>JARFXV010001410.1:290000-743165 GCA_031761425.1 Cosmopolites sordidus
TCAATAGTGTCATGTATTCAAATATTTCAGTAAAATAAATAGCACTTACAAAGGAATAATTATTTAATTATTATTGGAAAACAATTTTTGGTAATTGATCAAATTCAGAAAAAAGTATATAGTATATAACAATAATTTTCATAATACAAATAATTAACTACCAAATGTGATCTCTCACAACTAGTCCTCTGTTTATTCGAATTAATTTCGACTATTCTTTTACGATTCTGTTGTAATAATTTTGTTTATAGACCAAAATAATGACATATATATATATATATATATATATATATATATATATATATATATATATATATATATATATATATATATAATGATATATATATATATATATATATATATATATATATATATATATATATATATATATATATATATATATATATATATATATATATATTTATATATAATGACATATATATATATTTATACTAGGCCAAAAAAATCGACTAATTTTTATTTAAAGTTATACCGAAAATATTATTTGTGAAAACAAAACTATTTTGAAAGTTAGAGCCCTTAATACTTATATTAAGAAGTGTATCGTTGCGGCATTCAGTTTTTTAATAGCAATCGCATCTTTCGCCCAAAACACTTAAACCATCAAACAAGCCGTTTCCATGTAATCGTGCGCTGAATATCGGTCAGTTTACAATTTTACTTTTCAAATTTGAAATTTTGTAATTAATGAACGAATCAATAGTTGAAAAAATACAATACACATCTTAAAGGAAATTGAATGCGCTACAAAAAAGGTATCTTAACATTTTTCGTTAAATTCACTCCTTCCAAAGTTATTCAAGGTTAAAATTGAATTTAAAAATAATTTATCGCTTCTTTTGCGTTAGACCTAATTTTTTTTACATGATTAAAACATTTAAGAATTAGTAGCAAAAATAATTTTTTTTTAAGTACAAGCACTAAGTTTTTTCAAAATTCATATTTTACTTAAATTTAATTTTGCTTAAAGAGTTGTTTATCTACGAAAATTCATTTTACTGTATTTAACTAACTAAGAGTAAAAAATAAGCGACCTTTTATTTATAAAGCATCTATCTTTGATATTATATATTTTTATAATGTATATGTATATAAAAATCGAATTATGAATTAGAAATGAATAATATTAATGAAGTAGACATTGCGTGTTTATTTATAATTTATATCTTACAAAAGAACATATTATAAATCTCTAATTACTAATAAATAATAGGGGACGTAAGCTTGAAAATGCGATTTCATGTATAAAAGTACATACATACTTTTACGATAAAACATCATTTCTAAAAGATAGTTCTGAAATACTTCTTGTTCTATAGTATTAAAAAAAAAAACATCACCTAAATACCGCAAGGTTTTACACATATTTGCTGGATGAACAAATGGCTAGTGTTTACTGAAAAGTAATTCCATTTTATTATTAACAAAAAAATAATTGTTTACTTGTATTTAGCAATAATTAGTTTTAAAGATGTACACACGACATCTGGTTTGTAATTTCTTTATTGGAAATAGAATCATAAATGTGTGAAACTACTAATTAGTAATTAGGTTGTAACAAATAACTTAATTTTGTGTAAAAGATCTTTAAAATGGGCTTTTTTATGTTCAGAGCATTTACTACTGGAATTTTTAACACGTTTATCGTTTTCAACTGGAAAATAATTAAAACACCTTATGTTTGTACAAAGAACGAAACATACTTAAATGAAATTCTGCTTCTTCCGTTATTATTCCGTTTATTATTACAACTGATAATGGCCTTTTTTATAGAATATTAACAATTTCGAAGAACAAGCGTTGTAAAAGTTTAATTTAGGGTTATAAAGGGCTAATTATATTTGCTATACATTTCGCAGATTCATTTAAAAATGCTTTGACAGAGCTCATAAAAGAATGGAATGATACATGATACCATGTGAAAATTATCATTAAATTCATTTCGTGCCCTTCTTGGTTTGCAGAATCTACAATCTGATGGAGTAATTTCCTCAATTTTTGTAAACTGTGAAGCTGCTGACTTGGTTTTTGATGACAACGTGCAGAACGTTCAATCAGCGTGGAGAATGTTCTATCGAATATATCGGGACTGTTCATGAGAGAGTGGAAATAATTCAAAAGTATCAATTTTTCGTTATATCTAACATAATGAGTATTCGGATTTGTATCATTTATTTACATATAAGGATAATTAACATTTTCATCAAGTAAATATCATATTATTGAATGTATTATTCATGGTATGTATATAAACCGTTAAAATGAAATGTTCTGATGAAAAATTCATGAAAAGATTTTTTCGTTGAATGTAATGTTCTTCGCGTAAGGAGAACTTTCTTCAGCGAAACGGCACGAATTACATTTGAATGACTAATGATGGTAATAATGATTGTAATATTTCCCATTCTTGCCAAGCACCTACACAAAAATATTTGAAAGCTTTTCACTTGTACGCTGGTAGATTTTAATCTTTCTAAGATTAACGGTGCAGATATCGCTGAAAGCCGATCGAGTGAGATGAAAATTTTATTTCGACAATCATTTGCATGTACGTGGTAATATTTTTTTCAATAAAATAAATATTTTTCTTTTCAAAAATAATATTTCCCTTTTTTTCACATATCACTTATGTACTACAGAGCCTTCACTCTGTCAGTTCATTTATTTATGTTTTTGTTTATTTGTCACAAAAAATATTACTCAAATTTTCCCTAGATCTGTCATCGAAATTTGTTCACCATGTGGTTTCAATTTATTGGTTAAATTTTTAATAACTTTTTTTTTCTGAGCAACAAAAAATTCTTTATAAGCACCTCTTAAACGCATTTGATTATCGAAAAGAAATAATTTTCTTTTCGATAAACCTCTTCTTTTTTCCTTTCATAGCATCTATTCCGATGGAGTTTTTTTTACTTTAGGTTCAAAATAATGTAGGACTGGTCGTAACATTTGACCAGTCCTACCTGGTCCTCCTAGTTTATTTGTATTATTAGTTTAAAAATGTATATAATTAATAATTTTACATAAATAAAAGGATTATTTATAAAAACTGAAGAAAAATCAATAAACGTATGTCGTGGTTTAAGAAAATTAGTGATTTTTTGTTAATTATTAATAACTTGTTGTGTTGGTTGTCTACATTTCTTCTAGCTCTTCCTTCTCAGTTTTTATAGATTTTTTGACAACACAGTTTCACAACAAAGTTTAGTTTTGTTAAATATGTCAGTTATATTATTTCGATTTTCTTTAATTGTATTTTTACTCATTCGATGTTTTTCATTTTTAATCGTATTAAAGTTTGTAGAAATAGTTTGTTGTATATTTTCATTTTATTATTTACAGTTCCTTCTCGGTTTACTCTTCCTAGTTCTCTTTCTTCTCAGTGTTTATAGATTTTTATAATTTTATTTGAAGAAGTAACAGTTTGTTTTTATTAAATATAGTGAAATTTATTTAAAATGGCAGAAAATGAGCAAGTAATGTACATTTTCTTAGTTAAGAAAACTAAAGATGGCGTTGTTATCAATATAGAAATATGAATTTTTGACAAAGTATGCAACTTATGGGAAGAAGACAATTAGAAGAATATCACTTCAAAACTGTCATATTGTCTATTAGATAGAAAATAATGGTTATGTTGTATTATATCTGCACTATATATGTGTTATATGGGTTTTTGGTATATGCTTTTTTACCCAAAATTTTATTTTTTTTCCTCTTGATAATCAATTTTAAAAAAAATGGTTATTCTGTATTATTAAAGTTCTTTTAATAATACATGTAAAATTTTCAAAGAATAGATGGCAACTAAAAAACTAGATGGAAACCTGATAGCGATATAAGAATAAACAATACCTGGTAAATAGGGTTTGATTTAATCTTAATTTCAACGCACTCTTAAACAACATTTATATATTATATTATCAATATTTATCAGTATATCTATTGAAATCTTTGGCATAAACACTAAATTGGAAGAGATTTACCACAAATCACCAAATCATTATATTTAGCTTCTCGACTCGCTATTCGCTAACCGTGTTAGCATTATCAGGAGATGACAGTATTATCAATGAGATTGAATTATCTCCTAATGATGCTAATATGGTTAGCGAAACGCGCGCCGCAAAGGTAAATAAAGTTATTTGGTGTTTAGTGGCAAATCTGCTTCTAGTTTAATATTTATATAATTTTATACATTTCGTTTCTCGTTTTTTTGGTAATACATTGGTTTACGATTGGAACTAATTGTTTTGTCACCAAACTAATTTGACTCTATTAGAAGTTTTGCTAACCACGTATGTAAATCTTGCTTTTGTTTGAAGCGGTATTTGATATATTCAAAACGTATTCCAATACTTGTTCTTTCAGTTTTTAATTCAGATTTATTCACAGTGGTATGAAAATATTTTGAAGGATCAGTTTCATCTATATTATGTGGATATATCGGGCTTTCTTGTGTTTCAGTGTGAATTTCTTCCATAATATTTAATTCAGTTTTTGAATTTTTATTTGCTGACTACTAAATGTATCTATCACTTCAAATAAAACTTAACTATCATGCCATATTCACCTTCATCAATGATAGCCTACATTTGTTATCCCTTCTCCTAAATATGACATATCATATTATAAATATTATTATATAACTAACGGGTCTTTCAAATTGAGCGGTTTTTTAATTCTTAAATAAAACACAAACGGCGTTGTGAATTTGCCCAGGTCTAGACTCATTTCAGATGTTTAATGTATATGTATATGTATGACATTTAAAAAAATGGAGTCGTACACAATACAACATCTCGTTAAAATTGTTGAATTATTTTATGAAAATGGGTGTTCAGTGAAAAATGTTTTTAGAAAGTTACGTTATATTTACAGCTTGCACAATCATCCATCTGAAAGGACTACCAATCGAACTGTTCAAAAATGTCAAAAAACTGGTTCGGTGGAAGATGAAAGAAGAACAATATATAGTAGTAGTGGTCGTTCACAAGAGCATATTGATTTGATACATGAAAGTGTTGCTGAAGATTCAGAAATTTCCATTAGTCGACGTTCACAACAATCTGGTGCGAATTTTATGAAGAGATTTAGCTCTTAAGGCATATAATGTACAAATAACACAGGAACTAAAGCCACTGGATCATTCGAAACGTCGTGGATTCGTCAATTGGATCAAATAATAAACAGATAATTTTTCTCAAAAAATCTTTTCAGATGAAGCACATTTTGAAATTGTTAATAAATATATGTTAATGTTAATAAATAATAAATAAAATAATAAATAAAATTGCCGTATTTGGGGTGAGGAAAATTCGCGATTGTTTAATGAGAAACCTTTACCTCCTAAACTGGTCACTGTTTGGTGTGAATATTATAGCATTATTGCAGAATACTGCTGGTGAAGCTGTAACTGTGAATGGTGTTCGATATCATGAGATGATAACTGGATTTTTGAATGCAATAGCATGGCGCTACACATCACTCTGTTAACGAAACAATTCACTTAATGATAGAAAAATTTCCTGGATGAATTATTGCACGAAACCAATTGGCCACCAAGATCATGTGATTTGACACCGTTGGACTATTTTCTTTGTGTTACGTGAAAAGTCAAGTCTCAATCAAACAATCCACAATTGATTCCTGAACTAAAGGATGAAATTATGCGACTCATTGGGTGGGATAGAGCCACGATTATCAAGAGGTGGTCATTTGGCACATATTGTTTTTCGGGTTTTAAGGTCATATACTATGCTTCAATTATCAATAAGAGGTTTTTTTAAATCAATGTAAATTCTGTGTTTTATTCAATAATAAAAAAATCTTAATTTGAAATACCCTTTATTATTAGCAAAATCACAAATTTCTTTTTTAATTTTTACTTCTAAAAATTTCGCAGTATAAATTCAACTAAAAATAAATCAGAATGATTTTGAACCATCATTTTAAGTAGACATAAATGCTAATTAATATAATTTTTTTTATTTATATCGATATTTAATGATCGCTTTGTGTGCATTTAAGGTAGGAAGTACTTTCTCACACGCAGAAATATTTAAGCTTTTTAATATTTAATTAGGTTATACCGATGCAGATTAAAGAACCAGATAACCGCGAAAGTGACGCTTTTTGTCGTCGAGCGGTCAGTTTCTTCTTCTTTTTTTTTCTGGATTAATGGGACATCACCGCTCGCCTTGCATTTTCGAGTCCATTAGCCGAATGCGCTTTCCGAAATCGTTAAAGCCGCGGATTTATATTGATCGTCGGTGCAATACTACTTTCTCTTTTTAAAATACGCACACTTTCTCTTTTTATGGTGCAGTTTGTAGTAAAAAAAAGTTGATATCGCCGATTGGATCCTCTCTCTATCGGAAATAGCTTGTATTTAAGTATGACGAGGATGCCGCGAGACGACTTAAAAACTGGAACGGGACGTACATTGGCGTGCCGGCTATTTCGGATATTTCTTCTAGGTTTTTATGTATATCCAAGCTCACTTTCTGTCAACAAAAATCACGAAAATGTAGAAAAGAACTTAAGCATCACATTAAGGAATTTAAAAATTATGCCATTAAATAGTTTACACTATTTTTTGCGGAAAATTGTTATATCTTCTGATGCCATTTCAAATAATTCAACATCAGATTATTTGTGGAGGTTATATTAATGCTTGTTAGCGAATTGTTTAATAAGGCACAAACTTAATGGCGAAAGTAATTCCGCGAAATTACTTGTGAGAACTGGATGATTTTTATAGAAAAAAACTATATTATAATAATTATTATATTATAATTATTATATATGTGTATGTGGGCTATATATATATATATATATATATATATATATATATATATATATATATATATATATATATATATATATATATATATATATAGTAATGGTTGTACGTGATCAAAATCGATAAAAATCATCATGATCCATAAAGCTGCTCTACTTCATTCAAGGAATTAATGATTGTACGCCATCAATATCTATGACATGCTCACATAACAATGTTGCCATATCAACACCAAAATACTCAGACATTGGCTTTTGTATGATCGAAAAAACTGTAAATGAAAAAGTAACACGAAAAGTTTTTGACTTGAATGTTTTCAAACACTAGGTTTATCCATCAGTGTACTGTGATATGGTGCATTATCCATGACAATACCTAAGCACTAGTTGGAGGTTTATCTATCGGTGTACTGTGACCTGGTCCATTATCCATGACAATAACTGATGGCTACTCCGAGATTTTCAACCGCTGTTTTCAAACCAAAACACAAAGTTATTTTGATTCATTTCTCCATGACAATCGCCTTTTGTTTTAGAAGAGAAGACTAATTCGGCCTCTGGAATAAAGCAATTTTTGTTCCCAGCATGAAGAACAATCTATCTGCAATAACATGTTATTATTAACACGTCTTAAAACAACTATTCATGACAACATGACTTTAATTGTTTCTAAGTATTACGAGTATTAGTCTTTACACCCCTCTTGTTATCATCTTGCCATGAGTGACTCAAGGTCCCATTTTAAAATGTATATGTTTTATCTAAAATAAACAACATCAAAGCGAGATTCGTCTTTGATATTTTGATAAATCTTCAAAAATTGGATTCGTTTAAAGGCAATATCTGGAAGTTCCATCAGGCCCCTACGTGGATTATCATTACTCCATTTGAAACTCATTTCTTTTAAAAGTGTATGAAGCGAAGTTTTACATCCATAAATGAGCTGCATATTCTTTAGTTTTTATGAATACTTTCAAGATTAAACGCTTGTTCTGAAATAGTTTAATAAAATTTATTACCATACTACCATACAATATTACCATATAAATTTACTCCCTTGTTTCAAACATTTCATAGATTTGATTGCGAATTGAGCCCACTTCAAGATGATATAGATTAGTTACTCGTTTTGGATGTAGACGCTTTTTCTTCGTTGATTTTAAGATTTCCTTATTCAACTTTTTCGAAGTTGCACTAACTGTACCAGTAGTAATATTTAGTGCAGCTGAAACTCGCTGAAAAAACTCCAATTAACCATGAGACCTACAAAGTTATTAATACATACCTCTCTCACCGCGTTTAATGGCAAAAGAGAAGCTCCATTATTTCGTTCCTGTTCAAAATAACTGATAAGTGACTAGACAAGTTGCCTACCACGATTGTTTAACGGTTTTGGCATTTTTTTACAATTATAATCACAATTTTTTATTGCAGAATTCACGAAAACATAAATTAATCCAGAAACAGTAAAAATAATTCAAAACGTTTGAAGGTACAACTCAAAAACGATCAGAACATGAAAATGACAGATTCTAGGAAGAAAGTTGTGTTAGGCCGGCAACATTGTCCAGAACCACAAATGTTATCTGCAATCTCTTCGCGCACTCACAAATAAACTAAATTACAAGATTTTAACATGTACACTGATTCATAATAATGATTTCTAAGAGACTTTTTATAAGAATTTTTATGAGATTACTTGATAAACCTTAGAACTATTAAAAAACTTAATTGATTCCTTTGACATTTGAAATTATGCATATTCACTTGTAATTTTCTTTGAAACGTGAGTCTCGATGTCAACGAATTATTTTGTAAGTTATACCTACTCAACTATTAAAGAAAAGCTTAAAATGAACTGAACATATGCCGTGACATTGAACGCAGGATACATATGACGTAAATAAGTGGAAATATATGCTATTTCCAGTTTCATTAACATTCTTAATCGCTATATAAATTATTCTAAGAAGTATTACTTTTATTTATTATGCAGTTGTAATAATTAAATGATATGATTAATCACACAAAATGTTTTTATTAATTTTACCAAAAAAATGAAACTATCAAGGATATTATTTGGATAGGTTAAGTGATTTTGTCACTAATTTTATCCCATACACATTATTGGAGTTTTACTTTATCAGAAACATCATTCACTAATCATCATTCAGAAATGATGATTCACTTATAAAATCTAATTTTTTATTCACATTATTCATATCATCGCGGATATGAAAATAAAATTATCATTTCATTTTCAAATCCCCCGTTAAAACCATCTTCATAATTTTCGAGCAATTAAACTTTATGTTTGACGATATCACTAAAATATTAGAGCTATTGTAGGAAAAGATTTATAAATAGCGTACAAACCTTCACTAATGTTAATGTAGTATGTACCATTAATTTTAAATTTTTGATGATGATTCGGTATAGTCTGAAGGAGATATGATATTAGTTTTTTAAAACCATGTGTTATATACAATAAACTGAACTGTATCTTGCCTATGCTGAAACATTTCTACGAAGTAGCAAGCAGCATTGGTCAGAAGCAGTTCTTCCACTTTTAGTTGGAAACAAAATTCAGCGTGTAACCAGCTCCAGTGCACTTTGCAGAAGTTAGGCAGAGATCATTTTCTTCAACACATTGTTACTGGAGATGAAAAGTTGATTCTACGAGGGTTGATCAATAAGTACACGTGTTTGATAACAGATGGCGTTGACGAGTGAAATTAACATTACCATCGCGTACTGCAGACTGTTAAACGACCTAATGCTGAATTTTAGATAAATTCATAGGTTAGTTTTTTTTTGACAGCCAGTTGTATTATTTGCTTTTGTATTTCTCGATAAAATGGAAAAAGAGTAATATCGATCCGTAATTCGTTTTATATTTTTGGATGGAAAAACATGCGAAGAAATAAAAGTGAAGTTGGATGGGGACCCTTCACCATCTATAACAACCGTGAGATATTGGTTTAACGAGTTTAAGCGTGGTCGTACAATTGTTCTCTATGAAGCACGGCCAGGACGCCCGTCAGACGTGGTTACCAAGGAAATCATCGAAAAGGTCCATGATATGATTTTCGCTGATCGCCGAACGAAAGTGCGCGAAGTAGCTGAGGGCGTAGGTGTCTCGTATGGAACTGCAATTAAGATATTAAATGATAAGATAGGTGTGAGGAAAGTGTCGGCCTGATGGGTGTCGAGATTGCCCACGGTGGACAACAAGAGGGTACGACTAACAGCAGTGTTTAGACCGCTTTAAGCGAAATTTGCAGCACTCTTTACGTCGAATCGTCACCGTTGATGATATATTCGTCCACCGTCACCTGGATATATTATTATACGCCAGAGACCAAGAGATAGTCAAAACAATGGATTTGGCCGGGTGAATCTGGGTATGAAGAAGGCAAAAACGGTTCCATGAGCCGGAAAGTTTATGGCCACGATTTTTTGGCATTTCAAAGGAATAATTCTCATGGCTGTCTCAGGGCAATACTACAGTGAGTTGTTGGACAGATTCGATAAGAAATTGAAGGAGACACAGCCCCATTTGACTAAGAAAAAAGTGCTCTTCCATCACGATAACGTGCCGGCACATTCATCTTTAATTGTCGCGGCGACTTTTTTATATTTCCTAACTTGAAAACATGGCTCGCAGGAAAAAAACATCAGCTCAAATGAAGAGTTTAGCGCCAAGGCAGAAGCGTATTTTGGAGAGTTGGAGAAACGCTTGAAACATTTGTGAAAAAAATTACGTCTTTATTTCAAACACGGATACTTATTGATCAACTCTCGTATACTGCAATCCTCATTAGGAAAAAAATGGGTAATAACAGGACAAACAGCTTTACCCATTCTAAATCATTCTAGTCATTCCTGCTCATCAGGCATTTACCTTAAAAAAGTGTTACTTTCAGTATGATGGGTTTTTACGAAAACCATTAGTGATGAAAATTAGTGTGCTCAGCTTGATATACTAAATATGGTTTTTGACTGATTAATCGAAAATTATTTGCTTTGCAGCATGATAATGCAAGATCTCGTAATGCCGGAATCAGCCAAGAAAAAACTAAAGAGTTACACAGGGAAGTACTTTTTCACCCACAATATTCTCCGGATGCTGCACCGTCAGATATCCATCTTTTCAGATCTATGAAATATTTTGTTCGTGGAATAAAAACTGCACTTGAAGGATGTTTTACTGTACAATTACCGGCATTTTACAAAAAGGGAATAGAAAGTGTGCCAGAGAGATGAGCGAAGATTGTACTGGGGCCTTGGTTTCGGTTCATGTTATGCCGGTGTCTCTTAGTTCTACCATTAATGAGCATCTTTACGTTTGAGGAGATCTTTTCACTTTTCTCTATGTCTGGGGATTCCAACCTAGGACCACTTTTGAAATATTGTTACTTGGTTTACGAAGCATGTATCCGATCTAACCCCATTTTTTCCATTTCTTTTTGCGTTTTGCCTAGGTGACGAAGGTACTCATTACTAATTCGATTTGGGCAGAATATACGAAGTATTTTTTGTAGACATTTATTAATAAAACTTGTAACAGTAGCATTGTGATTTTGGCATTGCCAAAGTCATCCTTGTTTGATTTGTCCGGTATTGATTGACTCGGTAGTCTGTACTCGAGTTTGGGATCGGGGTTACTAACTATAGTTTCCTGATTAACCTGTGAGTAAATCTGCAGTGAAAATTCACTCGTTTTCGAATACACATTTTGATCGTGTGTTTTTGTAGATAAGTAAAATTGTTATTTTGACGTGAGAGCAATCTAAAGGTCATTACATTTATAAAAATCACTGTGTAATGTTCTTTATCTCTCGGTGGCTTCATTGAACCTTATTTTTTTTCTAATTGATGATAATTCCGTCAATCGATGCTAAAATATTTTGTCTAGCCAGAAGCGAAAGAAATTGATTTGAATGGCAATTCCTACTAATGTCATTCTATTGCTATTGTAACAAAGGTTTGTAAAATTGATAATTTATAAAACTGCATCTCTTTGTTGACTTTCAAGAAAATTTATCTTAACACATTCCTGTTTGTGGGATTGCTTGAAATCATTGGTCAGTTGAATCAGCCGCGATGGCCAAGTGGGTTAGTTACTCACCTGGCGGTGATCCCAGGTTCGAATTTTGGTTCTGGTATGGATATTTATACAGTTTACCCGACTTTAATGGGGCTTTGTGAAAAACTGGGAGAAATAGACGCTAAATGTCCATAGTAGCCGATGCGTCTGTAATCGAAATCTAAAAAAAAAGCACACAAAGTAATAAAAAAACTGAGTTCATCGAATGCACTATTGAAAACAAACAAAACCAATGTAATCATTTAAATTTTGTCATAGTGAGAATAGAAAGTAATAGATTATACAACAAAATAAAAATACCCAAGGCGGTTTTTGTTTTCTTTCATTTTAACATTATATATCTGCTATTTATAAAACATTTACTTGTGAAAGATGCCTGATGTGGCAAAACTTCTCGGGTGACATTGTCGATATAACTGCATTTGATAGTTAAAACAAATGAACCTCTGCTAACTTGTGTCTAAAGACTCGAGGCCTGTTACGGCGTACGCATAAAAACACCGTCCATTATAAGTTACAGAAACTACACGTAAGTCTATTACTTTTTTCTCAAATTCTAAAGACAGCCATAAATATTAATACTTTATTATATTTCTTTTTCTCCGCTTGTCTATCTTCTCGGTAATGCTCGGACGAGCAGAAAAAATACTACAAAAGTTTATATGTATTCTGTCATTGTTCAGTAATGGTTAAACAAGAAATAAATTAAACATAATATCCACATAGCAGAAATGTTACAAAAAACTATGTTGAATTTAATTTAATGCTTCACTTAAGTTGATCTATGGGAATAATACATATTTTTTGTCGTTTTCGATAAATGCTTTTTATACATGAATAATTACGACGAAAAAAACTTTTTATGTATTTGTTATGTCCTTTATGCGATTTGACTTTACAATTTAAGCTATTAGCATTCCTTTGATCCTATAATTTTCTTGCTTTATGGCCATTTTCGCGGACTAAAATTTGTATTAAAATATTGTACTAAATTAATTCGTCTACTGATACCTTTGGTGTGAAACACTGAACTCAAAGTGATTTACTACTACATCAAACCACTTTTTTCAATTAGAAATCTTAGATTGAATCACATCCTGGTGATGCTAACATGGTTAGCGAAATTGTAAAAAGTGATTTGGTGTTCAAGTGAAAAATCGTTTTGAGTTTATAATTTACTAAGCTTATTGATTTTTGTAAATTATAAATAATTAATAAAATTAGTTTTCTGAATATAAAAGGTTAAAAAACTTCTGATAGCAATAAGAAGAAAAACAAATTAACGGGTACAAATAGCTTTTTTGATATTATTTATTATTATTAATTATGGAACTCTACAAATCCTTTTCGAGTGGTGGATTGGTCAACATTTCTTGTTACCTTTCTCATAATTGTTGGTGAGTTTTCGTCTTCTCAATTATTTCTTCCATCTCGTTCTATCTGCCGTCTGTTTTCTCTATCCCTCTGTATTACTGTTCCTATATTTTCTTCCACTTTCTGTCCCCATCTGATTCTGGGTCGCTCTCTTGGTCTGTTCTGTGCTGGTTTTTTTTTCTGTTCTGTTGTTACTGTATTCTGTTCTGTTTTCATTATGTGTCCATACCATCTTATTTATGGTGCTTTAACTGTTCTCACTATGTTTTCCTTTCCCAACAGCTTGTCAACATCAAAATTCCTCAGGATTCTGAGCTCATTATTTACCACTTTCTTATGATAACAATAGATTTAATATTACAAGGTGATAGGTCAGGACTATACAGTGGATAGCACATCAATTCAATATACGTTTTCATTAAAAAGTTGATTGTGTTGCATCTAAAAGAATGGCTGCACTGTTTTGTAATAGAATCAAACAGAGGTGGAGCTGGATGGCGTGTCCATTAATATATGTGGTGATATATAAATCTTGCGCGTAATTGTGGAGCAATATATTCCAAATTCAACTTCAACCAGTATAAAATTCATGTTGGAGATTTATTTTTAACCTAAGAAAGTTCAATATTTTTTTTTAATATATTTCCGGCAACTGAAATTATTGTAATTACAAACAACTTGTAATTTAATTCAGTTAAACTGTTTTATTTTTTATATCGATCTCTTAATTCCAAACAGCCAAAATATTTGTTTAATAAGTTTTTATTTAGAAGTTGTGTTCGTAATTAATAATGTGCATAAAATCCCTACGATTCACCATCAGTCTTGGGTGATATTTGAAAGGTTATTTTCTTATAATGCAGTGAAATTGTATAATTCTTTTCGTTTTGAGGGATGGAGTAATATACTGAATAGTTTTCGATGTTTCATGCAGAATTATCTCTTAGTTGGATTGTGATGTTTATGTTATTATTTTTATTTTATTCCATTAATATGTAATAACATTTGAATTTGATCTTTTTTTCTTGTTTTGGTGTCTGTTATTTATGAGTTTGTAGTTTGATTTAGTTTTTTTGCTTTGTTTGCTTTTGTTTTGTAGTGTGGACTTAGAAGGTTAAGAGTTAAAGAACAGCTCAGTAGCTGATCTTGGTCTTCTTGGTATATATGTGTTGTACATTTTTGAGAAATAAATACTTTTTTTCATGCTTTACGCGGAGTATGGTTTACTTTTCGAATTAATTGCATTAATTGCATTTGCAGATCAAGACAATTAAATAATCTACTACTTGGATCGAACGATATTATTTCTTTCTAGAATGGCTACTTTCTGCATTTGTGAAATCATGTAGATTGTTAAAGCCAGATGTTCGTTATATTTGATGGATTTCTGTTAGCTAGAGTGTTAGCTGATATAGCTATTGGCATCATTTTTGCCCTGTGTATTTTTTAGTTTTTTCACATATATACTTCGCAGGTAAGTTATATGTTATATGTTATATCATGATGACGGTCTGTTTAGCTTTCTTTTTCAAATAACCAAATCTGCCTCATTACGCAGGAGAGTCCGAACGGTTATTATAGTTGAGTGCCACTAAATTTTGATGTCTTTCTTAGATCTATTTAGTATTTAAAATGGTTTTTTAAAATTTTTCAAGGCTCGGTTTTGCAATATTTATATTGTATTCAATGTAGGTAGGTAGTTCCAAAAGAATATGACAACTTTTGTAGCTTCCAAAATTGTCTTTTTTTCTTGTATTACACAAAAAAATATTGTAATTTCTCATATGCCATTTGGATTTACAACGTGTGACATTGGCATTCCTTTGATATTATAATTTTATTACTGTATGGTCAATTTTAGCTGACTCAGACTGTTAATTTTCTACATTCTTAAACAACTGCGGCTAATAAATTATTCAGTTACATGAACTATCGATCAGATTTGTTTATGAAATGATGTAAACTCTATTGTTTTTATTCTGGGGAATTTTAGAAATGTTCTTTTAATATTTACTTATTTGTTTAGCATCGAATGATAACGTATTTATTTGCGTGGAGAATATATTCTTTCGGCTTATTGTTCCATGTAGATATATTACGAGGGTCTTGTGATTTGTCCATTTTTGCAAAATAAACGGTTATACCAGTGTTTAATTCATCATTTTAAGTGAATCTTCATCCAACATATCACTTTTTCAGATTAGAAGAGCAATTAATCACTGGAAGTCGAATTCGTCGAATATGGAAGCACTTCGAAGAATATATTATAACATTTTGACGCAACGCATTATCATGGCGGTAGAAGGCTTTATGTGGACAATTAGCCTGAATAGCATCCTTTAGTTGGTCCACTAATGAATCGTAATTCTCGGTGGTGATGGAGTTGTCTTTTACCAGGTGGTTTGAGTATAAAACACTACGAAAATCCCAGAAAACCGTAACCATGACTATCTATAGATGGAACCGTTTTCTTGTATAGTTACTGTAGTCTTTCAAATTGAGCGTTTTTTTTTAATTCTTGAATAAAACGCAGAATGTGTGTTGATTTCAAAAAACTTTGTATTGATAATTGAAACATAGTGTATGACATTTAAACACGAAAGACAATATCTACCAAATGACCACTTTTACAGCTCCATAGACGTCCACTCTTTTGTCAAAATTTTGGATAACATTTTGACATAACCGTGGCTCTATCTCACCAATGACTCAAATAATTTTATTCTTTAGTTTAGGAATCGATTGTGGACTGTTCTTATAGACCTGTCTTTTCACGTAATCCGAAAGAACATAGTGCAATGGTGTTACTGTTTATTGCAGTAGTTTTATTAGCAGAGTGAGGTGTAGCGCCATCATGTTGGAACCACATATCCTCCAGATCAATATTATTTAATTCAGCCCATAAAAATTCAGTTGCCATTTCACGATATCGAACACCATTCACAGTTACAGCTGGATCAGCAGCATTCTGAAAGAAATACGGCCCAATTACACCTTCTGACCATAATGCACCCCAAACAGTGACTCGGATGTAAAGGTTTCTCAAGAATCAATCGGGGATTTTCGTCACCCCCAAACCTGGCAATTTTGTACATTAACATAGCCACCAATTTCAAAATGTGCTTCATCTGAATAGATGATCTTGACAATTCTTTGATCCAATTGATAAATGCCCGACGTTGTGAATGATCCAGTGGCTTTAGCTCCTGTGTTATTTGAATCTTTTATGCCTGCAGATCTAATTCCTGTCATAAAATACGCCATGTTGTTGATTCACTGAGTCCAAATTGTTGTTAACGTTGTCTAATGGAAATTTCCGAGCAACATTTTCACGTACCAAATCAACATGACCTTGTGAACGACTACTATGACATATATTGCTATTCTTTTATCTTCCACCGAACCAGTTTCTTAAAATTTTTGAATAATTTGATTGATAGTGCTTTCAGATGGACGATAAATTTTATAAAAACATTTTCATAAAATAATTTAAGAATTTTAACGCGTTGTTGTATTATACACGACTCTATTTTTATAAATGTCATACATTATAATAACACTTCTGAAATGAGAAATAATTACACGTCTGAAATGAGACTAGTTCTAAGCAAATTCTCAACGCCATCTGTGTTTTATTCAAGAATTTAAAAAACTGGCCAATTTGATAGACCCGTTATTATAAAATGTCGAATAAACTCTACAGAATTGCATCTAAATACGTTTAAACTCTCTTGAGAAGTGTTCATTCGAATGCCTCGTTAACCGACTGTAAACAGACATAGCAACAATCGAGCGGAAAGCTTTTTCATACTCAAAAATTGACATGGTGTATAGATATCTACTACCTATCTCTACTACCATTTAATATGATGTTATAGATCCTTGTAATGATTTGGTCAGTTGTGGAGGTTTTTGGGCCCCTTAAGCGTTCATCATCTTTAATCAATGTACGACCATGTCTAAAATCAGCAGCCCATTTTTTACCGACGAAAATTAAGGGGAAGAATTTTTGAAGTGAAATCTTAATCAAAAACTCTTTTTGTATGTTGGTCAGAGTCAAACCCCTTAAAAGAAATACTTTATAGCAGCTTGAATCGTTGCTTTGTTTGATTGTTTGATTATCACGCACAAGCCACTAAATGCACACGTCTAAAACTTCGTGGCATGCCATCTTACGAATCGTACTCGCCAAATATCATAGTCAGTTGGTCGTGTAACTCGTTATTTTTTCGGCGATCTTAAAAGGATATGTGATGGAGTACTGCAAGGCAGCATTCTCGGACCTGTCCTTGGTGGTGTACTTACTGTACACCACCGATATCCTGCAAAGCGGTGGAGTGGTGGCACGGCAACTTTCATGGATGATACTGCTTTGCTCGCTAATGGAGTTACTCACTATAAATTCGGTATACAATGTCACCATTTGGACAAAGATATGGCGCAATAAATTAAATGAGGCGAAGTCGACCCATATTAATTTTACCAACATGAAAATAACTATATGCCAGTGAGAGTCAACCAGAAAAGAATCCCACATGCCAACGAAGCAAATTATTTGGGTATGACTCTCAATGTTAAACTAAGATGGAAAACGCACGTGAAGAAGAAACGTGAACAACTGGGTCAATATACAATAAACTGCACAAAGAAATCCAATATAAAAGTCATTCAGACGTTTAAGAATAAAGTTCTTTGCAGCATTGTTAAGGTCCCGTGGTACATCCGAAATGAAGACGACATACTTGATGGCATAGATACCGTTAAGTCTCTATGCTCAGAGATGAGATCTAGAGATTTGCAAACAAACACCAGCAGAGCCTGGAAAACCAGGATAATGTAAAAGTGGTCTCACTTCTCGATAACAATGGACTTATTCGGCGGCTGAAGAGATTGAAACCGTTCGAATTAGTGCAGGGACAGTGAAAAATGCCTAGAATTTATTCTGTGACAAAAAACAGTTAGTGCAGGCAGCATACAAGTTTGGTTTAAAAACCAATCAAAAGAAAAGCAAACTAATGATAGTAGAAGGTACACAAGAAAAGGTCTCGAAAGTAGAAGTGGATGCAGAACTAGGAAGAATAACTTTTGAAAGCGTGGAAGAATGCGTCTACTATAGCTTAAGGATAACAACCAAGTGTGAAGAAGAAAATGAGATTGACCTAAGATTGATCAAAGTTAACAGATGTGCTGAAGCCTTGAACCATCTAATAAGATCCATATTCATATCCTGAAATACGAAATTTAGATTGTATAAGGCAGTATTGCGACCAGTTACATAGCATGGATGTGAGACATGGGTATTAAAGAAAGAAGAAGATAAACTTGTTAAGATGGGAACGTAGAATAATCAGAATGATAATTGGAGGAAAAAGGTCGATGGCTTGTATATGATAAGAACATATTAGGAAATTGATGTTAATTTCAAGAATAAACACTATAGTAGATAGTAAAATCTAGAAGACTTCAGTGTCTGGACGACATAGAGAGAATGGAAGAACGTAGAGTGGTGAAGAAGATTGCTTGGGGAAGACCGCATGGTAAAAGAAAGCAAGTAAGACCAAGGATGCGTTGGAGAGAGGCATCTATCACATGAAAAAAGTGATTAGTTTAGGGTGGAACATGTTAGATAGGTTTAATTTAGTTACCATTTTTAATGTCTATATGACAGAATTAGAGAATAAAAAAAGCTAATCAGTGGGGATATTGTTACAGCATTTAATCCCATGTGCGCTTGTTGGGATACATTTCTCTGCTCAAAGTTTGGTTACTAAATAATTTCACTAAAGTCAGCTTGAGCTCTTCCATCCATCTGTAATTTGTTGTGACATCACCAAGAAAATAACGGACGTTTAAAGCGGATAATTTCAGAATTTGAAAAACAACATACTTTGAATAGCAACATGGCGCTGCAAATAACGATGAATTTGGGGTAGTGTTTGAAGATCAATGTAGTATGTTGCATATGGTAGGATTATAAAGTTGGGTTTAATTATGAACAAGTTCAGAATTAGCAAATTGGAAAGGAATTGTGTTTCACCACGGCAGTGTGAAATAAATTGCTTTCTAGGCTATGATGTTTTATCAACATACTGTATACATTATCTACACTTCGCTGCAAACAACTTCGGCGGGATAACATTTGTAGATCATGTTTCCATATGGTGCGATTACAAAACTAGCAGAATGTCAGTCTCCAAACATTACAAATAATCCGGAGGAAATTATTAAGTCTTGGCTAGTATCATGTCTGGTGAACCCTTCGATCATATTCAAATTGATGGAGAATTTGAAGCGCCTTTAAGTGTTTTGATCATTCTCTGAAAAACAATAATAGTCAAAGATAAATATTTTAGTGTATGCCTATTAAATAATTAACATTTCTAATGATTGTTAGTAGATGAAATTAATAAAATTACAAAGTACGTTTTGATAATAGTCTTATGTATTTGCTTGTTTTATGCCACACTTTTTTGGAAAACTACTTTTCTTTCATATTTGTTTAACTTGAATATGCTAAACATATTCAAACATATTAAAGCAATGTGAAGAAATTGTAATGGTCACTTCTATTTACACAATGGTTTCGAGTTAAGCCACATTGTTATTTACGAATTGTGTTGGGTGGGTTATTGCCCTATAGAAACATTTATTACTCCTGAAATAAAATGCATTTTAGTTCAATTTGATGTAGATGTTTACTTTAAAAATTAGTCAAATTCAAGCAAGCTCAAGTATCCACCCAATTGGAATGTGTTAATATCTGATATAATGAATAAGCATTTTGTAGATTCTAAATATTTTGAAAGTTAGTCGAAAGTTAATCGAAGGTTAAAAATATCATAAGATTATTTTACATTGAGCTGCATAGTTAGAGAAAAATATGAAGTAATATGTGTTTCGGGTAATAATGTCGATTTGTTTGCAAAATTTGAACGTTTATTTCAATAACAATACAAATTACCTTAATAATCAAAGTATTAGTCATCGTTAGCTGTTACTTTTTCCCATCTTTATGTCAAAGAATGTATTCCGCGCTAAAAGAACTTTTGGTTTTTTGAGGCCAACCATTCAAGCCAAATTTTCGCTTTTTCAGAATGTAAGTGTTGTTCTGAAAGTTCGTGTTGCATCAATCGGAATAAGTGGTTGTCCGAAGGGGTTAAGTCCGGCGAATATGGCGGGTGGGATAGGACGCCCTATTTAACGTTCCAAATGGTGGGTTTACCTCCACCAGTTTTTACAGAGTTTACAATATGGGGCCGAGCATTGTCATGTTGAAAAATGATTTTATCATGTTTTTGGGCGTATTCTGGGTTTTCCTTCAATGCGCTTTTTAATTTTATTAATTTTTGTCGGTATCGATCGCCAGTAATTGTATCACCAGGTTTCAACAGTTCGTATTACATAGCTTCCATACAATCCCACCAATAGAATTCATGGAAAGAAGGGAAATCCTTCTTTCCATGTTTATTGTGCACTGGTTATGATGTCGAAAGCTGGTCTGGGTCTACCCATGATTTTTTTTCGTTTTGGGTTGTCAAAATTGATCCACTTTTGATCACCTGCTACAACTCCATGTAAAAAACCTTTTCTTTTCTGTCTGGCAAGCAAAATTTTGCAAGTGGTTTTTCACCTTTCAATGTCTCTTTCCTTCAATTCGTGGAACCCATTTTCCTTCCTTCTGTATCTTTCCCACTGCATGTAGACATTCAAAAATGGTCGATTGGGCAATAATCACTTTTAAAGCGCTTAAACTATCGTTTTTTTATTTATCAAGTTTTTTGGGTTAGAACATGTCCACCATAAGCTAATTAACAATCGATAACCTCCAGTACCCCTTTCCTTCAAATGAAAGAAAGTTATTAAACTTTCCCGCAAAACGTCTTTTTCTGATACGTAATTTGATATATTCAAAACTATGAACAGCTATGTTTTTTACACAACGACAATTAATAATGAACTGGCTTTTGATTGCGTATGTTTACCCTCCCAAATACCATAGACGTTATTAGTCTAGATTAACGAATGTATTAGTAACGCCATCTTTTAGCAAAATCGACATTATTAATCGAAACACCTACTAACTTCCAATTATTTTATATAGGCACTAGACAACAAATCTGCTAGAGCTTGTATAGTTTTACCAACCATGAACATTTGAAAGGGTATTAATGTATAACAGAGTCACAAACATAGCACCAAAGGGTATTTGATTTGGTAGAAATATGGACAGTACTGAACACCCTAAAGACTATAGAGCAGATATATAAACCTAATAACATCGCAAAGCAGCAACCTTACAAACACACAAGATCATTCCCATTAAGAGAAAAGTACGATAGAGAGACACAATATTGCTTCAATTATTTATTATTACTTATTTTCTTCTCCACTATATACTCATTAACTAAAGTCAGAGAAATATATAGGGCTCATCTCAGCCACTTAAGGTTTGTTGATGATATAGCAGCTACCCAACATAATTACCATTGTCGTTCATTTATGATCGATTAATAGAAGGACAAATGTTGAGAAAGAGAACTTAAAATCTACAAGGAAACTACTCAAATAATGCATAATACACCCAGAGAATTAGTTCTCTTAGTGTATAGTAGTAGTTCTGTAGTTCCTCTAAGAAGATACACTTCTTGAATTCACTGAAAGCTATTCAAACTTAGGCTAATTCAAGCTGATAACGACCACTAAAGATGCAATCGACAGAAGAATAGATTTTCTGAAAGTTAAGATATGAAGCAATATAGAGTTTTGAACGAAAAATGAGTATTTGAAAAAAAATCCTGTGTCCAAATTGTATTTGTAACGAGTTTATTTCAGGGAAAAATATAATCACAGAAAGTCAAATCAGGTAAATATGGTTGATATCCGGGGTTTACAATACAAATGTTTTGGTATTTTTATAAACCAAATTATTTACATACACAAAATATTTTTTCATATTACATTTCCATGGTGCGCTTAGTACTACAGTTCATGTTCTCTACAGTACTGTCCCCTATAGTGTTAGTATTTTAAACCTTTTCCATATTGTTCTCTTTATAAATGAACAACGATTAAACTACAGATATGTTTACAATAAATGTCATCAATCAAAAATCAGTTATTAAATTATCATTTACAAGATGCGTGTATTTATATGGTAAAGATCCCTGTTGAAACATGATATTTCATGGTGGGAAATTAAATTAAGCCTTGACAAGTATGTTACGTATAAAACGGTTGAAAATGCGACGATATTTTACTTTTCCATAACGCGGTGGGTTCGCAAAGACAGCTCGCATGCAATGCAGGACATAAATGTACTGCCTTCATCCGAGCATGATAAGTAGCATGATCTTTTGATTAATAGTTCAAGTAAATTAGATCAACCTCATTGATTATCAATAAGTTGATTTAAAATCCTCGAACGGATACTGCAGACTACTGACCTTAAACTGTTTTGAGGCTGATGCAGCGTTAGAGATGACCGAACGTACATTTCATGTTCAGGACCGGGCCTGGTACCAAGTTCTGTTGGCATGTGGGTCATAATTAATACACCCAGGTTTTATTTGACTAATGATCGTTTCATTTCAGATGCTATGACATCAATTATTTATGTAAGGGTGGTCTTTGTTAAAATCAAGAACTGATTGTATCATAAAAGAGCGAATGAAGCGACATCTATAATATTTATGTCATAAGGAAATAAGATTCAATTTATATTTTCTATTTAGATTTTTGTTCAAATATTTGTTTGTCACTGGATTAAAAACTTAATGAAATAATTAGAAACTTAATGAATAAGTAGATGGTTATTCAAAATGTTTTAAATAATGACATTATATTGTATAGTAACTTTAGAACAAATTCGTGTACGCACTGTAAGAAAAAAAATCCCTGATGCTCGTGTCTCACTTTTCAAACATTAATTTTGTTTATTTTCTTAGGATAGTAACCGAGTTTGCCTGTTGTTTTATAAGTCTTTTCATTATATCCATTCAATTGGACTAAAGATATTTCACATCCTTATTAATAAAACAAAACTGTAACGAAAATTACAGGGAAAGAAACTGGAGGAAACCACAAGAAACTTTAGTGGTGAGGAGGTACTTTAGCAATATTGTGAGATAATACCATGTTTCAACTGTAGAGATATTATGTTAGGAGGAAGTAACATTTTTTTCTGCTTAAGTTATGATCACTTTACACTTAATTTATTTCTGTTATATTATATTTATTCCAATTATGGTTCTATTGTTTAATAATAATACAGAATAATAATAATAATAGAATTATCCATTGAATGTTTTATGGACACTGATGATCAGATGCTTGATTGGAAGAGGGTGATTTTTTTTAATGTGTCCGAATTTTCGATAAGGATCGCTATCACATCATCATGGTGAATCTGGCAAATCATCATGGAATGTTTAACATAACATAACAAAACATAACAAAAAACATTAACATAACAAAATCAGTGTTCTGTCTGCTAAACTTAGAGCAACTTCGTGAATTTTATGGTGCACATAATCGCCTAACCGAGCGATATATTCGCCGAACTATCGACAAATTCCGAACGCATTGCGAGTGTTCTTAATAAAATATCCTTGCTGTTCCTGGCAGTGTTGATGAAGATCCAAACTGTTTAACCAAACTATTTAACCAAAATTAAATAATTCCATTATGGATCTAGAGATGTGATTAAGTTTGGACGGCCATCAGGACGGTTCCACATATCATACAGCCAACCCAACAATCGACTTATTGAGGGAACGATTCGGTGAGAAAAATATTTCGAAGAATGGACCTGTTAATTGGCTACCGAGTTCATGTGTTTAAACGTCTTTATATTATTACCTTTGGGTTAATGAGACATTTCCAAATTCCTTAGGGATTTAAATAAATCTTTGGTATATACCGATAAACCAGCAACTATTGAGGCCGTGGAAGCCAACATAGTTGAGATAATTGCGGAGATAAGATTGATCGAGTATAAGAAAAGTGGTCGGAAATTCGATTGATCGAGTGCGCTTTGTCAGAAGTAACCGCGATGGATATTTGCCTGAAATTGTTTTCAAATTTATGCCACTTTATTAATGCCACTGAATGTTATTTCACATAAAATAAATAGTTTCAAGGCATCTAATTTGGTTGTTGTGAATTTAAAGTTCGGACGGACTAAAAAAACTCACCCATTCAGTTTAGCATTTTTTTCCAATAAATTTCCAGTCATGTGCCAGTCCACCAATCTCAGACCATTCAATTCCTTGTTTAAGTCCTTGGTTTACTTGTTCTTTCAGTTTCCACATGTTCTTTCTATTTTATTCCTGTCTTACAATCTCGCTTCGTATACTTTTCTAGGTATTCGTGAGTCGTTCATTCTGTGGAGGTGCTCTTATCAAACGAGTAGTCTTTCTTTAATTATTCATCCTACCGGTTCTATATTTTCCAGTTCTAATACTATATCATTTCTCATTGTACTTAGATTTTCCTGAGACATATTATTTCTATGGCCTTATTGTTACTGTTGTTTCTGTTTGACATCGTCCATGAGTCGCTATACTATAAATTTAGGAAGATCATACTACTTTTTTGTATATCTTCATTTTTATCTGTTTTAGCATTTTCTTATTTTCTAAAAATATGTTTTTAAGGATATTGTATATTCTTCCTTTTCTATTCACCCTCTTATTTCGCTGTCTATTTTTCCATTATCGTCTATCTTTATTGCACCTAGATTTTTGAATTTTTAAACTTGTTTTAGGGGTTTCCGTCTGAAGAGATCATGTGTTTCTTTTCCAGTGTTATTATCACCACTTTTTGTTCTGTAAAATAAAATTAATTAACTTTTTTGTAATAATTCTTTTCATCTCTCTAGTAGAGTAAAAAAGTTCTGATAAAGTCGCTTGTTTTATGTTCCAGTTTTCAGTTACTGTTCCTCTACTTTTTTTTATACATCTTTTAATGATATCGTTAATAATTACAGAAAATAGAGGGCAGACTACATATTCCTGTTTTCGACTAATTTATATTTCAAATTTTGGGAATTTGTGTTGTTATGTTATTCTTATTATGCCTGCGTAATGTTTTAATGACTTCGATCATGTCTCTTCCTTGGCATCTTTTTGTTAAATTTTTACATAT
Organism: Cosmopolites sordidus; assembly: GCA_031761425.1. NCBI lineage: Eukaryota > Metazoa > Arthropoda > Insecta > Coleoptera > Curculionidae > Cosmopolites > Cosmopolites sordidus. The sequence goes on from JARFXV010001410.1 coordinate 315,454, forward strand.
GTAGAAATATTAAATCTTACATGCTTCTTCGCTTACTGATCTGTTTTATGGTACTTGGTACTAATGTTGGTGCACGATTTTTGTTCCTATAATGTATTCCGTTCCACTGTATTATTATTGGATGTTATTAAAATATTTGTGCTGTTTCCTTATCTCGTTATTTGGATTAAAAGAAAGAAGAAATTTTCCGTTATATGTTTTTTAGATACAGAATTATGTTCGAAGTGGCAAAGAGATTGTTTATTTGGAAAAAGCTTCTTGCAATTATTTCAAAATTAGTTCGAAATAACTGGTCATAGAAATATAATGTAAAAATAACAAGCGCAGCTACCAACTTTCCAGATCTTTTTAATTTGAGACGGTTCTGTATAAGAAGGTGCCATTTTACGTAGCGGTACTACATATCCGAACCCGAGTGTTAGAGAAAGGTAATTGCACTAGCGAACGTATAGTTTATTACCAATTTATTTCTTGCTCCATTAATGAGGATAAATCAAAAACGCCATTAAGATATATCTGTTTTGCGGGATGTTAAAAGAAAAATTCGTAGTATAAAAGCGATTTTTGAAAAACCCATTAATATCTTTTAATAGTACGGCTATTAAAAGATAATTTCTCACATATATGAGCTCAGGACGAACCTAGAAAATAGCTCAAGGCGATCGTGGAACTCATCACAATAACGTTACATTTACACCTTAAATTTTTGTCAGATTTCTACTGGCTATTAATTTTCAATTAGCACTTTAAAAAATTTTGTATGTTGAATATAAGAAATTTCAATATTTTATTATTTATATCAGCAATATATATATATATATATATATATATATATATATATATATATATATATATATATATATATATATATATATATATATTGACTTGAATCATCAAGTCAAGTTCAATCTTTAACCTTTAGTTCAATCTCTCGTTAGCAGCTGATTGTTTAATTCTGTAATTCTTTTAAAATATTTTTTAATATTTTTCAACGGCTTGTAAAAACATCTACCCGCACAAAGGCATTCAGTGATTCTAAATATGCATAGAATGATATTCTTTGTATGAGATCGTAAAAGCTAAACAATTCGCAGAGCATTGCAAAACATTATCTTTAGGCTAAAAGTGTTAAAAGACCGCAATGAACAGAATAATATTATAAACATGACATTAAAATTGATTTACATCAAAAATCGAAGATTTTATTTATTTGTAAGGCGATCCAGACATATCAAATGATATTGGACTGTGTTCCGACTACCAAGACGAAAGTGCGTCAATTCAATTGCATCATTAATTTTAAATGTATACACAAAAAACGGAGAATCTTGGTAAGGTGATCCCAGATAGATTAAATTATGTTGGACTGTATTTTTCCAACTACCAAGGATGAAGGTGTGTTAATTTTAATGCATGGATGTTCTATTTTGGGTGGTGTGGGGAGATTGGTGAAAATTGAAGGCATTATGAAAAAAAGAACTATAAAACAATTAGAAAAAGTAATACGTGCTATCTGGATGAAGGCCGATTAGGCGAACAATTTGGCAATATACAACAAATATTTGTAACGGACATTTCAAGAACTATGAGGAAGAAAGCCTTACATTTTTGATATGCTTAATGCAGAGCTCCAACCTCAGCCTAATAGAATTAGTAACTTGTGATTAACTTGATATTACTGTAAAGAAGGAGTGGCTTATAATGAAAACAATCCTTTGGGAACAACTTTAACAGATCTGGAGGGATATGGTTTGCTAACGGTGCGGCGGATAATAATGGCTTTAGTGAATGCAAAAGGAGTTTCTTTGAAGAGGTTTTATATTTTCATATATTTCATATGTTTTCATATTTTTCTACTATTATTTTATGCCTAATTAATAACAGACATATTTTCTTTTCTGGTAAAGAGAATTTTATAAATTTATATGAAGTGTACATTTCATATAAGGTTTTGATAGTTTTTTGGACTGGGCAAATTTCTTTTTGTGAATCATTATATAAACGTAAATTAGGCTTGTTTCTCTAATTACCTCATTATTAGCAATAAGTTGACTGCATACAATAACTATAGTTGAAAAAAATTATTATTAAAGCGAAATGAGCTAGGTGATCCAAAAGGCTAATTTACAAAGGAAGAAAGTTACGAATAAATGACAAACATTTTTACAATGACAAAAATACGAATTTTTGTCATTGTAAAAAGAGCTTTAATTTTCTATGAAGTGCCAACCAGAATTATTGGAACTTGACTAAAGTACATTGGATAATCGATGAAAATTATTAGACGTATTTCTGAATTTACAAAAAAGATTCCAAACATAAATAAATATAGATTTTTAACTAAAATATAATAGTGCAAACATATTTTGTATGTACCGTAGAATGTTTATATTGTAACCTCTTATCTGGAAATTAAATTATCTAAATTTCTGATGAGAGCGAAACGTCGTGACTTTGACAGAATGAACAGATTGATACATCCAGAATGATTTACGTACTGTACGCGAAGCTACAATGTCAGTTCACCTTAATGAGCTTGAAGTTGGAATTAATGTGGACCGAGGTGTATGGTACCCAGTTTCGCCTGTTCTTTTCTCTGCTTGTCTTGAAGAAGTATTCCGTAATCTGGATTGGAAACAGTATGGAATAAAGATTAATGGTGCATACTTAAGACGCAGATGATATCGTTCTCATTTCACAAAACCCAGAGGAGCTTCAAAGGCTTTTGACTTGAAAATAAACTTGAAAAGGAGTTAGGTTATGTTCCATATCTTGAGCAGAAGCTTTCGACGGAGGGTGATAACGCCCGGGAGGTGGAAAGGCGTATTAAATGTGGGTGGCAGGCTCAACATAGTGTTTAAGAACAAACTCCCACTTTGCCTGAGAAGAAAAGATTTTGATCAATGCCTATTTTCTGTTATGACATGGGAAAACGAAACCTGGACACTCACATTACAATTAGTTCAAAACTTCGGGTAGCACGGATGGGAATGAAAAGATGCGTGCTTGAGATTTCAAGACGGGATAGGAAGCCCTGCACATGGATCAGCGAACAAACTATACTATGTGAATTATTGGAAGAGTAAAGGAATTTAAATGGTGGTGGGCAGGCCATATAGCGAGGTAAGTGGACCAAGGCACAAGTGGACAAAGGCAATTCTGGAGTGGTGGATACCGTTTGATCACAAACGTTCACGCAGAAGACCGAAAACACGATGAACTGATGACATCTTTAAGGATATTGGGCATATTTAAGGAAGAGGACTTCATCCTACAGTCGATAGATATGGGCTGACGATGACGATGATGAATTATAGATGATGATGATATATAGATATGAGAACTTAACAGAAGGAACAAAATCTATTAGTTGAAACAATTATTTCAGTGATAAGGATTCTTAATACACATAGAAATAAATAATAATTGTAAAATTAAAAAAAAAACTGAATATGCAACTGTTTATAAAAATGGAAACATAAAAAAATAGGAAAATAGGAGTAGGAGAAGGAAATGCAAAAAGTCATCTAAAACAATGATAAAAAATCCCGTATTGAAGGATAAATTAATCAAAAAAATCTTATAACAATAACAAACAACTGTAACAATTTTGAGACATAGTATAATTGCAGGTATAAACGGAGTCTATAAAGTATGCTAAGACATCAGTATCCCCAACAATCTTCAATTTAAAAAAAATAACCCATGACTTGTAAATGTACGTTGGAAAAGTGAGGGTATAAATACCTTTGAAGATACTGTCAGTAAGTTGGATATAACTAGAAGTAACGTTTAACTTACAATCGGCCTTTATCACTAACTACCAGAGAAGCAGAATCAGGAAGATCGGGGAATACAAATCCGCGTGACCATAGTGCTGTTGCGTTACCTTGCTTTTCTCTGCCGCTTCAAACAATCTACCGTTATGAAATGAATAAAAATAATAATACAGAAGCGTACTGAATTGGTAATATGTTCTAAAAATAAAAGCATCATCCTGAGTACTAATGATGTCCTTTTCTTCGAAAAATTATGTACGGGGAATAAGTTCCCATAAAATATGTGATGATGGGAAAATATTGCAATTTTAACTGAAAGCACTATTTGTTACTGTTGCACGATCCCGTTGTTTTATTTTAGTTCGGGTGGTTTGCATTTGAACCTTTAATTATATGAATTCTTACCTTCAAGATAAATTGGTGTTACAGATAGTTTAACTTGATAATAATTAAAATTATTTGATTATCCATATTTGTGTTACAGTATCAAAAACCTCAACTTATTTTTAACAATAACTTAAATATAACCAAATATACGGGATATAATTATTTGTGAATTTCAATATATTTAAAGAAATATATTTCGGAACACATTTTAGTTGCAAATAGATATATTAGTTATTGCTAATCTATATAAATAAAAATTAAATACTGTTCGTTGGTAAGCGCATCACTTGAGAACGGCCGAACCGATTTGGCTGTTTTTTTTTTTTTAGATATTGGTAATTGTCCGAATAAGGTTTTTCGGGAAGGAAACTTGGAAAAGTTACCCGGAAAATTGGAAAATTCGGGAAAAACTGAAAGTGCTTTTTTCTATGGGATTTTTGTATAAACTCAAGATAATAATTTACGATTCGAACGTTGAATATGCATAATTCTTTTTTTTGTTTTGTTTTTTGCTTTTTTCTATGGTATTTTTGTATGAACTTAAGAACATAATTCAGGATTCGAACGATAAATATGCAAATAGTTGTTTTTTTTTGTTTTGTTCGGTATGGCTTCGGAAAAGTTTTCAGGAAAAAAACGATCATAAACAAATTTATTGAAATTTGGGCAGGACAATGTCTGTCGAGTCAGCTAGTTGATTAAAGGACCAAACAAACAATTTTTGTTTTTACTGGTAGAAAATTATTAACTACAAGAAAACCCATCAGATTATGTTTGTTGAAGATAACCTTCTTCAATCTGAATTACTACATCAACTCTCTATCTGAAGCGCCTGCATATTGCATAGATGTTGGGATATCTCGACTTGTTGGTGACTTTGATCTCAACAGTACTTTATAGACAATAGTACAACAGATTTAAATATGTACTAGTAGATGGCCATAACTCTTTGGACCAAAACATGTCACGTTATCTAACAGCTAAAAGGCTCTTTGTATTTCAGTGTACAGTCCTACTGAAAGCTGTATGGTCTTTTGGAGGATTCCATTGCGATCCCCGTTTTCACTATGTACACTTTTTTATCAAGGTGCAGTTTTCTCACGACCAATTGTTCGTGTAGGATGTTCCATTCTTTGCGTTGGATGATCATCCAACAGGATATCATAGATTATGTTGATCATTTCCGCAGTAGTGACCTAAATGGGACGTCCCAAGTGCGGAGCATTGTGTTGGTTGACCACATCGAAACTCAGTAAACCACTTATAAACCGTAAAATGTGCAGGAGAAAAATCCTTTTAATATATTGTCACCTTTTCTTCAGTTTGTGTGATGGTTTTTCCACAACAGCAAGACCTTATCTGCTTTCGAAATTTGTTAAAACAGAACTAACTGTCATATCAGCTTGAAATTCATTCATAAATTCATGTTATTAGAAAAAAAGTAGAATTTTCAGAAATACAATTAGCTTTGCTATTGCCCTGCCCTCTGTCGTTAGTAAGATAAGGTAAATTATTAAAATTTTGACTCTATCCTGCTACGTCAGCTTTTGTATTCACAATATGCTATAAAGTTAGCATGTCTTCAGCTGTTTTGCTCCTTAGAGTATATATCTTTTGAACAATGCTTTTGAGCATGTGTTCTTTAATACTTTACTATTTGCAGCTATATTAGCTCTACTTAAATGAATACAACATTGAAAAACTACCTAAAAGAGACATAATAGTCACATTATATATATATATATATATATATATATATATATATATATATATATATATATATATATATATATATACATATATATATTATTCTGAAAACCTATTGTTATTGGGTTTGTCAATATTTTTGAGTTAATAAAATATATACACAAGTTATTTTGAATTCATATTCGACGTATGTTGGATAAACATTTGATATTTTAATGTAAATTTCACGTTAATAAGTTAAAAAGCAAATACCTTATGAAAATAAGTATTCAACGTTGAATGTACTTTACTTCTTAGTTGTCAAGTTATGCGTACTGTAACGGTCACATTTAAATTCATGTTTTGTTTGCTTTTTGTTATTCATATAATTCGTATTGTCAACAAAGATTTCTGAAAAAAGAAAAAAAATCGCATACTTTCAATTGTTTTACTGTTGATATTGTATAACTATATCAAATACCTTTACCAACAATTCTTCACTTTATTTGATTATTTGAAATAAAAAAGTTCCTTTTAACCAGGGTTAAAAACCTAAGGGTTTCCGCAAAAAAAAACTGCATAATTAATAAACCACGAATCGAAAAACTATAATAGAAATTAAAGATACACATATGCATAACATAAAATTGGTTGAAAAGTACACCAAGAGACTGAAGGACTAGATTTTACAAGGGACGATGAATTACTTTATTTTTTGAACAGTTTCCAGGGAAGTATCCCATCGATTATGTTACTACAACGAGGCTAGATGGGAGAATAAATAATTGATATGTAGCAAAGCACATCTCATATGCGATTCTTATAGGTGTATTACCTGAAGCTATTTAAGATAATCCACAAAAACCCAGCCTGTTTTCAGCGGAACAAGGGCAACAAACAAGAAGCACAAAAATGGGCTCAAAAGATCAATTGCTTGGTCGGCAAAGATCATCAGTTAAAATTAAAAATCAATGAAAGTGAAAAGACTGTGATTGATTAATTAGAAGAAAGTTTTTCATTATTTGCCGCATAGCTGCATAACAAAATTCTTAGAAATAATGATCAGCATTTTGAAAATATTGTATAATGGATGATAAAGGTAATAAGTGCAAGGAAAACTACAGCGACATTCAATTGAGATGAGTTTGGCTAGATTAGCACCAGGACCAGCATCTTTTAAGGTGATTTGCTTGTCCGTTTCTTTTGTCCTCGTAATTATGACAGGTCATAGCTACCAAGTATTAAAATTCAATCTCAATCAAAACTCAATCCATCTCGGAAATTTAAAATAAAACTAAATAGAAAATTGCTATCTGAATGGAGTTTTCAGTGATAATTTGGCAATTCGCTTTACAAATTAGCCAGAACAAAATAAAATATATCTTGTGGACGGACAATGAATATAGGGGGGTAGAGGTTTGATGAAAACAACGGAAACTGGATAAACGTAAAAATTGGAGGAAATAGAGAAATTTAAATGATCAATGCAAAGGCTAATGCTAAATGTCAGACTGGCAAACAGAAAATATAATGAATAGATACGAAACATAATAACATCTCAGCACAAATAGCGAAACTTAAATGGAAATACGCCAGCCACAGGGTAAGGCAGGAAGCTGCAAGATTGAATAAAACGATCGTTTACTGGAAATCATTGGAACGCAAAAGAAAGAGAGGATGATCTAGATTAACCGATAAGCTGGACGTATCCAAGATGGATACAACTTGCCAAGTCTGATTAGATAGATAGAGAGAAAATTACATATCTAAGCAATGTGTTTAGTAAAAACCCAGACATTAAAAAAAATTCCAAGAAAGTTTGATGTGAGGAAATCGTAGTATCTATTCCTTTAATAGATTTTTGAGTAAGTCATTATCTAAAAGTTTAGAATATCCAAGAGAGTATTTGAATGTAATTTGTGAGGAAAGAAAATAAGAGTACGACCAAGGACGAGGTGGAAATGGATTTACAGAGATTGACAATCATATATTGGAGGAAGGAAACGGAACCGAATGGAGAAAAATTGTCAATAAAGTTTTCCTAATGTTGTGGTATGGTTAAATGAATTAATGAAACTGAGTGAGAATCTGTTGGGTTACCGCAGCAGTATGCGGTCTTGCGTTGTCATGAACCAAAACAATTTCAGATGACAGTATGCCTCTTCTATTGTTCTAAATGACTCTCCGCAGGTGACGTAATGTCTAACAATATACATTTGCAATGATCGAAGTCCTTGACTCTATAAACTCCAAGAACAACATACCTTTCTGATTCCAGAAAACAGTGGTCATGGTCATTCCAAAGTTTGTCCGAACTTTTTGGGTTTGTTCGGGAAGTGTGTGTATCCATTGTTTGGATTGTTCTTTTGATTCTGGATTATCAGACATAATCCACGTTTTATTCTTTGTCACGATTGATTTCAGCCTATGGATGAAAACCTATCTCAGTAGGATGGCGTTCTATAAAGGGGGTATTGGAAAGCTTGTCCACGGTATGGTAAATGTTATACGTCAATCTTCATGGTGACTATGTGGAAAAAGAACTTGACTCTTGGAAATAAATCTATTTTGTGATTCACACATCGGAGGTTGAAGAAAAATAGCCCTCATATATATATATATATATATATATATATATATATATATATATATATATATATATATATATATATATATATATATATATATATTTTTTTTTTTTTTAGTTCTTTACACGCTTGCCTTATTTATTATGTTTTTTTAATGTCGTATAACATTATTTCTTCAGTGTGACGGTGGAAATATCTGGCAATCAGATATTTCAAATATTTCACATACTTTTTCTTCATTCTCTTTATAGGTTGCCCATAAATTACATTTTTTAAAATCCTGTTAATGTTAATATTCGTCTGCAATGTTAAATTTTCCCATAAAAAGTCATAAAGACTAATTTATCTGCAAATATAAAAAAATTCCAACACAAATGGCCGTACAAGTAAGAAAAATGTTTTATCTAAAAATTATTTCTGGCCTTCGGCAAATTTAAATTAATAACTCATTAACATTCGCCATATATTTGTTCTTGTAGCGCCATCTTTAACTAATTAGAATAAATATTTGCTTAAAAATATTGATATAATGGAGGCGGCAAACATAACTAAAATATTGTTGGGCGACTTTGTATCGTGTAGAAAATATAATGGTGAGATGACATTAAAATAATAATAAAGGATAAAAAATAGGGATTAACATTTTAATAAATTCTCACTTTGTGAGTATATGTAGTAAAATTATACCAGAACTGTATATGTAATTAACAGCATCAAGTTGAATGAACTCAACGAATAAAAATACATGATTAAAACCATCGATCAAAATGTGCTCAATTTGTGAATCAGACTTTCCTTATTGGTTGATTGTTTATAATGTTTTATATAATAATTTCACATATTTCAATGATTTTGTGCATGCTATTACTGTCTGCGAAGTTCTGATACCTAAAGAACAAAGATTTTCGAAAATATCTTTCTTAAATCTTTAATTGATCAGGAACTGTAACAAATTGTTAAAGATATTCCATCTGCTCTAAAAATATCCCATACATGTGTTGGAAAACAATAAAAACGCTTGAAAAGTCCACAGTTAGCCGTGAAAAATGTAAAATCTTGGAACCCGTCTATAGTGAATGGGTTTTCGTGAGATTTGGTTAAATGAGTTTCTAATGGTAAAAACATTACTCTTTTGCATTGAAAAAAAGGTAGTAATTAAATAATTATTTAAACAAATAATTCTCAATTACCAATTGAATGACACAATCACGTTTTTCGTGATAAAATTGATTATTTTTATTTTCATTTTTTCTTAATTAGCCACAAAAACAAAAAAGAAATATACTTTTTACAAAATAAGTTGAAATATATATATATATATATATATATATATATATATATATATATATATATATATATATATATATATATATATATATATATATATATATATATATTATTTTCTTATTATTATTATTATTATTATAATTATTATTATTTTCTATAAACGTAGAATGTAGGCTTAAACAATTTTGAATAGCTTCTACACTATAGGACTTCGAATATTGAATATACTATATTGAAACTATTCAATATGGAGTAATGTCACATATGGGAGCTATTGGTTATGTCATGGGAGGCAGTGGAATTAAAGAAGCACTTATGACAGTGTATGGTGAAAATACCATAACTAAGTCTACTATAACTAATGTCTGCGCGCGCTCATGCGGCGGCAGTACCTGCACATGCATTAGTTTATAGCATTATCAAAAGTTATGTTTAATCATCTCAAACTAAACAATGCTGAATTTGCTGCTTTGATAAGTGATCAAAAGAGATCCAAGATCCGAGATCTGTTGACTTTACATATCGTCTTCTTCCAACAATGGTTACAATTCAGCATCTTCAAAGTTTTTCCGTTGACGGGGGGTTCTTTGTCTTTCAAGTAGAAATCACCATTTTTGAATCCTCTAAACCAACGCCCACAAGTGTCTTGCATTGCGATATTGCGGCCGTAAGTTTCCACAAGTATACGATGGCTTTCAGTCATTTTTCAGTTTATTACACGAAAAAAATATGACGCTAACTCGAAATCGTTTAAAACATCAATGGCATTTTGAAAGGTACTCTCGTAGCAAGAAAATGATATAAGAGATTAAACTGTTAACTTACCTTTGTTTTTAGCGCTATCTCTTAGAAATTTTAGCATAAGGCTTTTTTACCATCGAAAACGAAGTGAAAGGCCCCTTTGAAGTAATTCCATAAAACAAACTCATTTAGAACAGCTGGAACTTGAATTTTGTTGATTTTTCAGAATATGGCCCAATTTTTTTGCTTTATTCGCTCGCCAAGCATCGAAACGCATTCGTCTGTAACTTCACAACACGTCATGTATTTGTACTTTAAAAATATCATGGTTATTTACTTTCACTATTTCTCTGTTAGGCTGAGAGCTTTTTGAATGAACCTCGCACTAGCAGTCAATGTCTTAACGGAAAAAACCAACAGCACCCAACATGAATTTACTCTATTAGGCTATGTTAGTTCTTTGGTCTAACTTTTCAGAAGCTATCAGGATGACAAATTTTACAAGGCAATAATATTCTACCTTAAATTGTTTTGGGTTTGGTTTAAGGACATGTTTTTCAAATATTAGTAAGACATAAAGTTAACATATATGTAGATAACTTGTGTCAAAAATAAAGAAAACAGGAGCAAATACCCATTAAATTTCGCACATGCTTTTTCTACAGCACGTATGTTTCGTGAGCCTTTAAGATTGGAAGCTGATTTTGTATGATGTACTGTTTAACGCAACAACGCAAGATGAACCTGTTTTTCGGTTCTTTATTACTTGCTGCTTTTCTTTATAGCTAGTAATATGACACATGTGGCTCGGTTGAATTTTAATATTCAATAAGGCGAGAGCCACCTTTAAATAGAAAATATGATGTAAAATATAGTATCGTCTTTTTAGAATAATAATTAAATTATTTAAAATAACATTTTTTAATGGGAACGTATAACGAATTTATGATGTATGGGTCTTTTTTTTACCGACCATTGCTTTAGTGAAATGCATTCTTAATTTGATGGTGGGAATCATATTTCTTGGTAGGGTTTAGTTTACATTTTTGTATTTTTTGTTCGGTGTGACTAATAATTTTTTTTTTGTTTCAGGTGAGCGGGATATTCATTATAGGATAAGAAAAAATATTTATATATGAAGAGAGTTCACGACTTATTATCCTTAACATTGAAGAAAACACCTGAACTGTTTAGATTTTTTTTTATAATATAATCCTTTCAAGGGCATAAAACCTTCGATGTTTTTGGAAAAATAATTATTTTCTAACTTCAGCATTAATTAATTGCAGTCATTGAATATTTGTTGTGAGAAAAATAAACTTCTCGTAAATGTTCTTTTAGTTTATTTTTATATACGTTTAGATCTAGATAATATGGAACTTGTTTTTTTGTTTTTTGAAATTAATTTCTGGGAGCTGGAACATACGTACGATTTCATCATTTCCTATGAAGAGTATTCGTTTTGAAATTATTTTAACATAGAAAATGGAAACAAATGTAAATATTAGAAACTCTTATATGTTGTATAGATTGAAAAAATCTTTCAACTATTAATTTAAGACATTTCGTTTAATGGTAAGAAAAGTTTGAAATCATTCAATTTAAGAAAAATATCTTGTTCATATGGAGACAAATAAGAAAATATGGTTTCGTAGAAGTATGCCAAAGCAAGACAATAATTGCTGCATTGAAACCTTCGATGTTTTTGGAAAAATAATTATTTTCTAACTTCAGCATTAAATTAATTGCAGTCATTGCATATTTGTTGTGAGAAAAATAAACTTCTCGTAAATGTTCTTTTAGTTTATTTATTTTTATACACGTTTAGATCTAGATAATATGAAACTTGTTTATAAACATCAACAATTGTAATTAATTTCTGGGAGCTGGAACATTATCTCGATAAAGTAAAACAGTCTTTAAATTTACTTTTGTTGCTTCATAATGCATTCAAAAATTTTTCGCAACATCTTGCCTGGAAAAGTGGGCTCAATTTTCATGGGCCATGTCAATAAAAACCAAATAAACATTTATTTTTATTTGATTTACCCGTCAAAACCTATTATTCAGTGTCGGCTCGTGAGAGAGATATTTGGGTCGCCGCCCCTCCAGCATTTATCACAGCAAACAATTTTTCAGAGCAAGACACCATATTTAATTTCCGTTCAGTTTCTTTACTTTAACTCATTTTCCTGGTTCACCTCCTGTATAGGATTTCAATAGCACGAAAAGTAAAACGGAGGAAGGGGAAAGCAACATAAATCTTCAGCAGCACTATTTTCTGCTACGCCCTTCCCACGAGCCGCCATTGCTATTATTATACGTTATGGACAATAATTCGTGAACTAACTTTGTATTTATGGAAGTTGCAGATATTTTCTAAGGTAAGAGGAAAATTCTTTTATTTATATTTTACATTTCCTACATTTCTGTAGTAAAACAAATGAGCACAACTTTTTATATCACAAAACAACATCAAATTATTTTTATAATGTTTAAAAAGTAAATCTTTGGAATGATGATGGCTGATCAACCCCATAGTGAGTCTGAAGTCAGCCATGCCTATCCGCTCCATACAGAAGGGTGGGAATTAATATGGCATTGAAAACACTGATTTTAGTGTGTTCCCTTAAGTCTTGGTTACTGAAACTCTTCATATTAGACGTCCAAAATTAGCACCTGCACGCTTTATTCTATATATAACCTCTTCTTGCAGGTCGGCAGAGCACGAAAATTTTTTTAGAATAATTTGATTTTATTGAATCAGAATTAAATTGGCCTAAAAGCTGTCGCGATGTTAAAAACTTTAATATTTCTAAAATATTAATATTTTAATGGACTAAAGAACTATTGATCCTGAAGCTGCCTCCAATTTTCTAGAAAATTGGCGAAATTATTTGGAGAGTTTCATCGAGGAATGAAACTTCAACGCTGGTACGATTTCATCATTTCCTATGAAGAATGTTCGTTTTGAAATTATTTTAACATAGAAAATGGAAACAATTGTAAATATTAGAAACTCTTATATGCTGTATATATTGAAAAAATCTTTCAAACAATTAATTTAAGACATTTCGTTTAATGGTGAGAAAAGTTTGAAATAATGCAATTTAAGAAAAATATCTTGTTCATATGGAGACAAATAAGAAAATATGGTTTCGTTCAAGACAATAATTGCTGCATTGACACCAGATACGTTCACAAAAATTATGGAATATATGCAAAAAAACGACACAAAGTTGTATTACTGCTAAAGGTTTACATTTGATTAACATTGTTTTTGATTTGATTGGCATTAAAGACGATATAATAATAACTAATTATATGGATATCGAGAGAAAATGATGGAAGAGTTAACGTTCAGAAGGGAATTTTCCCGGGAGACTCTTTGTCGCTAGTGTGGTCTAAATCTTATGTTCATGATTCTCAATCAATTTGCAAGCGGGTTTAGGTTCGAGTTAACAAACAGCAGAAGATTATCACATCTGTTATATATGGATGACCTAAAACTGTATGCAGAGTCCTAGAGCAAACTCTAAGCGCTTATTAAAACCGTAAAAATATTCAGAAAGAGAGACAATACAGAACAACATAAGTCGCTGGGAACATACGTCAATTCTTGGTAGATATTTAGAATTATTAAATGGCAATAATAATGACAAGAAGGTTTCGCTGCTCTGGTTAGACGAGAATCTATATCCGGAAACCAAGGGTTTTGTTATTGCTATCCAGGATAGAGTTATCAAAACTAACAATTACAAGAAATATACCCTGAAAGAAAATACTGAAGATGTATGTCCAAAGTGTGGCAAAATGGGGGAGACTATTGAGCACATAATTGGTGGATGTTCTACTTTAGCAGAAAATGCTTATTTAGGAAGCCATAATAAGCTTGCTAAGATAATCCACCAAAAACTGGCACTCAATCATGGTCTTTTACCAACATCTACTCTGCCGTATTATAAATACAGTCCTCAAGCAATTCTGCAGTCTGACGATGTGCTGCTCTACTAGGATAGGCCGATAATAACTGACAGAGCTGTCGACTATAATAGAGCAGACATAGTCTTAATAAATAAGAAATAAAAGTGGGGAACAATTATTGATATTAACATACCACTGTCTCATAATATACATGCAAAACGGAGGTGGAAAAAGTTTCTAAGTATGAGAATCTTTCTTATGAACTGAAGAACATCTACAACTTAAAAAAGTCAACATCGATTCTTTTTTAATTTCCGTAAAGGGGTTGGTGAGTAACAGGTGAGAACCTGGAGAACTTTTGGCGATAAAAGTTTGACAAATTGCAGGCTAAACAGAAATGTCATAAAAGTGGGACAACGGGCTATACTGTTGCAAGCCTGCCACATAGTTCGAAAGTGTCTGTCTTAATGCTAACGGAATACTGGGTTATAATGAAATTTATCCCCAGGCTCCGAGCTGAACTCCAACGTCGCGCGGGAGGAAAGGGTTTATGGTTTCCAGCTTTTTAAGCTGAGAGAGTGACACTAAGTCGATGAGAATAATATCTATGTTATAATGGTAGAGTACCACTTGCCCCACCATTTACAACACGGCTAAATGGAAATAGTCTAATTAACAGATTATATTGTGATCTGTTTTGAATAATAGGTGTGATTAGTATTCTTAACAAATAATATTAACCAGAGATGCTAAAGATTTGGATAAAGATGCCATCTGTTCTAATCTATCAAGCCATCAACCACACCTGGATTGCATTCGATGGGATAATTGCTGAGCGACACTGGAATTATGAAATAGAAAGCTTCAAGACCTCGATCTCATTTAACTCCCTCCACAACCATCATACTTACCCTAAACTCATACTTTTCACTATTCGTGCTAAACCATATCCACTCTTATTTGCATCAGCGCGATTCATTTTTTTTGTCTCTAACATCACGGAATGATGGCGTATATGGGATCCAACAACTTGTCTATAAATGGCTTCAATTTGGACAGAATTATAACAAAAGGACGAATTCATCGTCTTTATATTTTAGTTTATATGTTCATGTTCAAATTTTCCCAGACTATCCATAGTTTTGCTATCATTTTGAAAGATTAATGATATAAATAGTAACAATGACCCTTCAAATAACTTTCTATTTGCATAATCATTAATATTATTTTTCTTCGTCTGGTCATCTAATGTGATGATATTATTCATCGTGTTTTGACGCAGCTATTTGGTATTTGATTTTTTATGATAAATGACCTTGCTATTAACCTTCTTATGACACACGTTAAATTTTCAATTTATAACCTTTTTGCTTCTGAAATAAGTGAGGCTGATGGAAAACAAATCACTAATTGAAGTAATTTGAAATATATAGTGCAGGAAAATACGATTTTATAATCTTATCTAGTGTAAGGCCTTTCTTCATCTCTTCCTATCCAGTGTCAGGTGCTTAATACCTTCCTATTATATTATGTACTTTTTGTTTCTACTCTTCAGTCCTTTCAATCCATCTTTTTTTCGACGTTTCTCGATACCTGGTGTGGCGGTTAATAATTATTTTTTTAAAGAGATGGCACTGGGAACAATGGTCAGTTCACATCTTATGTTATTTTGTTGCTGTGACAGTACCTTTCAAAATGCCATTGATTTTTAAACGATTTCGATTTAGCGCTATATTTTTTTCGTCTGTCAAACATGTCGAGTTTCGAGGCAATTGAAGAGCATTTGTGGCTCGCACTGCTTTTTTTGAATTTGACGTGAAAGAAAAGGAACGCCCAGGTCAACCGAAACAATTTGAGGAAACAACAACAATCATTTGTGCCAAATCATTTGTGATCGTCTGGATGTCATTTGAAATATCTAGAAGGCTGGAAAATTGATACCACATCAGCTGAACGACATACAGATGGAAAATGGAAAAACATTGTGCGAAGTTTTGCTTTCTCGGCATGAAATAAAGACTTTTTGTATCGGATCGTGAATGGAGACGAAAAATGGGTATATTTCGAAAATCTACGCGGATAATCGTGGGTTGACCCAGGACAACCATCAACATCGACCACAAGACCGAATCGCTTTGGAAAGAACACAATGCTGTGCATTTGGTGGGATCAGAAGGGCGAAGGTAATACCGTTCGCTACCGTTAACAAATGATCAATTTGATCCATGCATTGATCGGGCATCATTTGTCTAGGAGGGCGTCCATAAATTGCCAGAGAGGTGCGAAAAATGTGCAGCTAATGATGGCGCATATTTTGAATCAGCCATTTTTTACCTTTCTACCATATTAAACGTGTTTTTTTTAAGGAAAAAATAAGAATTATTAACCGTCACACTTGGTCATTTTTCCCAGTTGGTTCGTTTCCCAGACTCCCTTCAAGTATTTTGGCATTATTCACGTGTCTGAACTGTCCGAAGTTGCTCCTCGCCAATTTTTCATTTATTGGCTTTATTTCAGGTTCTGTCTGTGTATTTAATTATCTATCTCTTCTTGTTGTGTTTTGATCTTACATAATAATCGCATTTCTATTGCATTAATTCGTGTTTTATGACCCGTATTTGTGTTTTTCCGCCAATGTTTCTGGGTATCGTTGCCCATAAATATGCCTAGTCTTTTCGGAATTTTGGAGAGCTTTTCCTTAAATACAAAACATATCGTAATATTTGCGTATAAATATTTTTGATTTTAAATCGAACTTAAATGCACGCACTGACCTACGCAAAAATCATTTTCTAATCCGTTCTTTCGAAATAATTCTAATACGAAACGTATTGTAATATTCACGTACAAACTACGTTTTTGATTTTATATCGAACTTAATACACGCACTGACACACAAATAATTTTTGTTTTTTATTCATTAGTTTATTTGTAGTTTATTTGTAACTATAATTAATAACAATTAATATTTGCCAAATATGCTTTTACACATATTTGCTTAAAATTCTTATCACAGTTTTTCTAGTGGTCATTCAGTAACTGTATTTTTTTTCTCGGAAACCCTTGGGTTTTTGATCCTTGTTATAAAGAAGTTTTTTCTGAATGAAGAATCGTGCTGAGCGAAGAATCGTTGGTTAAATTTACTAAAGTACTTCTTCCTTAGACCCTGCATCACATCGTTCACCGTTCTATTTTTTACTCCTGTTTTTAATATTCTTCGGTATTTCCCCCTTGTTTAAAAATATGTTCTTTATCATACTGAAAAATTTTCCTGCTTTTCTCATTCTCTCATCATTCATCTCTCATTCTCTCACTTTCTCATTTATTCTGTTTTGTATTTTGTTTTCACTTTCAATGAACCGTAAATACTTACACAATATGTCGAAAAAATAGCGTAGCTTTCTAAATTTAATGAAAACTACTAGCGACATCTATTGAAATAATATATAATCTGAAAGCTGTATTAGTCCACCATAGTTATTAACACTCTATAAGTCTGCGAGGAATGCACCAATCTATAATACATACACAGTATGTCGGGAAACTAACGGAACTGTTTATATGTAAAATAAACTACTAGCTCCATCTATTAAACCAATACATAATCTGACAACTGTATATCTCATCAATAAAACGAGATCGCCATCATTAGAATCGATCAATGGATTGTCAAGTTATAGTGCTAAAAGTGACCGTACCTTTTGTCACCTCGTCACAAACACACGATGGAACAGAGAGGTAATTGTTTCATGTTGAGTAAAACTTTTTCAGAAAGATTTGAATTGATGAAAAAAAGTTTATGTATATTATCCCGTACATAATTCTTTGGAAGACGACCCAAAGCCAGGGCGGTTTTTATGATTCTAAAGGTATTATTCTTCGTGAATTTATTCCACAGGGTCAAAATGTAACTGCTAACTATTATCTAAGTGTTATACAGTGCTTATGGAAGAGAATCGTTCAATTGAGGATTAAATAGGACCGTCACCGTTAATTTTTGGCGAAATAACGAGTTTGTGTGCTTCACCGTCCTCTATGTTCGCCTGATTTGTATCCGTGTGACTATTTCCCATTTCCGAAACGCAGTCTGGATATGAAAGGAACGTTTTATGATAGTGTTACACAATTCCAAGAAGGCGAGACGATGGTCATTGAGGCAATTCCGTAAAACGACATAAAAAAAATCTATGCTAGCATTGGTTGAACGTGACCAGGGGTGTATTGATGCAGATGGCATGTATTTTGAATAAAAAGAAATAATTTTTGGAAAAATATCTAACTGTTATTATTTTAATTTAGAAAATTGTTTATTCCATTATTTTTCCGGCGTACTGTGTATAATTTTTAACTTGTTATATTTACTTTGCCTTTCAATCTTATTTAATATGTATTTTCTGTGTTCTTGATATAATCGTGCTTTTTGTTTAATTTCCATTTGTTTTCACGATTTAACTATGTACACTAATTTCTACAAATTTAAATATAAAAATAGATGTATCGTGAAGATAGCGCTACTGTAATGGACAACCAACTTAAATACATTTTATAAATTATATATGAAAGCGGAAAAGAATAATAAAGTAATCATGTCAAAAATGTATGCAGGAACTAATATTTAGTGTTTTCGTGAGAATTTTTATTATACCCTTTCACATTGACTATAATGGGTAATTAACAGCAATGTGAAGCAATTTATTTTTGTTCGACTTTTAATCGCAATATAATCGAGATAACTTTTTATGAATATTTATATTTGTATCTTTGAATAGTTATGAATCATTAGATTTAAATTCTGTTATTTAATAGTCCTGTTGGAAGCGGAATTGAAATATATTCTGGAGGATCACCGAACTTTTATGAGGATTAGCTTCGACATTATAAAAATTATATATTCAATATTTATCAGTTGAATTGGAAGAATTCAGAGAATATTCAGTTGTATTTAGAAATCATAAGTTTATTTTGCATCGACGAATAAACTAGAACAGAACAGTTTATATATACACCAAATAAAGTAATCGATTAATATATCAAATAAATATACACAAAAAAGTATTGTAAATTAAATTTCAAAAAATAAGAGCTTGTTACCAAAAATAAGAATGTTTCGAAATAGCACGCACAAAAAAAAACTAAAATGTAGTATAATAAGAACAAACTAGTCAAAGTCAACTTATTAGTTACTTTTTTTTCGAATAGCCTTTATTTTCCAAAACTGCGGCACATCGTCTAGGCATGTAGTCTATGATATTGTGGTAAATTTCAGCCGGAATAGAATACCAGATTTCTTGAACAGTCTCCCATCATTTTTTGGTATTTGATGTTTGCGTTAAAGTTACACGCGCCTTCAAAATTTTCCGCAAATTTTCTATAGGCTTCATGTCCGGTGACAGATGCCTAAAGTAAACAAACAATATTGTGGGTGTCCAACCAAGTTTTCACACTTTTGGCGGTGTATTTGGGATCATTGTCGTGCTGGAAGTTCAACCGTAATGGCATATGTTCTTCGGCATATGGCAACGTAATATTCTGTAACACGTTTAAGTTAATTTCTTTGGTCATGTTTTGTTTTATCCAATGAATTAAACCAGCATATGAACTCCAGCATATGAAAATGAAACTCATATTTTAATATTACCAACACCATATTTGATGGAATCAATGGTATTTTTTTGGATTCAAATATTTATTCACTCGACGCCGAACACGTACTCTTCCATCATTCGGAAAAAAGAATATTTATCCAATGTTCTCTTTAAATTATTTTATGCAAACTATTTACGTCGTTTTAAGTGTTTTTTATTTAAATAGAGAACTTTTCTTGCTATACAATACCGTTGTAGCCTACAATTTGGCTATAATAGCAGAATTTATTTTGTAATTTTTTTTGTAATTCCCGTCTGGCAACCGTCGAAGTCAAAAAAGGATTTTTACACACTTCACGAATTAATAAACGAGCATGTTCTCGACTAGAAGTTTTTTGTTTCCCGCCTCGGAACTCTGTTTTTTTTTCTTTTAATACTTTTGAAACAACGCAAGGGGCTTTTTTTTCAAAGTTTGACAAATAAATTACAAATGTTTTTCTGTTCTTCCAATTGCAAAATTAGCCGGCGTTCTTCATCAGTACAATGTTTAGTACGACCCATTGTTTTTAAAATGTTTGTAGAAAGAAAGTGTTGTTTTTCTTAAAAGAAAAGTGTTTTTGTAGCAGTTGCAGTTTATTTTAAGAAATCCAAGAAATCTTATTACTTGAAAGCCTATTTTCTAAATATTATTTTATTTTTATGGCTATACCTCTATATACTTACTGTACTTTGAACGAAATAAAATTCACTTGGTTGAATAAATAAATAGTTTCTGTTTTATTTAAAAAGTCATCTTATTATTGCATCAAAATATGATGATAGCAAAGAAGATTTGCCTATACTCTACGTAGCGTGTTTTGCCCATTCTTTCAACCGCCGTCATAACGTCGTCAGGTGACCAATTTTTGACTTTATAGCCGTTATCACGTCATCTTTCTAGGCTCATTGCATATGCATATTGCTTTACGGATGCTGTTGTATGCTGAAGATTTCAGGTGTTTATCCATGGGTGCGTTTTTCTTTTTCGTAAAAATATTCTTTTTAAGTATTAAGAAGCACTTGAGTTTTCACGACGTTTCGACGAGATCACATTCGTTATTTTCTAATTTTCAAGTGTTCAAGTCCCTTGGGACATCAAGACAATTTACGATATATATATATATATATATATATATATATATATATATATATATATATATATATATATATATATATATATATACATGTTTATATATATATATATATATATATATATATATATATATATATATATATATATACATGTTTATATATATATATATATATATATATATATATATATATATATATATATATATATATATATATATATATATATATATATATTTATATATTTATATATTTATATATTTATATATTTATATATTTATATATTTATATATTTATATATAGGAAAGTAGTTTCTATAAATAATGCTTCCCAAATATTATTTTTTATTGTCTAATAATGTACAACCTTAGTTCCATCTTAAATTCAAACACCTATTTGAGAAATATTCATACTATCTTGAATCTAAATTTTTAAATTGTAACCTGCATATCATCATTTAGCAAAATGTGCTTCTTATTTGATAAAGATCTCGCTTGCCATCCATCTTTGTTAAACATCTCTTATTTTTTTAAGCCCACACATCTTTCGGATGTTGGTTATTTTCAATGCTCTTTTATTTCAAGATATTAAAGACGACGAGATAAAAACGCATTCCTACGCAGCTGGCCCATGGAAATTATTACGCAATACACAGATAATAATTTCTTTCAGAAAATTTCGTTTCAGTTTTTGCACCTTTCATGACTGTTCCTCATATATTTTTTCTTAATTACTATTGAGGCGAAGTTTTATTGATATATGGAGTAGCATACTAGGGAGATTTTTAAAAAATAATACACATCAAATACTTTAATTTTTATATTACTGCGAGAATGTACTTTATACGTTTAGTAGTTTTTCGCCCTATATATTGATCTAATGTGTATATAACGGGTCTTTCAAATCGAGCGGTTTTTTAATCCTTAAGTATATATATATATATATATATATATATATATATATATATATATATATATATATATATATATATATACATATATATATATATATATATATATATATATATATATATATATATATATATATATATATATATATATATACAGCTTCTGGATGATTTTATGGAAATCGACGTTTTCACTAGTCTTCGTTTCATCTTTCTGAATGTTTCAATTTACCTAAAAACATGTACAGGACAAGTGGGTATAACTGGTAACTCAGGCACAAGTAAAATAAAAAATTTATATTTTGTGTAAACGTTTTATATTTAATACCCACTTCAACATTGAAAATATTTATTTCTGACGAAGCTACAGTGCTACTGAAACGCGTCCGACATTAAAACAATAAAGTGGAGATTTTCACAAGAATCTTTCATTAAATATTTCCAAAAAGAAACAAAGATTTTGATATCTCTAAAACATGGCTATAATGTTTTTCTTAAATTACCACTGCGAAATCTATATATATATATATATATATATATATATATATATATATATATATATATATATATATATATATATATATATATATTGATACCGGAGGGCTAAACACTCAGTTTATTGGTTAGAAAGTTATAATGAAATAGTTTAATAGCATAATTTTATCTTTTAGATCAAGCATGTGTAAATTGATGATTGGTTTCAATTGCAGGACTACGCCCCATCCTACTATTAAACAATTGTGAAGAAATTTTTAGTTTGGTCCACCTTCCATATAAGGCAGATTTAGGTCTTGTTGATAATTTTTTGTTCCCAAAAGTGAAATTCTGCCTGAAGGGGTACTTTTTGGTCTTCATTTTATAAATGTTCTCCATAATTGCCTCGCGTTAGTCAATTAGACCCACTTTACCAAAATAGTTATTATTCAAATTATATATTATATATTAATATACATACATACATATATATATATATATATATATATATATATATATATATATATATATATATATATATATATATATATATATATCGATCTTTGTAACGTTCTCTAATGTCCCAAAAAGTGTTCTTTGAGGTGAATTTTCAATTTTGGGCTAATGAAAAAGTTACAAGGGCTTAAGTCTGATGAATAAGGGGGCTGCGGAGGCACAGCGATCTTTTCACTTGTCAAAAACTAACTCGTTAAGTGAAATCGTTGTGTAACAAGGTGTATTGTCGTAATGCGTACACGAAGAACCAAATTATATGTTCGGCTTTCTTCTCTTCTCTTCTTCTACTATACTTTTTGTATACAAGTATAATCTATACTCGATTTTAACAAATCCACAATTTTTAGGTTATGCTCTTTTAGTTAATTTCAGCATTTAGCAGATGTTCATACTTATAATTTATATTTTTGACCAATTTATGAAATAACTCAAATAGTGTCTACTTCAACTAATTACTTCAAATTTATGTTTAAAGCTTGTACCAAAACACAAATAAAAAATATAAAATCTTTCGAAGCAAATGGTCTTCAGGTAACGGTCAGCGTTCATATCAGAACAACATTCCAATTGCTCTTTATAGATATTACGGCATTTGGTGCGCTGTTCTCAATGCCATGGTTTGATTGAGCAGCTGCAGGTCGATTTTTCGATGGGTCACAGATAACGTGAATTTTAAATAAAAGAAAAAGAGGAAAATAATAAAATTCACTAATTATTTTTTCAACAGATGAGGTGTCAGTTCGAATATCTTAATTTGGCGGTTGATTTTGTGAATAATAGCATTTGCAGCACTCTGTTTTTTTTTATATTACGAACAATGTGATTGTATTATGAAGATTTTCATGAATTATGAGCTATTATTATTTTAATTTTATGTATATTTTAATATGAAATACTCATTGTGGACTTTTGACTCTGTAATCGATAGCAATTTTTAAATACACTCACTAAGAAGTAACCATAAACCATTAGTAACCATAATATACCATAAGTAACCATAAACCATAAACCTAACCAAACCATAAGATTTGTTATCAACTGAGAAGTCATCTCAAAATTTGGTGCAGTTTTATTGTCTGAACACTGAGTAAGTGATTTGTTATATTTCAATACTGTGTGTATTGATTGATAAAATTAACAGTTTTTTTCTACTACAAGGTGTCCCAAAAGAAGTTTCTTTTTGGTATAGCTATATAAATAAAAGGGCGACGTCCGTCAAAAAACCTTTATTATTTATTGAATTAAACATTTTAGGAAATTAGTTTTTAAAAATAACGTCATCCAAATGTAAACTTTCATGCTCACTCATCTAAATGAACAGCAAAATTCCTTAGGACGCCTCGGCACATTGCCATTTCTTTTCGGATATTTTCTTTTAACTGTACCAAAAAATCCAGTTTATTAACGTAAACTTTAGATTTTAGATAGACCCTCAAGAAAACGTCTATAGGACATAAATCAGGTCTATGTGGAGGCCAATTTATGTCACTTTTTCTGGAGATCAATTTGTTTGGGAAAATTTTGCGATTTCGTGGCAGAGACGTGTTGGAAGTATATGACGTTGCTCCGTCCTCCTGAAACCACGTTCTTTGATTATAATCAGCAAAGTTTTGCAGTTCAGGTACCAAAAACTTATCCAACATTTCCACATAACGCTCTTAACCTTACGGCAACCGCGAGTCCCCTGCCGTCTTCAAAAAAGTACAGGCCGATTATTCCTCGCGCTGAATATTGCAGCCCATACAGTGATTTTAAGTGATTGTAAGTGTTTTTGATGCTTGTTTTTTGGGTTTGTTGTACTCCAGTAACGACACATCTGCTTATTTACATGACTGTTGAGATGAAAATGAGCCTCAGATCATTGCATTTGTAAAATTCTCGCACACTTATTACGCACTGTCTGTTCTCGAGGAACACTCCACACCGACCAAAATCCTAAATGCGGGTTTATCGATTGGCATGCGCTCCGCGCCCCTCTCAGTTGTTGCGATTGCGCAGTGAGCCAATGAAATAGACCCTTTCTTATGGGACGCTTTATACTTGAGTGTAACAACAGTATTTGCGTTTTTAAGGTAGTTAGTTATTTACTGTTTAAAACATTTATACCGAAATATAGGCCGTTGTTTTCGATGGTCTCTCTCCATCTTTGAGCCAGTTTCCAGCCACTCTATTTCTATTTGATACTACGATGAGTGTTTGTAGGTCAATTTTTAATTCTTGTTGAGTCCTCATTTTTTTTTCTTCCCAAACAGTAAACCATGGACCGAAACAAGTGTTAATCCGAGGGAGCTAGGTTGGAGAGGTATGCTTGGTACAAGCATACATTTTGGGGGAAGTTAAAAACCTATTCGTTCATTTTAAAAGTGGTAAGATGTAAAGTGCGTGGTTGCATTGTGTTACTGCAGGACGACTTTTTCACGGTTGACCAAAGCTGGTCATCAGGAACCAATTCAAAGCAAATAATTCCTTGAAAATTCTAGTATACACACAGCATGCCTTTTTGAAAAATCTTTCTTCCCTAGGCACTGGATGAGCAGGTGGTTCGGGCAAAACACATTACTTTACGTCATTAAGATTATTGAAATAAACTTATTTTCCACCGCATCTAACAATCCGTTTGATGAATCGAAAATCAGTAGGGTTTCTGAGGAGAGTTTTATACATTTCAGCACGACGCATTCATTGATAGAGCGACAGTTCATGAAGGATACTTCTACAGACAGGTCTTTGGCACAATTCCCATGCCTTGCCAGTTAACGGTAGTACGAGAATCTCTTGAAAGTTTCCTAGAGCTTTTTCTATGATTTGCAATCACAGCTTCTGTTAAATCAACGGCGTCGAGAGAAGCCGGAGATGATTTGATCTTCCCCTATCTTCAAGACTCATGCCTCCCTTCCAGAACTTTTTGAATCGGATTGAGACGCACCTTCCCGTTCTACTTCCCTTCCCCTGCTCTAAATCTCAAGAGCAGTGTCAATCGTTTTAAAGCCTACTTTAACCTACTTATTTTACCTTTTTAATTTTTAATATTTCAGTTTTTCAAATTGTTTTTGAAATCGCCCATTTTAACGTTTTCGTTAAAAACCGTCTACTAAATATTACGCGTTGAAATACTGAACAAGGAATGTTTATTAGTGGAAGCCAGGAGTGAATTTTAATTCTTTTTAAATAAAGGAGAAATGCAAATACTTTTGTTACACCCTCCTATACACATTGAAAATCATGAATTTTGTTAATTAAATGAATCTTTATTCAGAGACGAAGAAGCGATACAGCATTGTGATGCCATCATGAGAAATTTTTAATTTATTGTTTTAGTGTTAGCAAATATCAATCAGTATATAATCATAAATTTTGATCTGATTTGCTGTTCATAGCGCTTATAATTATAAGAAGTTATCTTCTTTAAAAGTCTAAAATAATAAATTCAAACCACTATCATTATCAGATAATCAAGCTAGTTTGTTGTTGCAATTATGAATAAATATAAAAGCGAAATCAGTTTTTCCTCATTAAATTATAAGAGCAGGATTATACAGGGTGGTCTAATAATTTTCCGTACTTAATAAACCTGCGTTTGTCAGAAACAGAGTTTCTTGTACAAACCATTTGCAATTTTGATAAAAGGCTGCTCTCATTTTCTTCGCTAGATAACTGCTGAATAAAACGAAAAAAAAAGTTAAACCAAAAATAAGATATTTTAATTTAACACTTTCTTTTTCATCACCGTGAACATGTATCACATTTCTGGTGTTTGTGAATTTATGGTGTCCCAGGGTATTGTTGAAGCTGAGGGTCAATTTTTCGTTTATTTTAATGCTACATATTCTGAACTCAATAATTAAATTAGGTTAATAAAAATATTTAAAGGTAAGTAACTAAAAAATCACACTTTTTTCCAGTTGGGCATTTAATAGCCTATATTTGATAATTCCGCCCTGTTCAGATCTCAATTGTACCCAATTGTATGTTGTATTTGTACATTGTATTTGTACTGCACACAAAGTGACTCCAATAAAAAGTGCAGTTCTAATTATTTAAATATAAATGGATGATGATTGGTCCCATGTTTGTATTATGAATTATATTATTTATTGTTTTGGTGTCAGCAAATATCAAAATGCGATTATAACATCCGTTCAGTTATGTTACTCATATCGATAATAGCTACCTCATTTAAAAGTTTAATGTTAATATATACTATTATCATCGTCAGATAATCAGGCTTGAATGTGATTGCAATTATGTAAAAACTGAAATACTGAAACAACTTTTCCTACCGTAGATAAAAAATGCAGAATTACACCAGAGAATAATTCAAAAAATATATATATATTTTATACATTTTGGACCTCCTTTGAGCTATAATTATATTGAAACATTAATAGCTCGATTTAATGATAATTAAATCGAGTCTATAATTTTTAATGAAGTTATATTTGAAACCGAACAGTGTGCTGTTTACTTTTATGTTTAAATAGGAACAAGTGGAATAATGAAAAACTAGAACTCTGCTTATAAAATATCAGCTTTTTCATCTCTAATTAATGAACTTGTATAATCGAATTTTATAATAAAACAGCAAAGAAACAAGAGGAAAATGGCACCATTAGTAATATTTATAATAGATAAAATATTAGAATTAATTATGTAATAACCACTTTTATTTCCTTTCTTTTTATTTCTTTGCTTATATATTTTTGTTCAGATATTTGCCATAATTCTGTGTGAATTTTTAGGTCACTGAATGAACAGTACATTTCTGAGGCATCTGTTTCTGAATGCTTGGAGTTTTCTTCCGATTTCTCTAGTAATCATCCATGTTTCGCAACCATAAAATAGTACTAATACAATCATAAAGTAGATTAAAATTAATAAATGTCGAATTAGACAAGACATACAATTTTTTTTTTGCCGGGGGCATTAATAACAACAATATATTGGGATGTTACAATACCGAAGCTGTCAGGAAAATAACAAGAAAAATACACACGTGAACCAAATATATTAAAAACAGAAAAGAAACATCTAAAAAACGATAAAGCCTCAGGTTTGGATGGAGTCATCGCAGAAGTAATTAAAGCGATGGAAGAAGTAGGGGTAGATATTTTTCACATCTGCTAAAAAGTGTGGGAAACCGGATTGTCTCGGAAGATTGGTTTGATTTCTCAGCATTTATAACTCTACACAAAAAAGGGTCCAGAGAAAAATGCGAAAATTACCGCCTTATCGCTTTCATTCCGCATACCAGTAGAATCCTCCTTCACATAATCAATGAACGTTTAAAATCCTGCTTGTCATTACAAATTGCCACAGAAAAGGCTGGATTCGTTCAAGGGAGAGGGAACATTCAACAAATAATCCAAAAAAGTCAAAGAAGTTTAATCATTCTGTATAAAAATGATGAATTAGGTATAATGTTGAGCTCAAGCAATTATACTAAGATCTGGATCATTTTAGACTATGTGAGGGTTTAGTGACTCAGATGAACTCAAAAAATCGAATATCATGGAAAATAATGGTTTGGCGAATAGAGGGTAACAAAAAAACCGTAGACCAAAGACATGCTGGCAGGAAAATGTTAGAAGAGATTCTAAAGAACTACTGCACTTTTAAAACTCGCAAAGGACTGCTGGAGATAGATCTGGTTAGATCTTATGTTTTCATATGTTCTGTATATGTTTACATTCTCAAACAGCATAAAATGGGAGAAATTACTTTAAATTCTGCAGGAAATGGGAGTATCAGATCACCTGATTAGCTTATTTTATCACCTTTATGAAAAAAATAAACAGAGCAGTGGTGAAAATTAAAGGTCGAACATTCGATGTGTTTGGTGTCAAAAAAGGAACCAGACAAAAATGTATCCTGCCATCAATTCTATTTAAAATTTATGATACTTAAGATATGCCGATGACAGTACACATCTTGCGAGATCGGTCAATTGGATCAAATTGGCAAGCATCAGTCAAATAGGACAATTTAAGGTAGTGAGGGGACTTTAATATCGAACAAACATTGCTATATCCCGTTGAAACATGGACCATTAAAAAATAAGACTTCAAGCGCATTGATTATTTTGAACTTTATATTCCGTGGCCTTCCAGGCGATCAAACGCGCCAGCTATTCAATAAATTCTAAGGCTAATGTAAGGCTATCTCAAATTATTCATAAACGAATACTAAGAGTCTTTGGCCATATTGAACGCATGGACGGCAATAACCTGGAAAGACTGGTAATACACGGACGAATGGGTTGTTCTAGATCACGAGGCAGATCTCCAAAAAGATGGATCTATAATATATAACTGGTATATCTCTCCAATACGGAACCAAGGAAGCCAGAAATATAGAACGCTGGCGAGACGAAACAAATATAAACCGAAATTTTACAATTACTTTTTGCAGCCAATCGCGAGCGGGTTGTCAGTGTAGGTCGTTGCAGTGCAATGTATTAGGAGTGCGGAAAACGCTCGGTGAGCCTTTTTACTCAATTCTTTTGTCAGTACAGCCATGAGTGAACAACAGGTTCCAACGACCGTTGCGCATTGGGTTATAATAAATTTTTTAACCAAGGAAGGCATTGAATCATCCGGAATATTAACTCGATTGAAGGTTCAGTATGGGGACGATACCTTGTCTAAGACCCAAGTGTTTGATTGGGTCAACAAGTTTAATATTAGACGAGACGAGAAGTGTAGTAAATGTAAATCATAATCGACGTCCCAGGTCAAATGTAACTGCTGACAACATTTGTGCAGTTCGCGGTCTTAGCGAAGGTGACAGGCGGCTCACTATTCATGAAATTGCTTTAAAGGTGAGTATTAGCTTTGGAAGTGCTCAAACAATTATCAGAAATCATCTTGGCTTCAATCAAATCTGTGCCCGATGGTTCGGTTTTGACAAAGGAAAAACTGGAGAATATGCATTGGGAAATCCTTGAACATCGTCCTTATAGCCTAGATTTGTCAACCTGTGATTATTTTTTGTTTGCACCATAGAAAGGTACTCTTGAAGGGGTACGATTCGACAACGATCACGATGTTGAAGACTTTGTGCGCAATTGGCTGATGACCCAAATTCAAAGTTTCTACGAGCAAGGAATTCACAAGCTTCCAAACCGCTGGCAAAAATGTGTAGAGTGTGGAGGAAAAACTATCAATAGTTTTTTGTATTATTTTATAAATAATAAATATGTACAAAATAATTCCGGTTTATATATGACTGATCCTCGTAGTAATTTTAGCAAGCACAATTAATTGTTAGATTCTGGATGAGTGGAGAAACTGGTGGGGATTTTGAACTTGATGCAAATGAATTGCTATCACACTCTGTATACGTCTCACATTTTGTGTCATTTGAGTTATATTCTTATAATTAATTGGAACATTTTGCATATTTTCCACAACTTGAATAGTTTTTTTGAGCTTTTTGTCTCTAAGAACAAATATTGATTCCTGTATGATATCGAAGAATTTGCGTTTGGGTGGTCTGGAACTAATGATTCAAATGCTTTTTTTTTCGAAAATTAATGTTCTTATCCTCCTGTACAGAGTTTATGTTACACGTCTTTACAAAATATATTGTTTTTAAGCAAATATATATATTTGACTGGTATATATATATATATATATATATATATATATATATATATATATACCAGTCATATATATATATATATATATATATATATATATATATATATACATATATATATATATATATATATATATATATATATATATATATATATATATATATATATATATATATATATATATATATATATATATATATATATATATATAGGACTGGTAATATATATATTTGACTGGTTTAGATAGAGTTAATAATAATAAGTAGAGATAATAGATAGCTCGTATAAAATTCGAATAAAAGTTAGTTGTTGTAATTATTAAAGATTGTAGAATATCAAAATATAAAGAATCAAAGATTACATTACAAATTAACATCGAAAAAAATGTATACCTTCCACATCTTTGGATCTCCCTTGAGCCAATTATAACTATATCGCAACGCTAGTGAATAGCTCGGTTCATTGTATGTCTTATTTACAATTTCCTCGAAATAACGTTTTTGCATAACCAATAATTACTAGCGAAATAGTGTTGGCATTAATAATATTTGTAATATAACAGGGCAGTGCCTTGATTTATACTTTAATAGGAGCGAGCGCTATAATGAAACAACCACAACTATGCTTATAAACCATAAAATTTTCATCTCTAATTAACGAAGCTATCTAATGACTTGGATGATTCTCTACCGCATAAACAAGAAGACAAGTTAAAGATGTCGGTGTATATGAAGGGTTAGCTTTAAATAACTGTAACGTTTTCTCTGTCTTATTCGTGTATACATCCAGACGTACGAAAACATTGAACTTCATTGTTACAGTATATAGACACAATTAATTTTATTATGTTGTGGTTATAAATGTCATGCCTTGTATTCAGTCTATGATATGTTTGGCCATCATACTAATTTGCGTTTGTTTGTTTCTAGTTATATTATATGCGTAAAAAAATATTTGGAAGAATTGACTATTTAATCACCTACTAAAAAAGGTTTTAAACATACAACAACAGTAAACGTAACCGCAAATATGTAATACTTATAATAGATATTCTTGATGGCAAATATAACAAATATCTTTATTTTCTATAACATTTTATACGGAAATGATTCAATCTGAGGTTAGATAATCTCTTGATCATGCTAACAAAGTTAGCAAAACCGGTGTAGGGAAGATAAAAAAGTAATTTGGTGTGTGATGGTAAATCTCTTCGAGTTTAGTGTTTCACACCTTTGGTGTTGAACAGAAGAATTAAAAAATATATTTTGCCACAAACATTGGTTGTTTTCACGGTTTCAATCAAATTTAAACCGTGGTAGCTGATAGCCCCAGATAGAAGAAGAAAATTACGACGGTCGAGGCCCATAGAGGGCTGTTGGTGGCAAAAGGTGAAGAAATATAACGAAATTAGTTCTAATATCATTTGGTTAACGCCATTTGATTTTTAAAATTAGGAAATGCATGGACTTTAATAATCCTTTCACTACCATCTTTTATTTTCATCGCAGTTTTCAGGTCTAAATATTTTAAATGCTACTTCAAAATCTTTGAGTTGGTTGCATATTTGTCGGACTCAACAGTCTAACGATTCCCCATAAGATGATGTTAAGTTTTCATCATGTTACGAAAGCACCACGTCTTGGCTTATGATACGTTTGTCAAAAGTGGGGAGCCTGTCTTTAAAATCTAACACCTCCCCGCGAATTGCACCAGAGATCACTACAGAGTCCAAAAGCAATGGTGTAGGGTACAAGAGAGCCTGAAAAGTTTCTAGCTTCAACATGAAGATGATGTTACTAGTCAAAAATGTTCTGGTAATATAATTGCGCATGCGTTGAAAGATAACCTTGAAATTTTATCCACATTAGATAATTAGTTGTTGTTTAACAGTAATTTATGTCAGTCGATGTTAGTGTTTCTCTAAAGATGGAAAAAAATCGAATATCGAGCCGTCATTATATTCTTGCATTTACTTCTTGCATTGCAAAGGCAATTCGCTTACGAAAATTAAAGCTGAGAAGGATGCTATTGCATCCTTTCAAATGGAATACTTTAACGATGATTTGATAATTGGTTATTTTTCATTTTTTCAAAAACATTACCAGCGACTGACATAAATGACTGTTAACAGGTTAATCGCCCAAATATAACGAAAAAAAATCTTCAAGCCTAATAAAATAATTCATGCAATTGGTAAATATTATGTTATAATTATTGTTTCTTGTTGAATTTTTACACTATTATCCAAAAATTGGCAAAAATTTAATTTTGAAAATGAAGTCCCTTAATTTGGGCTTCAGAGCCAAGTCTGGGTCGGTGCTCCGAAAACCATAGGCCGGAATTCAAAATTTCGCGTTCTAACGTATTTAGCGACAAGCATAAGTATGTTTGTATTTATTTTCCGCAGTGTTCGTCGGTGATTGTGCATGTAAAGTGTAACATATTATTGCAATAAAATGGCATATAAAAAAACGAACAGAATATGGGCGAAAAGGATCAAAAAGAGCTTGTAAAACTTTGAAACGATGTAATGTCAGATGATGAGGAACCTTTGGAACTGCAGTCCCAGCTCTGCTACTGATAGTGACTCTACTGATTCCAGTGACTCTACATATAAAACATATCCGCCCAAAACGCGCAAAAGGTATGTTGAAAAACTCCCTTAACCTCCCAAATGAAGATCCATTAGACAGCGAAAATCAACAGTCCACTTCAAATATTCAAACAACATAAATGTTACCCAATCTATCATAGATGAGGTAATATCAAAGTTTTATTTTTTCGAAAATGCAAATGATGAAGAGGGATTCATGGAAATACAGTGGCAATCTCCAACTGGTACTCATTTAAAAATTTTTGATTTTGATCGACAAAATTTTGGAATTACAAATGAAATATGTGAACAGTATATCACTAAAGCTCCATTTGATTTTTTCAAAATATATTTCAACGATGGGGTGTTAGATTGTTTTGAAAACCAATCTCAACAGTCAATAAACAATTGCTTGTTCTCAAAATCTCGATTTCATTGAGGGAGAGATAGAAATAATCAAGAAATTGCTCATTTTTTGGCATAGTTTTAGAGTTGGCATGGTCAAAGAGTCCCCTATATTTCAACCAGATATCTTCACGAATGTCCAGGAACCGCTTCGAGTTGCTTCTCAGAATGGTTCACTTCAATGATAATCTACGAACTGTTGAAAAAGACCGGCTGAGAAAATTAAGTCCTCTTTTGAATATCCTGATCAACAAATTCAAAGTATATATTTCTGAGCAATCGGTGTGCATTGACAAAACCACTGTGCCGTTTAGAGGACAAAGATAATCGTCCTCTTAGGCAATATATAAAAATAAGAGATTTAAATTTGCTATCAAAGTTTACAAATTGTATTGTAAAGATGGCTACACGTACAACATTTAAGTTTATCGTAGAAAAGATATGGAAGGAGACCAGCTGGTAGAGTTTCAACTGTAATGACACTTATGGCACCGTTGTTGGGCCATGGACGTTTTTGTATATCGATAATTATTGTACTTAGCACATGAACTCCAAAACCGAAAAACTCATTTAATAGGTACATTGAGGAAAAATAGAAAAAAACAACCTCAAAGTTGTTGAAAACCATAAACTTAGTAAGGGAGATATTTACGCAAAGGAAAGTAACACAGGTGTGGTAGTTTTGAAATTAAATGACAAGTGGGATATTCTTTGTCTAAGCACGATATATACGGATAATTCCACTAAATATCTAAAAAGAGAAAAATAAATAGAAAAACCAGCGCTTATATTTAACTACAACGCAGGCAAATCTTTTATCGATCTTTCTGATCAGCTTAAATCTTATTCCTCGCTATATACCTAAGGGTATAAAGTGGTATTGAAAACTAGCTTTCGAAATACTACTAGGCGAAATAATACAAAAATGTCACTAAGGATAAATTGTCCATTACCGAATTTAGAGAAAAGCTTGTTCTAGGTCTGTTGGAAGTAAATAAAACAAATATTACAGAAGATTAGATGAATTAAAATCTAAGGCACGTTTATGAAGAAGTTTTATTAAAAGATAGACGAAAATGTGTAAATTGTTATGAAATAATAAGTGCTAAATAACGAAGGAAGATAGCTCAAGCAAAAGGACAAAAAACCAGATTTGTTTGCAAGGAATGTAATAAATACTATTGTTCATCTTGTTTTTCTGATTCGTATACCTATTATAGATAAAGATTTAATAGAATATTGTATTTTGCTATATAGCGTTCGTGTTATATAAGAGGTTTTCTTAGAATCCCGAAATAAACTAATGTACCATCACAAATGTAAAAAAAAATGGTTTCAGGCTCAAATATTAGAATGGTCCAGGTTTATGTTTAGGCCCATGTTTAGGTTTATGCTCAGGCCCATGTTTATAATGTTCTATATATTTAAATGTAACCTGAAGCCCGGTGTTTGGGCAACAGGCCCTCGAGTAAAAGCATGAGACAAAACCCGGTGGGTTTAGGAGCATAGATGACCACTAACACTGGAACCCAAATGTCGGGCGTCATGGCGATTAACGTGTTCAACAACAACTGATCATCTAATATGGCTGATATTTTCAAGGTTGCATCTCTTTCAACGCATGCACAATTATATTACCAGAATATTTATGATGAGTAACGCCATCTTCAGGTTGAGGTTAGAAACTTTTCAGACTACCCCTTAATTTTCGCGCCATTTTTTTCGGAAAAGATGAAGAGCCATTATATAATTAGCCTGAATCCATATTTTTTTAATAGAAATGTGTGAAGAAGTAAGTATTCTTAAACTTTAAATAATATTTTAGTTTTCTTTGTTCCCGTACTATAGATACACATTAAAAGAACTCTTTTATGTTTTGAATAGGTACAGTTATTTTAACTATTCAGTCTAAGGCTTAGGTTATAATAATCTTTGATTGCCTTGTAATAATTTATAAGGCCTTTTACGCGTACGTTTTTTTTTCTCTTCTGGACCGTTTATTATAACTGTCACGGTGGTTTGTCTGAAACTTTTCATTAATAATGTTTTATTACAATCTTCAAAATTTAACTATTCATTTTCGCATTTGGAAAAAAATAAAACGTATTTAAAAGGTACGTTCGTAAGATTTATCTGTGTGATTTATGTGGAGGCCATTAATTTAAATAAATAATTAAATAGCATAATGCTATACACTGACCGAATTAATACACTGTGTAAGTTTGCTGCTAAAATATAATAACGGATTAGGAGAATTTGATTTTTTCTCACCGCAGTTATTCATAAAATGTCTAAAAACACCCACGTTGATAAGTCATGGCTATACGCCTGATATACAGGGTGTGGTGTGATTTATCTATTGAGTCTTTAACAGTCAATAATTTCATGGTGGATCAATTCAACAGCGGGCGTACGACGGCAATTCTAACCTTTTTTTAAACTTTACGAACGTTTTCACTAGTTTCTTCCAAAAAATATTTTAGATAACTTATAAATGATAATTTTTAAATCATTTTCCATTTTCAAATAATTTACAGTCACTGCAGTGGACATTTTTTTCTTCATCAACCATTTTTTTCATAATATAGCAGCGTACATTACTTTTAAATCAAAATAACTTTTTCACTCTAGTTTGAATTTGGTTAATGAACATGCACAGGGTGTCTGATAACTTATCCGCCATAGAGCAACTGGTGATAGTAGAGATCAAATTAAGAGGATTTAGTCAATAAATGTGTTGGCAAATATCAGTCATTAAAAAGATACAGGGTGTTGAAAGTGAAACTAAATTTTCGAAAAATTGAGATAACACTGGGGAACAATTTGAAAAATAATTTCTGTTGAGTTCGATATTTAAGCTGTTTTATACGTAAATTGACATGTTACTTCCAAAACTTTATTTAGTTTTTTTCTATCACGTTAAGTTTTTTCTCTACAGTTGTTGCGCATCCGACTAAGCTTGGCGAATCACAGAAGTCACTACTGCTCTCCTACCGGCGAACCTTCTTCGACCTAGGAGTGAGAGCGAGAGTGACGTTGCGTCATCCAAAACTAGTTCGGTCAGTTACGCATGAGATGCTAAAGTACGCGGGTAGGTGTCGCTCTGATATAGTGAAGTCAAAGTATACATACACAACTACAGATTTTCGTTATGTCTGCCTCTGGTAGTTCTCGTCGTAAGTGCTGATTCATTTTCATTTTGTTATATATGTGGCAGTTTGTTATATATGTGATTCATTTTGTTATATATGTGGCAGTTTTACCGTCCCCATTCAACGGACTAATATTAGTACATTTGTCAGGCAAGCCTATTTTGCTTATTTTAAAGTGAAAATAGGTGACCAAAATTAATCATGGGCCCCTCATAAAGTGTGCAAGCAGTGTGTAGAGAGTTTACGAATGTGGACGAAGAGAACACGTAATAAACTTTCCTTTGGTATACCAATGGTTTGGCGAGAGCCCAAAGATCACTTAAGTGATTGCTACTTTTGCATGAAAACATCAGGATTCAACAAGAAAAACATACATAAAATTGAGTACCCTAGTTTACCGTCAGCTATACGCCCTGTGCCTCATTCAGCTGAAATTCCATTGCCAGTTTTTCAAGAATTACCTTCTTTAGAACTGTAAGAATGTGAATCAAGTGAATATCGAAGTGACTACACCGACGAAAAATTCAAAGTTTCCAATGATTCTGTTCGTAAAGGATTCAATCAACATAAATTAAACGATTTAGCGCGAGATTTGGGACTATCCAAAAAAGCATCGGAATTACTAGCATCAAGACTGCTCGAAAAAAATTTGCTTGACAATGGAGCTAAAGTCACTGACTATCGATCCAGAGAAAGTTAATTTAGGCTGTACTTCAGAAATAATGACGGATTTGTATATTGCCAGAACGTAGAAGGTTTAATGAAAGAATTGGCCATTTCTGACTAAAACGCAACTGAATGGCGATTGTTTATAGATAACTCAAAGCGTAGCTTGAAGTGTGTTCTCCTACATAATGGAAATTTATACGGTTCAGTCCCAATAGGTCATTCAGTTTCTTTGCGTGAAGAATATGGCGACATAAAGAAAGTCATTGACTTGTTGCAATATAACATGCACCAATGGATCATCTGTGTTGACTTTAAAATGGTCTGTTTCCTTTTTGGCCAGCAACGCGGGTATATCAAGTATCCCTGTTTTTTGTGCATGTGGGACAGCAAAGCTCGTGAGAAGTATTGGGTGCAATCGGACAACTACATCTCATGAAGCAATTTGTTAAGGCTTTGTCGATTGAAGGAGACTGCTGTAAGTATATCATTTCTGCATTCCCTAGCCTGTCATATGAAAAGATAAAGGCTGGTGTGTGTGATGGTCCACAGATTCGGCAACTCGTTAAAGATGAAAATTTCACTGAAACAATGACTGAACTTGAAAGGAATGCTTGGTTGGCTTTTAAAAATATTGTTAAAGACTTTCTTGGAAATACACGAGCCCCGAATTACATCGAAATTGTTCAACAACTCTTAGAGAGCTTTAAAAAGGAAAGCTTGGTTGCAACATGAGCATCAAACTGCATTTCTTACATAGTCATCTTGCTAACTTCCCAGAAAATCTTGGTGCTGTTAGTGATAAACAGGGCGAGCGATTCCACCAAGATCTAAAGGTTATGGAAGCTCGGTATCAAGGTAGATGGGATGTCAGTATGATGGCTGACTACTGTTGGAGTATATAATATATTTTATTTATTTTTTGTATAAACACAATTTAACTTTTAATAATATGTTAACCTCTGTATGAATAAAATATTCTAATCTATTTGGTCAGATCTCACCTTATTTCCTTTCGTATGTATACTTTTAAGGTAAAATGAGGGGTATGCTGTAGCTTAAGTACTTGACGTGATAGAGAAAAACTGTGAGTATTTTTGAATTCAGAAATGAAAAATTAGCCAAAAACAAGTCACAGATCCAAGTCAACTAAATTGCTGTTCCCCAGTGTAATTTAAAAATGGTTGAAGATATCAGGTTCAAAATCGGGATAGTTGGGTTTTCAAAGGTGACAAATCCGAATTTGGTACTGCTTTTTTCAGTTTAGTTGAGGCTAGTTCCTAGAGGGCGCTTGCTACCTACTTTGTGAGGAATTAACTCGCTCATCTTTTTTTACCCTATAAAGCTGGGAATATTTTAACTGCATAGTAGAAAAGAGTCATACTTTTCTCATAAAAAAGGTACCCTTGGTTAATATCGATATCTCAGTCCGTTTGTGAGATATTCGTTTTCGAATATTCCATTGAACATCTTGTTGATGGCTGAAAAATCTGCAATTCACAAAGTGTGCTTGAATACGAGGAAAAAAATATTAAGATGTCAAAACTACAACGGACTTTATTTAAAATAACCATTTTTTTAAAATTTAGTTCATTAGAAAGTAGAAAGTTGAAAGTGTCCTCATAGGTGTTGAAAATGTCCGGTTACTCAAAACACGTTCGCAGGCTCTTTGTTAAGTGACGTGTCACATTTGAGAAGATATTTTCTTCATTTCTAATAATACTGGTCGCTTGTTGATTTTTTTGTAAAATTTCGTTTCGTGTATTGATCTCATCATGGTAAACTAAAAACTTCATTTGACCCCCAAATAAAAGTCTAACGAATTAAGGTCCAACGAATTAAGGATGTGGAAAACGTTGAATAAAATGATTTCGCACTGCAACAGTAAAATGCAGTGGCGCCCCATCATGTACGAACTATATGTCTTGTTTTTAGTTTAGTGGTATACCGTCCAAAAGATCTAGTAAATCATTTTCTAACAACTGCACATATTGATCTCCATTCAGTCTTTGCGGAAACTCAAATGGGACGATTAAAAAATTGCCGATAATGCCGCACCAAATGTTCAATGGCAATGAAGACCCCAAATGACATGGGGTCTTCGTTTTTTTTTAAGTGGTAGATTTTTACAAAATTCTGATCTAGCCGGCAAATCTTGTGGCAATACGGAGGGAAACAATTGTTCTTTATGGAGAACTCTTGAAATGGTAGATTTACTAATTCCAGTAGATGTCTCCAAACACCTAGTGCTTAGTTCAGGATTTTCCGCGATACTAGCCAAAAGGCCCTCTTCTAGTTCTTGTTCCGTTATATTTTTCGGTCGTCCACCAGGATTGTTGTAATAAAACGAACCTATTTCGCCTAACTGATTGAAATTTCTTTGAAAAATTTGTCGATCTGGGATGATTCTGGTTGGGTATGCCTTCTAACTTCAGCACGATACTTGTGATTTGTTTGTGCATAAACCCAGGGCATATCCCTTAAATCACGGTTAGGACATTGATTAAGTCTGTTTGTTTCTACCTACGTTTAATAGGAGAGATAGAAAGCAATGCACATTTTATAAATTGCAGAAAAATTTTTCAGCCATCGACAAGATGTGCAATGGAATATTCGAACACGAATATCTCGCAAACGGCGTGAGATATCGATATTGACCAATGGTACCTTTTTTACGTGGAAATTATGACACCCCATTTTTTATTAATTATGACTCCCCATTAAGTAAGAGTTAAGGGCAGCTAAGTCCTCTGTAAGTGTTCTCTCCGTCTGACCAAGCTCTTTCGATATACAAGCAAGAGCGATATAGTCTTCGTATATAGAGCGATATATCAGAATTTCGTTCAACTAGTATTTGGAAGGTCAGAAATATAGAGACTAAAGAGGAAAGGGGCCAGGACAGAGCCCTGTGATAGACCATTATTTAATACCATTGTTGTAGTTTTACTTTTACCCAAGCAAACCTGAAAGTATCTGTTGCTTATCATGTTATTAATAAGAGCTGCAGGTGTTCGGCACCCAATCACCTTTAGGAGTTTACACATTATCCCCTCCCTCCAGACGGTATCGTATGCTGCCGTTAGGTCGACGAAGGCCACAGATGTCTTAAGTGTCTCTTTAAAACCGGTCTCTATAAAAGTTGTTAAAGCTAGCACCTGGTCGCAGCAACTTCGATAAGGTCTGAATCAAGTGGAATTTGTTTCAAAATAGAGCCACTAATTTTGTTATAAATAAGTCTCTCCAAGAGTTGGGGAATGGGTCTAAAATTTTGGGGGTGATCTGGTAATCTACCGGGTTTCAGAATAGCCAGAATTTTTGTTTTCTTCAGTTCATTGGGAATTGTCTCCGTCCTCAAAATGGTGGGGAATAAGCGAGTCAATCATAATTTTTCCCGAAGGTGGACTAAAAATTCTGGGTGTATATTATTAAACCCAGATGCCTTACCCATTTTTATCTCTTTTAGAGCAACTTTCAATTCATCTAGAGTAAAAGGTGAGGATAAATTCGATTCGTTTGGAGGCTGAGTTTTTAACTTTGTTAATTCTTTTTTGATCCTGAAGGTATGCAGTTTATCGCTGGATGATCTGGACATTTCTATTATATGGTTAGCAATGTGATTTGTTGAGACTATATATTGTGGATACTAAATATTTTGTTGGTTTGTGAGCATTTCCTAAACAAGAATCTTCGTCCCATTATACTGTAGTATTTAAAAATTAGAAACATTCACTTCACTCTGATTTCCCATTAAAGCGGGATTGTTATTTTGCAGTCATATTTGAAAAATTATAGATATATCAGCTCAAAACATACATTTGTTTGTATTTTATTTAACGTGGTTTTAAAATATTTCTTCCACACTAATTACTTTTAATCAACATCAATTGAATTTTAGATGCAGTACAATTATTGGCAATTTAAGTACTGTCGTATGTTTTTAGAAATTATTATGAAATGAAATATATCTATTCTTATTACATAACATGGGAAATTGCAATTATATCAATATATCAAAATAAATGAGCTACGATATTACTACAACATAGTAAATATTTCTTTCATTATGCGTATTGACACGAAGAATTTGTTAATTGAGGAATCGCTTCGGGCTTGGCTATTTTTTTATCAATTATTAATATTTGACTACCGTGGTTATTAATTATAAAATAGGAATATCTTGTTAATTTCCCGGAATGTTTAAAATTGAATGTTGTATATTATAATAGTCTTTCCATTACCGGTTTTGGAAGGAATTATTTGCGAAATTAGCAAATAAAGTTTTAAATACAAACATATTTATAACATACACTGTCTTGTATTATTATACTTTGAAATCTTTTGGTATAAAAAGTATTCTGAATTGTTTTACTAAATATCTAGCGTGAATTTAAAATTCGTTGATAATATTAGTGTTTCAATCTATGGATTCAAAAGAGTAAGAAAGTAATAATGTAAAGAAGAGGAAAAGTTATGGCTAGGTTTTCTGTAATTCTCGTGGTGTGGTGTGGATAGACTACCTGGCAAAAGATTTTTAGCTATCTAGAAAAGGTTTTATTACTGGACCAACCGAATAGTGCTTTACAGGCTAAATATCTACATCTCGTCAAAAAGAAAGTACATTGTTGTTGCAAAACTCTAAAACACGGGCGTAGCCAGGATTTAGTTTTGGGGGGGGGCGGGGGTTTAGTTTGAAGTAAATAAAACAACAAAAATATACTACTCGACAAGAGATGGCGTTACTGTACGCAACGTCCACTAGTTCGGATATATATTTAATTCAAATGTAATAATTTAACTCTCTTCACTCCTCGTATTTTTTCGGTATAATATTTGGCTTATTTCGGGGGGGGCTTGAACCCCCAAAATCCTCCCCTTGGCTACGCCCGTGCTCTACAATATACCTTTCAACGTGCTTTCACAGGCACTTTTGATATTGAAAATGCATAATTGAAATTTTGTCGCCATTTTCTTAAAATATCTTCATCACCATAACATTTGTGGCTCATTTTCAGAATTTTTTAAAATCAATGTGGTGGAATTTTACATGTATATTTGAAGTACATTCGTAGTATTCAAATTTATTATATCCCACATGTTCTTTGAATCGCAAATCAACTGTAGTAATATAGATAATTTCTTATCAAATACTACTAACAACCCAGTTAATACAAAATAGTAGGATATATGTTACTGTCTTAAAGCAATTAATTTTATTGATTTTCCTTATTAAATAACACGGTAAGGATATTTTAAAATCAACTAAGAATGTATCTTTGAATTTTGGAAATCAAAACTTCTCTAGCAAGTGCACATTGTCATATTGCACGCATAACATCTATATATCAATTGATTGTAATTAAATTAATAATTGTACTTTTTGAACAATGGCCATAGTTAGATATTCTTGATATAATTTTCTTATAAAGCAAAATTGGCAAATTAATTGTCGTTTGAAATAATTAGATTCTAAATGCTTCCAATATTTTCAGTTTTAATGGGAAGCAGTAAATTCGTACGATAATGAAACCATTAACCTGGCATTATCAATGTAATCTTAAACAATCTTCTCGATACTCATTGTGAAACCAGAGGTACTAGTATAACGGTCGACAACAATGCGGTCAGCAGGGACAGTAAAACCAGATGTAGATATGCCTATCTATTTACGGATATCTTAGTGTCATAAACTTGCACGTTTTCCATTCTGCCTTTTGATATATTACGGAGAAGATTATTTTTTTACTGTCACGTTAGTGTACTGTGCCTTTCATGTGATTGTTTCAAGTAACACAATTCATCTTTACAATTATTTCTTAGGGTTTGCGGCTTTTATCACATAATAAAGTCGAGTTAAGTAAGGCAATATTTTATGTCATATTCATTTCTCAATCTCATCCATTTCTGCAGCAATTTAAATGTGGTATCAATTAAGGTACTATTATACTCTGACTTTTTAGTTTATCATCATATCATGATTTTAGTTAGTAATACATTTTATGACAGAAAAAGAAAACAGAAGTTAAAAAATTTCTATTAAATTTTATTTTTCTTTATACTACAAGGTGTCCAATATTGTTGTTCATTTTTGTATAATAAATCGAAGTAATAGAAATCGATTTATTGTCTAGTTCGCTTCCGTACGGATTGGATTTTCTCTAACCGACTTGCTTACGCGTTCAATGTTGTTTACACCTCTGTAGTTTCAAATTTTTGTATCCATTTCTTTTTTAAATTAACACTTGGTGCCTCGTTTATGTCGTGTAAATTATACTCGGCCTTATAAAGACGACAAGCCGTAATAAGCGAATTGTCGTTTTGATTATACGCGCGAACACAGAAGCACGTTGTTGTCCGATGAACGCTCTATGGTCACTAATTTTTCCTGAACCCAGCTTTGATATAAAGTAAAACACGACCAGCGCGTTATGCGCCACCTAGGAGCAAACAAGTAATTAAATATGAAGAAAATTTCTGGACACCTGGTATTATTATTAAAAATTGATTTTTTTTTAAATTCGTGCACTTTACAACCATTTGTTTTATAAGTTGGTATGTATGTTGGTATGAATATCTGACAGACGTTTCATTTCATTTTACTTGTTAAGGAAGTACGAGCGATACTTAGCAGTCAAAATAATGATGACATTTTTTTTTGTTTTCCTAAAACTTAAAATAGTTACAGAAATTCGCTATTTTTATTTATAATACTAAAAGAAATGTTATTATTAGTAAATATTTATTGATATATAAAATACTTTTTACGTTACTCCGAATTGTATTCATTATTATTTATCCACGCGGCTCGACAAAAAAGATGTGGCAACATCCATATATATATATATATATATATATATATATATATATATATATATATATATATATATATATATATATATATATATATCAATGCACACCTCCCAGTTAACGAAGAAAATAAATCTAATCCTGAAAAAGTAAATAAATCCTGGGAAATTCTAGAAAAGACTATCTCTAAAATTCCCTCTAACCATGTAAAAATCCTATTGGGTGATTTCAACGCCCAGCTAGGGAAAGAAAAAAAGTACAGGAAAACAGTCGCCAGTTATATATATATATATATATATATATATATATATATATATATATATATATATATATATATATATATATATATATATATATATATATATATATTATATATATATATATATATATATATATATATATATATATATATATATATATATATATATATATATATATATATATATTCAAAAACTATTTCGAAGGCTGAAAAACATACTAGAATGTGAATTGCAGTGAGAAGGGACTACTTTGAAAGGAACAAAATAAGTTTCGATGAA
Source organism: Cosmopolites sordidus (assembly GCA_031761425.1). Lineage (NCBI taxonomy): Eukaryota > Metazoa > Arthropoda > Insecta > Coleoptera > Curculionidae > Cosmopolites > Cosmopolites sordidus. The sequence goes on from JARFXV010001410.1 coordinate 360,212, forward strand.
TATGTTGATAATTTGCATTTTACTTAACAAGTCAACTTACTTTTTAATCATAGTAACATTTCTTTTTTAACTTGAGATAAGAGTCAGATGCAGTTTTGAGGAGGCAAAATAAAAACATCATACTGGATAGATTTTTGCTTCTTCTTCATCTTCATCGTTTGCCCAGGATCTCCTGATTTATGACTTTTAGACTTTTTTTCTGTTTTTCTTGTTATACATAATATTCGCTAATTTGGCTCCATTTTTTAGTGTACGAAAGTATACGAAAACAGTATAATCAATGTTTTCGTATTCTTTTATTTGTTTCTCTGTCTCTAATTGTAACATTTTTGATCGACCTTAATAATCTCATTTCTGTGTTGTTCATTTATTCTTTGTTCTCTTTGTGTCAATTCTGGTTTCAGCGGCGTGTGTTAATATTGGTCTTATCGTTGTTCTTTATATTTTCATGTTACTCTGTAATCATATATCTATTTCTCCAGATACTCCCTCGAAGTAATCCACTTACTTTGGATATCTTATAACTACTTTTGTAAAATTAAAAACTTTTTCTTAGGGAATTTAAGGGGATTACTTGCTTATTAACTAATACTACGTGTTTTGTGCCTGCTTTTGGTTCTACTGATTGTGTTCCCTATGTATGTTATAATTTTTGTTTTGTTATCTTTATCTTTATCTTTTGTTCTACTTCTACTTTATCTTCATTTGTATTCTATTATCTTGTGATCGGACCTTCTCACGCTCCCTGGTTATCTCCTGATTTATTTCAGTCACTATATTTGCAATCATTACATTTATGTCATGAAGGAAACATTTTACCGGCGTGAATTGTGAAGCTAAAGAAATTGCAACAGTATCAATCGTACTGAGATTCTTATGATTGAGAGCCATACATGAAGATTCAGTTGGGCTCTTCACTCGAAGCGAACTTAAGAATGCCAAATGAGATTTTGGCACCCTTCATAGAACGAACGGATCGATACCCGGAATGATTTAAACATTATCTACCATCCGTGAAAATATTTAATCTACAGTGTAAACTCTTTATAACCAAACTCAAGGGACCGAGTATTTTATATCGTTATAGAGAGTTATCGTTATATGGAGTGAAGAAAGAAAAACAACCAAATTCAAAATAATTTTTAATATGTATGTATTGGATAAAATTATTCCTAATACATATAGTCTGTTAACTTTGCCTGGCATTTTTTGCTATGCCAGTGCTTGTTTTGTATTATCTTATGTATTCTATCCATATCTTGATATGTGGTGGAATCGTCTTGATTAAAAAATAAAAAAATTCTATTACTTGGAGGCATCAAGTGCTTGTTGAATAGTTGGTGGTCCAGAATCGTCCACTTGATCATCTTCTTTATCTTCCTTAAGTTTTTCGTTACTTTTTGACACTAAATCAAGAATTTGTTCATCTGTAAGTGAACGGCCAGAACCTCCTCTATATTTTCCTATGTTTGTAGATCTCCGTTAAAATTTTCTGGTATGTTGAACTGTTTTATCCATTCCCTCAGTGGTAGATTATCTTCACTATCAAACTAATCCGTTTGTCCTATCTGACTATTATATAGTCCTAAGTCCACTGTTTGTAGCAAGTTAATCGAGGTCTTGCCGTCAGTTTTGATCAGATCCATCAACATTTTCCTTCTAAAGTGACACTTTAGGCTTTTAATCACACTATGATCCATTAGATGTAAGATACTGGTTGTTGTATGAGCTACGAAAAATGATATGTTTCAAAGATTGGATATAAGAGGGTTAGCAGGACAATTGTCTACTAGAAGCAAGATTTTCCGTGTTTTCAATTCAGCATCCCATTTTCCTCCTTCCTGCATTCCTCTTCAAAGAAATGTCATGTTATCCAAGCTGACTTGTTTGCTGTATACGTGACTGGGTGTTTTATGTTCTTGAAACACCGAGAGTTTTTTCATTTATCTGTAACTAAGAGCTTTCTTAGCTAAACTAGCTAACCAGCGTACTGCGTTTAAATATGAACACATTTCTTCGTAATAGAGAATGGCTCTTGCACTATAGAGTTTATCAATGTATGAGTTTTAAGGTAAACCAACCAAATTGTGCTCACTTCTACGTTATAGGGAGTTTATCATTATAAATAGTTTACACTGTACACACACATAATATATATATATATATATATATATATATATATATATATATATATATATATATATATATATATATATATATATATATATTTATATATGTGTTCAATTAATGTAAAGTATGTCTGTATATATTTATATCAATATCATATCAAAATTGAATCAAGAACTTTGTGTCTTTTTATAAAACAATATGCGGGGAAACGAAATATTACTAACTATTTATTTGGTTTATACAAAATGTAAAGAAAACCTAACCATATTTACATTTATATTTTGTTCATATACTAAATCAATTGAAAAACCGTTTAATATATTTGGAATTGAAAATAGGTCAAATATTGGTGTTCAAATTTCTTTAAACGATGAATGTACATTCCATTATCTGAAATAAAAAAATTTGCATCTCAAATCGTAATTTGTTCAAGCCACGTACCAATAATGTTACTGTTATGAACACAATAGAAGTGAAAACTCGTGTTTATTATTGTTTTCACACGGCCGTTCTTGTATTTCTGACCCCAATATCGTTTGGGTATTAATGGTTTCAAATTTATCATTTCAACTATCTTGCTTATTTCGAGCGGAGAAAGAATATCCAATTACTTTTTGACATTTTTTATGCAAATTGAGATAATGTGACAATCGCTAACTTTGGTTATATCCAATTAATCGGCCGTTCTAAAAAAAAAGAAAGTTTGTGTAACATCATGTAAACTATTCGATTGTCAATCAGCTTTTATGTTTCACTTAAGTCAGTTTTTTCACTAGCTACTCGACGATTTCTTGTGTTTATTTAATTAGACAAGAAAGTTTTATTTAACATGCCCTGGAGGATGTACCTGTTTCACATTTCAGTTTCGAGTCGGACTACATCAACCTATATTTTTTTGATGGATAATATTTTAATTTTAACCTGGTGTCTTTAGAAAGAACGCTGAGCCGTGAACGATGAACGTTTAATGCTTCAAAACGTTTTTCAAGCCAATGTTGTAGAGATTATTATTAAAACAGCAAAGTAAGATTAATATTAATTGTTCTATTTGAACCTTCGGTGTGAAACACTAAACTCAAAGAGATTTGCCACTAAACACAGAATCACTTTTTTTAAAGTACTCGACGCACGTTTTGGTAACCATGTTAGCATCATCAGGAGATACTTTAATCTGTTTTCTTGTGAAGATTGTACGCCTGAATTTCAACCATACTCCTTTTACTGTACAAATGTTTCATTTCTAAGTCGAGCCATTTCTGGTTTGCAAAATTAGTTATTAATATTTTGGAATATATTGAAATATTAACTTTAATAAAATTGAGAAATATTTTATTAGTTTGACATGACTTAAGAAACTAAATATCTGCTCCAATAAACCTAATTTTAGTAGTGTACTTACGATAAAGATTTAGTTCCGCCGTGTAGCCATCGTAGATCAATTCTTCTATTGGAACCTTCGGTGTAAAACACTAAAAACAAACAAACACGCGCGTGGAGAACTTTAAAAAAAGTGATTCGGTGTAAAGTGGTAAATCTCTTTGAGTTTAAAGTAAGATTTATATGTAAATTTCTACAAAAATTTTACTAAATATAGGGAAATTTGGATATAGGTTTTAATTCGTTTCTTGAAAAAGATTTTCCTTAAAATATTGGCTACCTCAGTTAAAGACATTATTATTAATATTTTATTTCCTTCTTCTTTTCTTTTTTCGTTTTTTTACTTAATCTAGATTTATTGCATTCGCACTATTGGTAACATTTACTTATCTCAGATATATTAAATGTCAAAAGATTAAACTATTTGACGATCCTTTCTCTGTTCTAGACTTTTGAGATTCTGTTCTGATTTCTAGATGGTTTATGCTGTTACTAGAAGTGGTGCTACTGTAGGAGCTTAAGAAAGTCTTCATTGAAATATTTGGAATGACACCCGTGGTTCACATTCCCTTAGTAAAAAGTTTTTTCGCTGCGCCTTGTTGCCACTTGTTCTTCAGTCCTAATACATTTTATGAATGTTATGTTCACGAATAGGTTTGTATTTGTAATATGGAACTTTCTCGGATTTTGTTAGTTGTAGATTTATTACCCGTTCTTGGCACAGAATCTTTGCGACGCGTAATGTTTCTATTTCTATCTTACAGCCTGTATAGAAATGCTCTTGAAAGTTCAATACCCGTATCGGTATTGGACACAACACTGGCTGGCAGAGATAACCTGATCTTGAATTGCTAATAGAAACACCTCTATCTCGAGATAGATCTGTCCTATAGTAAGCCGGTAGTTTGACGCTAATATGTCAACTTGCTTCTAGATGACTTCGTTCAGAGATCTCCTATTCAGAGCCCTTTTTCTTCAGATTGCCTTTGTTATGGTCGGTTTTTCCATAGCGTTGAATCTGATCTGTTTTCAGTAGCAATGACATTAGTTCATCATTCTGGCGATTTGCTCTATATAGTGTGACCGTTTCTAGTTATTTGCGAAAGTATTCTCGTAAACTTTTAATTTCTTGATTGCTTGTGATTCTTTATCAAGTTTCTACCGTTTTGCTGTCGTAATAAGGTGGAGCGTACTATAGCACTTACATGGTAGTACTATTCTGACCAGCAAGCTGGTCGGGTGCTGGTTTCCTGGCCAGAAGCTGGTGGTGCTTTTCTGAGCTTACAAGGCAGATTTTAAGTATCCGTACATTAATTTTACCATTTATATGTCTCTTTTGAAGAATTGACAAGTGGGTCAATCATTCATAGGCTGCTAGTCAATTTACTAGCCTCTTAATTCTCTTTATTCTCTGACGGACCGACTCATTTCCAATCTAACCCCTATTCCGACTTCATCAGAAAATTATTCCACTGTTTTTAATCATCGTTTACGATGATTGTTTGACAAAACAAACAATTTTAGGTCATAGTATCATAGGTTATAGTATTATAAGTCATAGTGTTAGGTCATAGAATGTCGGTATAGGTCATAGTATCATAGGTTATAGTATTATAAGTCATAATGTTAGGTCATAGAATGTCGGAACTTTAAAATGAAGCAAAATGATAATCCTGTTATCCTGATAACTACAATTGATAATCCTGTAATTTATATTTTATGTTTAAACGCAAATAATGGCATTATGTTTTGGAAAAAATGTCGTTCAAACGTCTCCCTCTTCGCATTCAGGATTTTTTTTTAAATAAATCGATTATCTGGCGAGATGTATAAGTCGAACCTTCTTGTTGAATGAAAACACTGTTTATATCCACATTCATCAGTTCGGACCAAAGAAATCCTTTGAGCACATTTCTATAGGGTTCACCATTAACGCTAATATGATTTCCTTCATCGATTAAAAAAAAATAAGGTCTAATCACTGCTTCAGTTCAAACATTCACCAAACTGTAATTTCCTGAAAATGAAATTGTAAGTAACTCCTTAATCCCTTGAGAACTTTCATCAGCCCAAATTTTGAGGTCATGGTTGCTTATAAATCCATTAATCCAGACGTGCGTTTCGTCGGAATAGATTATTTTTTCCAAAGTGGGGGTCGCCTACCAAATGCTCTAAAGCCCAATTCGTGTATAGTATGTCTTTCCATGGTGAATTGACACAATGTACTGAACACAGCAGTCTATGTTTGATACACTACATTTCGAACAGTGTTGCCGCTATTATGTTTCAAAGTTCTGATACTCTTATTGGAAAACTCTTTATATTTATTTTCGAAATTATATGCCTATTCTTGTACAATATCTTTCAACACCTGATACATTTTTATAGATTTCTGAACTAGTTATTATTTAATACATTAAATATTTAACTCAAAGAAAATATATTTATATATGCTGTAAAATACTAGTGCGTTCTGCTTGATTACGATTATGATTATAATATCTATCTTGCACAGAAGCTTAATAATTTTCTCAGCTGTATTTCCCTATCTAATTTAATTAGCGTTCGTCTAATCAGAATGTCGGTTGATACGACCTGTCAAAAATCAACGACGAGAAACTCTAAATTAAACTAGCAATTATTTTTTTATCTCAGCTAAAGGATTAATACGGTACAGGCACGAATAATAAAATAGCAGTAGCAACACTAATCAATCCTTCTTGAGTAAATCCTCCGGGTAAGTCCGAAATATCGTTTCTTCTATTATTCTATAAACTAATACCCGTGAGGAATGTGATTTCACGTGCAGGCCGAGAGATACACGGTCGGAAATCAACGGCTAAGAAGCCGGTGAAAATAATAGCAATTACAAAAGGTTTTTGTTCCTGGGATAGCGGTTATTTCAATAGGCGAATAGACGCACAGCTTCCATCTCTTTTGGAGCGTCCCCATGTAATTTTTCTTTTGTTTCGCCATCGACTAACCGGCCACGGCTACTTTTCGTTCATCAGCTTTTATTTCAAAAAAATTTATTTTATTAGGACCTGTATTTTTACGCTATACTCATTATTTTGCGATATTTCTTCTGAAATAAATACATATTTTTTAAAAATGTTTAGATTGTAAAAGATTTACTATGCTAATGGTTATTGTTGTTTTTGTTTAGATTTCAAACACACTATTCGGATATATCAGGAAATGTAGTTACAGTGAAAAATGGTTTTGATCGATAATATTATATTTGTTTATTCAAAAGGTAGGACAAATTCATCCATACACCACATATTGCTATATAAATAATTGCTTATTTTTCCAGTTGTCCCCCAAATGTCTGCAATTGCGATACAAAGCTCGATGTCTGGTCTTAGGTTGTCATCAGCTAGGGTTCAGTTGAATATTCAGAAAGCAACTGAAGAATTAACTAAGTGTACGACTATATACATCGGTCTTGTCGGATGTAGGCTGCAATACAATGCAGCGTACACCATCCTGTGGCAGACATCTGCAAAAGCAAACTGCGCAAATCATCCGTGATCTACTTGGGCAGATCACAATGAAGGTCACTCCATCCGACAATTGACGACTTAAGGCTAGAAACCGGCTTCGGAGGGCACTTGCTGAGGTTTGAGGGGGTGGACGAAGGAATGAACAATTATTACGTGGAGCATGGATGAATTTTGTAATTTTTCATGCACTAAAAATTTTTCATGCTTATATTTGATTGCTTAGAATTGAATGGAATTCAATTCAAACAAGGCTTTATGCCAGATAGTTGTTATATCGTTGTTATCACTATCCCAACACCAGCTTGGTTAAGAGAAACTTTCAATAAATGCAATAATGTATTGGCTATAAATAATTTATAAGTTGCTGGCCATGTTAGACGCGGTGGTTGTTGCTACTGTCAGCAGTGTAATTGGCGCGGTAGCGGGTTCGATTTCTGTGCTGAGCTGGATGTTTGTGTTTGAGGTTTACCCAGATTTTAAAGAGGCTAGAGCTAAGTGTCTTTACTTAACTGTTTGTAAATCTACTCTGACCTAAATAGGGAACTGTGAAATTCTGGGAAAAAGTTAGGCAGACGGTAAATGGTCTTAGGAGCCGATGCATCTATACTTACCAAAAAAAAAGAATGGTAAGTCAACTCTTTGGGGTTACTTTTTGTAGGGTTTTTTAAAATCTTTGGTTTCTATATTATCATCTTCTGAACATTGTATCGTATTATCTACTATAGTAATACAAAAGAAGCAACCAAACAAAGCTAAACCAAGCCAAATTCTATGGAAATATTCTATAAATTGAAAAGAAATCCAACTTGTATTTCCAATCATGCAGTTATGATGGAATGTTGAAAGTTTTTTGGTTTGATATAATTCACCAACGAATGTTTTCATTGCTGTGAAATGTGAAGGTAGTTTCTCGGGTATCCTGTGTCAGTTGAATGTATGTCCACTGGTGGAGGATTTCATTGACGTTTCGATGGAATCTCATTCATCTTTTTCAAGCGTTTACTCGACGTTAATGCTGCCGATCGGTTTGGCCACTAAGTCTGGTTTTGTAAGTATGGTTTTGTTATTGGTGACTATATATATATATATATATATATATATATATATATATATATATATATATATATATATATATATATATATATATATATATATGTAATGATAGTTTCTCGGGTATCCCGTGGTAGCTGAATGTCCACTGATTGACGGTTTCACTGATAGACGCTTTCAAAGCGTTTACTCGACGGTGTTTCGACGACAGATGCTGACATTCAGCTACCACGGGATACCCGAGAAACTATCATTACATTTCACACCCGTGAAAACATTCGACAAAACATTCTAAAAATAAGTTGTTATTCAGTTGGATCGTTGTTATTCAGAAACAGAAAAGAACCGTAGTAATTAGAGCTATTAAAATATTTCTGATCTGTGATTATTTAAATTTACCTTTTAAATCAGTAGCGAAATAGTTAGCGAAACGTGTGTCGAGAAATTTTCAAAAAGTTATTTGGTGTTTAGTGGTAAAGCTCTTTGAGTTTAGTGTTTCACACCGAAGGTTTTAATAGAAGAATTGATTTACTTTTTAATGTCGACGTCCAATGTTTAGTACTCCATATTTCAAATATAAAAAAATTAAAATTATTTTGACATTCTTTTGTAAAATTCTAACTTTGTAAACAATGTATAATTACTTTTTCAGTCATTGCTTTTCTATATGCATCATTTAGATTTTTTATCTCCATTTCCTTTTAGTATCTAAAATATTCGGAGGAAGCTGCAAGTTTAAAATATAGTATAAAGTGAAATTTTAAAGTAATGCTTTTTCTGCTGACAATACAAAAATCTATTACTTAGTTATGCTGTGAGGGTTGTGAGGGTATGCGTAAGCATTTTAGGTTGGATCATTCTGGATCATTAAACATTATATTGGTATTAAAATGTTTCCTTGATTGTTTGTTTATATTATAGTCATGTCAACTCACGTTAGTGATGTGTGTCATGTCTCAGGTCAGTGATGTTAGGATGTATAGAGAGTAGTAATCACAGTGAGCTGTACAAGTATTGACGACATACTCATATATAAGGAAATCACTTACTAGAGACCTGTAAGAATATTAATAGTGTTAGTTTAATGAAATACTTTTTTGTTGACATTTCCACTTTATTGTTGTTTGATGCATTTCGCAAACACTATAGCTTCGATAAAAATAGATATTTTCGATGTTGGAATGAGTATAAATACAAAACGGTTATATAATAAAAAATAAAAACATTAAAAATATATATTAACAAATCAACTTACAGGCTATTTCTTGCCTGTACGAATCCAATAAAGACTATATGCTCAGGACTATTTGATCATTCAGAAGGGCTTTCGCATCTTTTAAATGGTTTATTTCTAAACTTTCTAGATGGTTTAGTTTTTGTTTTGGCTTTTACTTTGTACATGTAGTATTTTAAAATAACTCTTAAAACAACGATTGTCATGTAACAGCTGTGAAGCTTAACTGGAAATATGTTTCTGATTGAGAATACTTCATTCATGCTTATTTATTCTTTTTTTTTGAAAGATCTGCTTATTTGTTCTGTATGCATTTTCAAACATACGTTTTCATTAACATGAATTTTCATCAAGTGGAAATGTACTTATTTGTCCCATATAATGTGATGGGATATGTATAAATATTATTCAGTGTAACCGGATATATAATAATTGCAAATTTACTAAAGGAGTAGATAAAGAAGACAAAGGAAGGCAAGATACATACCCAGGCAGAAGAAGGGTTTTATAAATATTGTTATAGTCAAAAATACATATAGAATTACTTAAAATAAAAATACCTGGTAGTAACAAATAGCAATAAGTATATAACAAATTATAAATAGCATAATAAATAAAGGAATATTTAGTGGAAAAGATATAATTAAAATATACTTTAATTAGGATAAATTAAATAAAATAAGGATGCAAATGACAAGAGCAGAGAAATTAAAACTAGATTTTGTTCTAAAAAGTAATCTCGTGAATGTATCCAGACATCAAGGTAGAAGGATATAAATTATCCCGGAGAGATAATGCTTGTGAGGAATATATGAATTGGAAGGAACAGCATTGAAATGGATGATAGTGTAATAATGATATTTCCAGAAACTGCTTAATAAGTTTAGGTATGTAGTATCAATAACTGCTTGATATTCGAAACAAATTCGACCAATAAAAAATGTACACTTCGTTATAATTGCTGTACCAGAATTGGTACTTACGGAATCTGTTTATAAATGTGTTTATTGCAGCTTCAAAAGGTGCACAACTGGGATTTGGTTATGGAATCAGAAAACCTGAGTTACGTCAAAGATTCTGGTTGGTGTAATATGATTAAAAGATGATAAACTACATTTTTACGCATATATACACCTTTGTGTATCATTCGATAATAGATATTAAATGGTATTTGTGCTACGTTGCTTTGTTCAATAAGAGCCCCATATAATAGGAAGGTTGTCTGTCGATTTAATTTTGAAAAGCTAATAATGGCGCACTAGGATTATCATCTTAGTCTTCTTGCTTTGGAAGAATGTATTGCGAAATGCGGACGGTATGTCGTTGAATAAAGTCCTTCGGGATATTTCGTATAGATCTTTTCTTGTGTTACCTCTCATACGTGAGCATCGATGTTCATGTCTGGAGTGGTGTCGTTTATATTCTGTCTGGGATGCAAAATTCAATGCAGTTTTGGGCAGTAGCGAGTCGGAATTTTGTATAGGCATGCATGATGGTCGACCATTGGTTAGAAAACGTAGACATGAAAGGAATTACGTATTACGATCTTGTTGGGAGACAATTGCAGTGTAATTTGAGGGGATTAGGTTGTGGAAAGCTTCTATAGTGATGGCTGTCAATCCGATACGAGTATGACCTCAGCCATGGCTATTAGTTTTGTTGACCCATTATTGAAAAATTATGGATTTTATAGTGCCTCAGATAATCTAGCTTAGATCTACATGTTCTTCCGCATGCTGGGCATTTAAGGTTAGGGGGATACAGAATTGGTACACGTAGTGCAGTTTGTTTGGCTTTTCGCGCCTGCCTCTGGCTGCGGCTTTTTGGCGATTATCCTCCTCAGGGAGCTGCACAGCTCTGTATGTCTTCTCACGCCATTTCGGCTTGTCGTTTGCTGTCTTGTCCCATTCGGACACGCTTGACATAGACTTCTTTAGATATAATTTTATTACGTCTTTATATCTCCTTTTTGGACATTCCAGATTTCGTTTCTTGTTCTTTAATTCACATCATAGTCTGCTACATCCTCTGACAATGACCTAATCGTCTTAGTCGCGCCTGTAGCAGTAGATCTGGAACCTTACCTATTACTAGACGTTAGGACGCTCCAGAATCCAATTTTGGATTTTTTAGGTTTCTACCTATAATTTTGGTCCCAAGATCTATCACTAATTGAGTAGGTGAGTTCCAAAGACTTCGGAGTTCTTCAAGTCTTCGGTTTCTTAATATAATACACCATAGCTAAGTTACTTCAGAGACCATGCTTTCTCAATTATCTTTTCTTATGTTGGCTCCATGAAATGATTTAGGATATCTCTTATGTTGGCTGCATTCTCGAATGCAATCCTTCAGTTTTGTTATATTATCAATTCAGTTTTGTTTTTTTAAGTTTATTGGGGTGACAGCAAGGTCATCATAAACAACCAAATTCATTAGCGTGGTGCTTAAATCCTGAAAACCAATGGTTCTTCTGTTCAGATTTTGTATTTCCAAGCTTTGTAGGTATTTTTTGTTTTTAGCGAGGAAACATCCTTCTTTATTTGGCTGTGATTAAATTTTTGATATTGAAAGATTTCAAAATATCTGTAAGATTCTTCTGCTTGTTCTTGTCGATTGATGTTTATTTTGTTTTTAAATGCTGTTGATATTTGGAACTGTTATGCTAATTAGAAATAAAGTGTTCTTTGTGTTCAATAATACAGGATCCGGTTTTTACAGAGTACGGTTTTATCGGTTATTGTTCGGTCGTGATATAATTTGTAATGTTCGCTGAGTCTAGTTTGTTGCTTGGGTTTCTTCAAGTCTTCGATTTCTTGGTATAATAATCTATTGCTAAGTCACTTCAGAGACCATGCTTTCTCAATTATATCTTAGAGTGATTTATGATATCCTTTTATTTAAGATATTGTGTTGTTTCCATCTTTGATTGAAATCGTTCAGTTTCGTTATATTACATAGGCCAACAGTTGTTTTGGTGCCAGAGTATATGAAGCTGATTTTATACGAAATTGATGCCCTGAATTCAAATATGGCATTAAGTTTTGCGTAGAAGCTCAAAGTTTTAATATATAGCATTATAATATATAACTAATTCTAATATATAACATACGTTACACTATTTTAAGTTAAATCCACGGATCGAATAAAGAAACTAAACACGGAGTTTTAATTATTATATTATACAAATATTATTATATACATAGATAGAGGTAAGAGTTATCGATGAGGGACAATACTCGTCCTTACAGAGTTCTTCGTAGCGTAGTTCTGGTAGCTGGTCAAACGTTGGGATCGGCACTTCTTCTGAATTCGGGATTGGACGTCTTGCAGAGACTAAATCAGGAAAAGTCCACCTGCTACGGTTGTTTCGATTGATTCTAGTAATATTTAATAGGGAGAAATAATAGTTATCGAAGTGGTCTTTGGGTTTCCTCCAAACCATCAGTACGCCGAATTTTAGACCTTTTTTGTTTTCTCGGCAGTCCACTGTCGTATATATGGTGTATAATAATTACAGACCAGATGCAGTGACCAGGTTTTATCCTGATCACCAAGCCTAACTCCAAACTATCCAAAATAAACTCTCTTTACAAAATTACTAACCGTTTTTCTGTTTTCTTTTAACGTGTATTCTCCACATATGTAGCAAAATTCTTCAGGGTAATTTACACCACTTATAATTGGATTCATTTTATTTCCATTCAACAACGCATACACGACAATCTGCAACACAGTACGTTTTAGGTTAACTTTATCAACAACTCTTTTCTAAACAAATATAGCTAAAATCAGTTTTTTTTAGGCATTTCAATTTTAGGCACCAAAAAAAAAGTGTTTCTTGTGGGCAGGTGTTATCAATTCGGTTTTGTTTTTTTAAGTTTAGTGGGGGTGACATCAAGGTGTTCCTCAACAACCCATTTAATTAGCGTGCTGCTGAAACCCTGGAAACTAATGTTTCTTCTGTTCAGATTTTGTATTTAAAAGCTTTGTAAGTATTTTTTCGGTATAACGAGGAAACACCCTTCTTTAATTGGCTATAGTTAAAAAAAATGATATTGAAATACTTCAAAATATCTGTAGATTCTTCTGCTAATTCTTGTTGTGTGCTGCAGAGTGCCGATAGTTGCACTTGTATTGTTCTCTTTTGTATACTAATAACAGAGTATTTGCCCAGTCTGAATAATATTTTAATATTTTTCCTAAATATTTTAAGCTAAAGAGTTTACTTTCTTTCAAGTTTCTCGAGAGAGTTTAAAGTCGTCAATGTATAGTAGGCGAGAGAGTTTATTTAGTAGAACAAAACTGGTTGAAAGGGACTCTTCCTGAAACATTTTTCTCTCGGTATTTGTTGTTCCAGCGCAGTGTTGGTGGAGACAAATATCTATTTTTCATTTACCCATTAGATATATTAAGGAATTTATAATTTGGGGACGAATTTTATAGATGTTCAGGACTTCTATTAATCATGTGTCATATTACTGAGAGCCTTCTAATCATTTTTGAAATCGATGTTTAAGTTAATCAAGAACTATAGCATCATTTCATTAAACGCATTTGAAGGCCCATGGTAAGCAGCTGTGAAGTTTTTCATATAGAGGTTGCGTAATCCTTCTGGTCCAGACGCCTTCCAATTTTGAGTTTTTTACTATAGCTTGCTAGTCGCATATTATATTATTTCTTTCTTTTCATCCTTTTTCTCAGCCAAGCTGGATTTAAAATAAAGTGCGGGCCGTAGCCAAAATAACTTCATTCTTACAAAAATGTTCGGCCTATGCGAGTGCTATTAAATTGTTGAAATTATCAATGGCACAATATGGACCTGGTTCAACTTCCATGCCCGTTTTAATTCCAATTTGAGGTCTGTATATTTTTGCACTTTTTCATCAGCTGTCTTTTGAATGTTGTGTGTGTTTGGAACAGCTATGTCGATTAGGAATGCTGTTTTCTTTTTTTTGTCCACCCATATAATATCTAGCGTATCACAGTGAACGGTTTTGTCGGTTATTATTGTTCGGTCGTAATATAACCAAAAAATCGATTGAATCTAGTACCACTTCCGCGGTGTATTTATAATAAGGATTAATAATAATAACTATTATTATTATTAAAATTAAATAATAATTATTATAATAATAATAATTTTTATTATTATTATTGTTATTGAAAGTCCCGATATAGGTTGTACCTTGATGTAGAAAACATTTTAATTAAATTTAATTCCCGTTTTTCAATTACATCTTTAGATTTATTAGGATATCAAATAGCTTTTAGTGTACGATCGAACTACTGATTATGTAAATTGGGATATTATGCTTGAAAAAGAAACAAGAGAAAAATAACTCTACATCGTAAAACGTGCATTCCTATTTTGGTAGATTGATGCTGAACAGAATGGTTAAACAAGGAACAGATACGTGGTAACATCCTTAATCAAGAGAATTGTTTGTAAGAAGGGACTAATGCGATATTAATTTGGTTTTAATTTGATACGCCTTGGACATATTTTTCGAGTCAGGAATTTGGTTAATTTGGATTACACGAAAATGATTTTATGAACGTTGCGCTCAAATTATTTTCTTGCGTAATGGTCCGAATTAAAAAAGATTACGTTTTTGTTTCTGGACTATGTATTTTTCTTTATTGGCGCTGTAACCTCGAATGTGTTGTTGACCTTCTATATTATTTTTAACGAGTGTGATGTCAACGCCGTGGCCCATTCGACAGGCTTTAGACAAAAGTTTTAAGCCTGTCATCGCGTTATGAACTAGTTATAAGGAAACATGTGGGTGATCAAAACAGAAAATTAATTTTTAATGTTCCTTATCGTGATTTGATTCAGTTTTAATTCAACGAGTTTTTTAATTACATTTTTTTGTCCATTCGATACGTTTGCGTAATTCTCATTATCAACTCATCGCAATGTCCATATGTTTGTTTATGTCAATATGACATTCTTTGGAAGATTAATAATTTAAGAAGGAAGTTTTATAAAATATTTCTGTATTAGCATTTTCTTCTTCTTCTTCGTATTTTTACTTTACAAAAGAATAGTGGCTTATGGAAGCGTATTTCGTTTGCGGCCTTTTCAGACTACTTCTCGACAGCATTCTCTATTTTTGACTTTTCCGGTTGCATATTAGAGAGATGGACCAATTAGGCCTTTAATTTGGCCTGTCCATCTTTTCGGAGATCTGGCGCTTGATCAGGACCCTCCATCCATTTCAGCAGCACCAGCCACATCGATCAAAAAGGTCTTAGTCACTGTTTACGTGGATTCCTAAGGCATTATCTTCATGAACTATTTGCAAAAAACGAAAAACGATCATTATGTCGAATCCTTTTTGGAAATCTACAAAACCAAAACTAACGATTTATTATATGCTATACTTTTTTCAATCAGACTTTTGAATTTTTGAAGATGGTCATTTTTGTGTATAATATTCGTATAAATCTAAATGGTTGATACAGATATAAATTGAAAATTAGTCTATACTTGAAATAATCTTAGAGAAGAAATTGCCTATATATACCAGTAACCTAATGGGCCTGTACTTTCCAAGATGTCTGGTATCGCTTTTTCATTCAATAGAACTATCATTATATTACTTCAATGAGGTCGTGATATTTTGTTACATAGAGGTACAAGAGTTTGCAATAGTTTTTTTTTATGCCTTAGTTTGCAAGAAAAACGTCACAAGATATAATGTATATACATGGTGTCCAATAAGATTCTTTTTTATTGGCTCATTGCGCAAACGCAACAATTGTCAGGAGCGCGGGGCGCATGTCAATCGATAACACCGCGTTTAGGAATTTAGTTGTTATGGAGCATTTCTCGGGAGCAGACACAGTGCGTTGTGTGTGCGAGAATTTTACAAAAACAATGATTTGAGGCACATTTTTTATCTCAATGGTGATGTAAATAAGCAGAACTGACATTATTAGATTACAGGGAACACAAGCATCAAAAACTTCTACATTAGCCTAAAGTCACTGTATGGGCTGCAATGTTAGTGCGAGGAATAATCGGCCTGTACTTTTTTGAAGACGGCAGGGGTCCGCGCAGTTATCGTCAATTCAGAGAGTGATGTGGAAATGTTGGACAACTTTTTGGTACTTGAACTGCAAAACTTTACTCGTTATAATGAGAGAATATGGTTTCAGTAGGACGGAGCAACGTCACACACTTCCAACATGTCTCTGCTACGAGTTCGTTGAATTTTCCCAAACAAATTGATCGACAGGAGTAGTGACATAAATTGGCCTCCACGTAGTTCTGATTTGAGCCTATAAACTTTTTCTGGTAGTGTATAACTGTACAAGTTGGATTGAATAAGAACATATTTTATTTCACAGCTACGAAAGAAATTTAGTCTTGTAAGCTCTAATTGCAATTTGAATTATGTTTGAAATTGATTTTTATTTTGGATTTTTCTGATGTGTATTAAACAAGTTAACCTATTATATAGAGTTCCTATATACTCGTGAATTAACGTTAAAATATCTAATGAAATCAAATAGATAAAAAACGTTTGTTTTATTACATGTACATTGAGGTTAGGGTTGAATGCTTATTACAAATATAATTACCTACCAACTATTATAAATGAGTTAATATCTCTTAAAAGAACTAATTTTATCAACAAGAAATAACCCAGAACTCAAAATATAAAAAAATCTATATATGTCAACGTCAAGTTCAACCGTTGTCAAATTAAATCCTGTGTTCATAAACGAATTAAATAGCCGATTATTCTGTTGCTATTTCTCTTTAAGACAACTCTGGACGTACTTCTTGACTTAGAAGGCCCACTTTTATTTTATCTTCTTATTTATAAAATGTAAATGACCTTTATACAGCATGGATGACATACTTTGTTGATATGGTCATAAGTCGATGGCATAGAGATGGTATATACATATATACATAGATGGCATATACATATATATATATATATATATATATATATATATATATATATATATATATATATATATATATATATATATATATATATATATATATATATCATCATCATCATCATCATCATCATCATCAGCCCGTATCGATCCACTGCAGGATGAAGGCCTCTTCAGCATGCTTCCAACCTTCACGGTCCTGGGCTTTCCTCTGCCACTCGGGTCCAATATACTTAACGATGTCATCAGTCCATCGTGCTTTCGGTCTTCTATATATATATATATATATATATATATATATATATATATATATATATATATATATATATATATATATATATATATATATATATATATATATATATATATATATATATATATATATATATATATATATATATATATATATATATATGTATTTATAATGTTCTAATAAATACTAGAAACATAAATTTTATTATTTTATGGTATGTATTATTTCTATGATGACTGTTTGATCTGATTGTATTGATAATTTTTTTTTCTTATTTGCCTCGCAAGGAGAGAATTAATTAATTCAGATCTTCATTTTGAAAAGAAACATGTCTTCATATTTGGGCAAATAAATCAAAAAAAATAAAGAACTCTATTCATGAATAGTATACAGGGTAAAATTAAAATCAATATATAACGGAGTAACCAAAATATTCAAAAAGGAAATTAACAAAAGGACTATTTAAACTACTAATCATTACAACTTAATGCTCAATCCACATCTTATTTGATTTTATTTTACTTTATATATTTATCACTGGTGGTAGTATTATTAATTGGCACTAATTTTATAGTTAAATATTATCACTTTTTAAACTTAGTATGAAGTACCTTGCTTTGAAGGTACTTTACATGTTCCCAATTTGACATCAAACTATTCTTTTTTTTCTATATTTCTTACGACAATTTATTTCCTGTCAGTATAAATCAACAATACTGTGACAACCCGCTATCAAACATGTTTCCTATAATCAAAGATCGTTTAATACAGGTTAATTTGAATACTAGAACCCATGTAAACGTCAGTTATCTATCAATATATATATAAAAGCTAGAAAATTGATTATGGGAATTACTTTACTCTGAATTATTTGATACTTGTATGAAAAATACAATACGCACTTGGCAAGAAAAAAATTGCAACACCCAGTATTCATATTTGAATCAAACTGAAAACATAATTACTGTACAGCATATCTTGAACACAAAAACTGTTACATTTTCTACTTGTTTGCTTAAAGTTTCTGTATATGGTTTGCAAAAAGCGTTGCAAAGTGAAATATTAAACGTTTCTATATATTTATTATATTGTGAGGAATTTTTTGAATGTTACTAATCTAAGCAGTATTCTTCTGTGGTTTTGTTAAAAGAATTATAGTGCTACGATTTCGTGCATCGTGTCGTTGCAGACAATTATCCGAATTTGAACAGGTCTTGGTATAAAAGAAGAAACTTAATGTTTTTGTGAAATAGCGAGACAATTGAATATTGTTGAGGCTTTTTTCGACTTTTTCGAGATATGTAAAATGGCTATCAACCAAATGATGTTACAGGGATCGGAAGAGCTGAAAATCTGAGGGGACCAAGTTTGGATAATACGACGAGTTCGATAAAAGCTTCCAGCCCAACTCAGTGGATCATTTCCCGAGTCTGTTTTACTGTATGTGATCTGAAGTTGCTGAAATTTTGTTATACGTGAATGGCCGTACGTTGTCCTGAAGCAAAATGATTTGGTTTTGTGGTATTGGTTGTTGGTTCATCAGGATTAACCCACTATTTCCACACTTTCCGCCACAGGTTACAATCTTTTGCTGGAAGTTTATTTTTCTTGAATCTGGAGAGTAATGGTACAACAACATCAAAGCCTGTACTCTTATTTTTAGCTGAGTTTACAGGGTGCCCAACGACCCTTCTTTTAAATTTTTCCTATCTTGTGTAAACGTTAGAAATGGCTTGTTGTGGTACGCCGAGCTTTAGCAGTGTACTTTTTCAGAGTGTACAATTTTTCTGGCCGTCCAGGAGGCTTTGCGTCATTTAAGTCAATATTCCCAGTTCGGAATTGCTGGGGCCACTTCTTATATGTACTTCATCAAAGAGTATTATCTCCCGAAGTCACATTAATTACGTTTTGAGGAGCTTCTGCAGCATTTGTTTTCAATTAAAAAGCGAAAAGAAGGCAGTGCCCTCATGTACCTTTTGTGCTTTTTGAATGACATCACATCTTAAATAAGGGTAGCGGATCCTTACTAATATATTGTATTTAAATTCATTTTTATTATATCTAAGAGAATATTAATTTTCCAGAATACATTTACCGAGCATTTAAAAGGCTTACATAATACTTGTCTAAATATAAACAATTAGTTTGTTCATAATTACATATTGAGATATTTTAGAAAAAATTACGTGGCTAAAAAAATAAGTGTAATTTTTAAGTAAACCAGCTTCTTGTTGGTAAAAAAATATTTGACCAAGAAGATGTCAATTAGTGATTAAGAATAAGCGTCATGACGGGTCTGACGGGTCAAAGTTTTTTTTTTCTCAAGCAAAATTTATTTTGCTGTAATTCTCTGTTTTGTAAATTTCTAACCCGTTTTGAATTGAACTGAGGCCTTCCGTCAATTCCCGTCCGTCCGTTTGTAACCGTCATTTAATCTTCAGATTGAACTGGGTCAAAAGAATCAGATTCTTTAATGTTTTGCTTACACATTTTAATGAGCTCATCAATTGTCAGCTGCTGATTATGTGAGCAGTTCTTGTACGTCCTCACCATCCACTTTTACTTGTCTGGCAAGATCGACAACGTCTTCAATAACATGATTAATTTGCTAATTCCACCGGAGTTTCATTAGTGAAAAAAAAATGAACACAATTTTTTCCAGGCGCCATTTAAAGTTTTTTCTAAAATTTCATCCCAAGATTTTGCAATGATGTTTACGGCATCTAAAACGTGAAATTGTTTCCAAAAGTCTTTAAAAGAGAGCTGATTGTTTTGCCTCATACCTTCATGGAGATGTGCAAATGATCATCTCGCGTAATAAGCTCTAAATGTTTTGATGGTATCCTGCTCCATCGATTGAAGCAAGCTGGTTATATTCGGTGGCAAAATTCAACTTTCACATGAGATTGAAATTAGTGAGAGTAGCAGGAAGATGGCCTGGTGCATTGTTGGTAAATCTTAAATGTGTTTTGTTCTGATTGGCAATAACTTTCCACTTTGAATATGAAATGATGACCAAACTAATCTTAAAAAAGAGAGGCTGTAACCCAAACTTTAGGATTTGACTTTCAAATCATGGCCTAACCAGCTTTGGATGTATTTTTTAAAGCTCATGGATTTTTCGAGCGATAAACTATGAGAGGTTTTAACTTCACCAGCTGCATTCCCACAGTCACCAGCTGCATTCCCACCAACCATCAGTGTGAGATCGATCTTTGGAGGTTTTAAAACCGGGAAAGGTTTTTTCTTCACGTGCTTTCCTTTAGGCATCTGCTTCCAGAACAATCCAGTCTGATCCACGATGAATGCGACTTGGTTGCTATAGCCACTTTCTTCTAACCGAGCTTTGAGTTTCTATGGCTAGAGAGACGCAGCCTCTTTATCAGCGCTTTTCGCGATGCTGTGCCAGTTGTAGCGACTTTTGAATTAGCTGAACCACCCGTTACAAGCTTTAAATATTTCATCTTTGGGCGCTTCTCCAGCTTCTTTTAATCTCTCAAAAATGAGCTTAGCTTGGGAGCGCACACTGTGTTCTGATCAACAGAACAATTTTTCACTCTTACTTGATTATCACAGCATAATTTCAGCATTGTTTCAATCTTAACGGTAATACCAAGACGTTTACGAATGATGCTTGCGTTCAAAGATTAAGCATTTTTTATAGTTTCGAGATTTTTTAATTTATTATGATTGTGCTGACTGTCGATTCTGGTAGATCAAACTTCTTTTCCAATTCACAAATTTTTAGTTTTGTATGGAAATCCTTGATAATGTTTAGTTTATATTCCAAAGATATAGATTTTTTCTTTTCTTATCTGATGCAAAAGCATTAGTTTTACTTCGTTTAAATGACATAGTTAATTTGAAATGATATAATAAACAAAACAATTTGCAAACATGCGTCGAGTTCACCCGAATCATGTTCATGCATGCCGTAAGCCGATCACAAGTGCTGGAAGGGGCAACAGATGTTGTGTCTCCTGATTCAAATATCGCGTACGACAGGGTAGCGTAAGTTGATGTATTACATTGGTAATTAACATAATAGATATATATATATATATATATATATATATATATATATATATATATATATATATATATATATGTTCATGTCATGTTCATATATATGTTCATGTTAATTATATACAGTGAAAAACAGTTGCTGTCCTATAAGGATTTAAAATTAGTACAAAGGTCGAATTGCAAACGAGACTAAATTGTAAAAAAGTACCTGAAATAATGGATACCTGGCGACCATTAAAACCAATGATGTGACAGCTTTACTGCTCGATCAAAGTGTCAGTGCGGTGGTTTAATTATAATATTAGTAAATACAAAAGCCCAAAGAACGTGAAACGGTTACATCCTCACTGATCCAACGCGGAGTCCATCAGATGTGTAACCGACTGCAAAATTCTCCGTTTTATAATTATTTATTTATTCAACGGATAAAAGAATATTGCGTAATGATAAAAATCTGGGTTGTTGCTAATAGAGATATCAGCTTAGAATGTAAATTTGTTGTGTCTTGATGAGCATAATAATGAGTCAAAATGTGTTAGTGTTTTGCTGTCATTATTTATTGTTTGTTTTCACCACTAAATAATGTCTTATGGGAATTTTCGTAACGATGAATTTATTTACATATTATTTACGTTCATTTAATATCATATTAAAATATTTTTTATATATTTTTAATGGTTTATCGTGAAGATGAGCGTGGGTGTTTTGAGACTGATGAGGGGTTATATCAATAGTCTGAAGAAAATTTGCTATTTTGCATGGTAACAAACTTATAAAATATAAAAATTTGAAAAATGATGATGAATATCACAAATATTTGTTGATCTTTGATTATTAAACATTTTTCCAAAGAAGAGACTAATACAATTTTTGTAAATCATCTGAAGACTGGTGATAAAAAATGGATGACATGGAATTATAATCGTGATATCAAGCTGGTAATTTAGCTTGTTATAGTTCTTCTTTTTCTATCCTTCATGACGTTGGATATAGGCCTCGTTTAGCATTGGACATAGGCCTCCCTCAAGTCCTTCCATCTATTTCTGTTCTATGCCACATGTATCCGGTATATCAGGCTAATTTATTACAAATCATTGCCCTAACTCATCTGAAGTCAACTTTCCTAAGTTCTTTTCCCCAAATGATTATTTCCATTGCTGTATGAGGCTATTCCATCTGCAGTCATTCAGTTTCAGCATTATGGTCAGGGAAACTTCATCTGTTCACTCACATGGTTAACTTTAGGTTTACTTCGGTTCTAGTTATTTGGATTTTGGTTTGATAATTTTTCAAACCTAACATAGCTCTCCTCCTTAATTTTTGGGTGGTTGCTATTTTATCTGGGTTAGTCTTTGTAAGTGTCCATATCTGGGAGCCATACGCTAGAATAAAGATGATGTATTGATCGTACCCTCTAGCCTTCAAATATTTGAACATCTTGTTCATTTAAATATTCCGAAAGGCACACAAGCCGGTCTAGAACTCCTAATAATTATTATGTTTTGCTCACACATTTCAATGAGCTCATCAACTGTTAGTTCCTGATTATGTGAACTTAGCATTTATTTTTCGTCCTCACCATCCACTTTTAAATTTAATTGTCTAGCAAGATCGACAACGTTTTCAATAACATGATCAATTTGACCAGGCTTTGGCGCTGAATCCGCCGGAGTTTCACTAGTGAAAAAAAAAATGGACACAATTTTTTCCAGACCCCATTGTTTCACTGTTTGGTAAACATGCATTTTGTTGGTTAATCGACCTGTTATTGTTGACATGAAGAACTTGAAAACTTTTAACAAAAGTTAGATGGGTTGGTAATTTTCAATGTATCTTCGGTCTCCTTTGATCTACTTCAATATTAATTGAAATATGGTCACATATTATGAATTGAAAATGAGTAATATTTCAGGACATATCACTCCTTTCCTGAAAGTAATTTTTAGTTCCTATGCATCGCTGATAACGCGTGGTAACTGATAACACTGATCTGGACGTATATATATATATATATATATATATATATATATATATATATATATATATATATATATATATATATATATAACTTATAGATTGTAACATCGCTATTATCAACGAATTCTAATAATATCAGGACCAGTTCGGAGGCTGTCGATGTATCAAGCCTTCGACTTCTTACCTAGGCTATACATATTACGGTATCCTTTTAGGTATCTCCAGGGTCTGCTAACGTCTGTACATACATTGACAAGACATAATTTGTAGTATTTTCTGCTAGCTGACTTACATACAGGTTTGTATATCTATGTTGTTTGTTTAATTTTTATTGCACGCTCTGAGAGAGATAGAAAGTCACAGGAAGTTTGAGTCAAGATGCTTCTTTAAATTATTGGTTTTGCATATTTTGTCGAATGATTTGTAGATCTTGACAATTTGAAATTTGACAATTTCTCTTATTCTCTAATTGGTTTAATAAACATTTACATTACTTCGTTTTTTATTTTTTGTATATTCTCCGAGGTAATACAGTATTTTTCAACAGCTGCTTAATCTATATTTTGAATTATCTATTAACTTTTTAATTTATTAGTTTAATAAATTAATTTATTATTTAATTAATTATTTATTTTATTAGTATTTATTATTTATATACAATAATAATAATAATAAAGGGTGGCGTTAACAATGTTTTTCAAGATTACACGACTAATAAAAGACACTTGAGCTGAGAATAGAATATACCCAATATTGTATATCAGTCATTTGTAACGAAAATTCCAGTTTTGGTTCCAATCACCTCAGATTTTACATTGGTTGAACGAAATATTATTCCCAGATATTTGTACTTTATAAGGTAAGGTTAATAAGGACTTTATAAGGTTTATAAGGTTAAGGTTGGCTGCAGGGATGAGTAATATTTTCTTTTCTGCATATAGGAATTGTTTGAATACCTCTATGGAGCAAATCACAAGATAACTCGATTATCAGAAAATGGAGGGAGCAGTAATTAATTTTTATATTTCTTAGGCTAGCATTTAGAACTGAATATTTTCTTACAAATGGTGATATGAGTTTCTTTCACTAAATCAAGGAAATTAAATTAATTTTAATTAATATTTGTGCACCAGTCTATTGATCATCTCATCTCTATTGATAACGAGAGAAGTCTTGGGAATATGTTTGGCATTAAGTGGACTTGCAATCATAAGATATTCTAATGAAAACATAGACGACTTTGGTTTTCTTGTTATAGAATCTCTTGTTACAGAACACTCCAAATGTAAACATCAGAGCAACATTTAGAAATTTATACATTTACCATGTGTTGCGGTTCTTTTCGCATTACCATGTGTTGCGGTTGCATTCTTGAATTAAATAAAACAAATTTTACTTTGTTATTTATCAGTCATTTTATAAAAAGTAAATTAGTGATAAATAACAAAGTAAAAATTTGTTTTATTTAATTTCAAAAATGAACTATCAAAAAGTAAGGGACAAATCAATCGATTATTCAATCATTCTTAATTTTTCTTTCATCTCTGTGGCAATTTGTGAATGTGTTGTGTATTTGACTCGAAACTCGACATATTTACCACACAAAAAATGTTATGCTAACTCGAAATCGTTTAATCAATGACGTTTTGAAAAGTATTATCGTAACAACAAAATGATATATGATGTTAGACTGTGAACCGACCCTTGTTTCCTGCGCCATCTGTTAAAAAATTAAGAATCACTAACAGCATACCTGGTAAAATTTACCCAACGAAAAATAACTGTTGCTTTTAGGTTCACACCTAAGCAGTGATAAAATTTCTGTTAGATCACTATGATCTCTTTTACAGCTAGTGATCCAGTTGGAGGTCAGATTTTGGCACTATAGACTGCACTGAGCGAAGGAGGAAGCAATATGCTTTTCGTACACTTCAAAGATATGATTATCATATATTTCTTTTAAAATTATTTTTGAATAGTCTTTCGTGGCAAAGACAACTGGAGTGAAAACAACATTTTGAAAGTTCAGACACACAAAGGAACACGATTATGGGTCGATTGTAGTAGTTCTAAGAAAAAAAGCTTCACAAGTTTTGGTTGACTGTCTTGCCAGGCTGATTTGCTGGATACAGGTAACCATAAAGAAAATTAGCTTTAAAATAGCATTTTCAACTTAGTAGGTTACTTAGGAACTCATTAGGTCACTTTGGGCGGCTTAGGGAGGTAAGGTTGCTTCGTGCAGTACTTGCTAGGAGTGAAGTGGTTCAAAAGGAGAACTGATGGGTCCCCTATGAATTCACGGTTGAGAATAAGCGTAGATGTTTTGATGTTATGTCATTGCTCTGCAGATTCAAGAAAAATAACTGGTGGGTGTATATGGTGGTATCAGATGGGCATTGCGCATCATCTGGTCAAGTAGCCACTGCTGGTCGTTATCAGAAGTAACTGATTGATTACAACAGCGAATTAGTGATGGCCTGGGAGAAAAAAGGCTTTATACTGGCAACGCAACAAAGGAAGTGATTTTGCTTCAGGCTTGTGAGGTTATATGCAGTGCCTATGGTTATTGCCTCATTGTGAGGCTATATGCAGCAAAAAGTTCTCTGGAAATGATTACCAAGTTGGGATGGGAGATTTTATCGCAGCCGGCGTATTCCCCAGACTTGGCCCTTTCGGATTTTCATTTTTTTAATGACTTTATCACACTATTATAAGGCAGTGAAAGTGTGCAGGGAGTCAATTAGATTACTCTGAAGATAAGGTTTATATTATAATTTTTATAAATAAATACTAAAAGTAGTCAAAAGACGTCCAGAATTATGTTGAGGATCTAATGGAATACCTTTACCAAATATCAAATATAATATCATAAATAGAGATTTATTTCGGACACTGAAACAGTTACCTATTTATAGCTAGAAGATATAAAAACCAACAGACATTTTTTATTGAATAATGTTACCGTTAACAATGTCAACCAAAAATGGTTCGATACGATCTAATTCAAACAGTTGGTGCGAAATCTGCTGTTTTTGCTTGAAAAGTTATTCAATTTATTTAACAGTTTTTTCTTTGAATTATTAAACCAATATTCTACCGTTAGGTAATTTGGGGAAAATAATTGAAATAAAATTCACTATGATCTACATACACAGTCAGACCATTCTGTAAAACAAATTTCGAAAAAAAAACGAAGCTTAAAATTAAATCATAATTGAAAATGACTTAGCCAAATTCGGTTCTCGGAAATGATCCGTAAAAAAAATTTGTTCGGGGCTGACATGGCATATACGCTCAACTAATTGGTTGTGTTACAGTCGAGGTAGAGAAGCTGACGGTGCTTCTTTCCTTTTATTATAAGCTTCGTCGGAATATTCCGTTTTTACTATTTGAATTTCAGAATCAGAAATATGTAATGTTTCTTGATAGTGTTTAAAATATCAGATTTGCATTAATTTTTAATAGAACTCAAATATGATACAGCTACATGCTTGTTTATTTATTCGATTTGTTTAGTTATGAATAAACCGCTACGTTTATGGGTAACGAATTTTCGGTAACAACTTTTTTATTCAATTCTTCTATTGGAATCATCGGATTGAAATACTATATTCGAAGAGATTTATCATTAAACACCAAGTCACTTTTTAAACTTCTCAATCAGATTGAATTCATCTCTTGATGATGTTAACATTGTTAGCGAACGTGCGTCGAAATGTTTAAAAAAGCGATTTAGTGTCTAGTGGTAAATCTCTTCGAGTTTAACTTTTTTTTATCATTTATGGGTTCAGGGAACTGGACGATCCACTAAAATTCACTGAAAAAAACACTTTGTGAATATATATATATATATATATATATATATATATATATATATATATATATATATATATATATATATATATAAATATATCCTCATATCATTATCATCTTCATGATCATCAGCCCCTGTCGATCCACTGCAGGATGAAGGCCTTTCCAGCTTTTCAGCATGCTTCCAACCTTCCCGGTCCTGACCTTTCCTCTGCCACTTGAGTCCCATATAGTTAACGATATCATCAGTCCATCGTGCTTTCGGTCTTCTTCGCGAACGTTTGCGATCAAGCG
Source organism: Cosmopolites sordidus (assembly GCA_031761425.1). Classification (NCBI taxonomy): domain Eukaryota; kingdom Metazoa; phylum Arthropoda; class Insecta; order Coleoptera; family Curculionidae; genus Cosmopolites; species Cosmopolites sordidus. The sequence goes on from JARFXV010001410.1 coordinate 387,792, forward strand.
GTTTCCACTCCAGGATTGCCTTGGTCCATCTGTCGCCCCATCGCCTCGACGGACAATGAGAAATGCAGGGAGCCCTTTTGGCAGGTTTGCCTGTTCTCTTGGTTGTGCGTCATTCAGTTTTCTTAATATTCTTTCAGATACTATCTTAGGGAAAACTTTGTACATTACTGATAGGAGGTTTATTGGATGGTAGTTCTTTAAATCTTCCGTGCTCCTTTTTTTATTTAAAAGGGTCACTTCTGCATTTTTCCATAAGTTAGGTACTTTTTGTTCTTTGATACATTTTGAGCATACTTTTGCCAGTGTTTTATGTTAAGTTCGACCACCAACTTTTAGCATTTCGACAGTTACACTGTCCTTTCCTGGAACATTGCCGCTTTTCTAGCACTAGGATATTTTGCATTTGTTCTTCCGTGAGTATTCTGTGGGTAGATCAATGGTGCAAACTTAAACCATCTTAGATTTGCATATGATATCGTTCGCCATTCACAAGACCCAGAGGAGCTGCAAAGATGCATACAAGAGCTGCAAATGGCTGGCGAACCATGTGGCTTAAAATTAAACATGAAAAAGAGTCAGGTTATGTTCAATAAATTTGCCGAGCACATAAGAATTTCAGTTTTACGAAGAAATTTGTAGATTGTGGACCATTTTATATATCTTGGGCAGAGGATTTCAATGGAGGGGGATACCGCCTGGGAGGTGTTTAAGAGCAAACTCTCACTTTACCCGAAAAGAAAAGTGGGAAAACCTGGACACTCACATCGCAATCAATTCAAAAACTTCGAGTAGCAAAGAGGGGGGTGGAAAGAGGTATGCTTGGCATTACAAGACGAAACAGAAAGCCTCGCACATGGATCAGGGAACAAGCGAAAATGTGTGCCATTATTAGAAGAGTAAAGCAATTGAAATGACGACAGATGGACTAAGACAATCCTGGAGTGGATTGCTTGATCGTAAACGTCTGCGAAGAAAACCCGAAAACACGATGGACTGGTGACATCGATAACTATATTGGACCCGACCTCTAGAGGAAAGCCCAGCCGTGAAAGTTCGTAGTATGTTGAAGAGGCCTTCATCCTGGAGTGGATCCACAGCGGATGATGATTATTATATATATATATATATATATATATATATATATATATATATATATATATATATATATATATATATATATATATATATATATATATATATATATATATATATATATATATATATATATATATATATATATATATATATATATATATATATATATATATATATGATATAATAAATGAAATATGCTCTACAATTAAAAATATCTGGTCGGATATCTATTCACATGAAAAGTTTTTTTTAGTTCATTAATAAGTTATTGTTTTTTGGATTGTTGAGATCCGAATTAACTCAATGTAGTTTTGAAAAACAGTTTTTTATTCTTCAGATTAATTTTTTAAGTATAATTTTTTTTTGTCTAAATCTAATATAATAATTTGATTTTCAGAACCGGTAATAATTAGTAGTAACCACAGTTATATAACCAATTATCGGAAAGAAGTTTTACAGTTTTAAATTATAAACTTACATTAGTTATATTAGATCAATTAAATGACTGCTCAATAATAATAAATTAATATAAATGGGCACGGAAAGAAATAGAAAGATGTTTTTGCAGGCGGCGTATATGTTTTGCGGCTGTATCATTAGTAATTCTTGCCAGATCTCAAAAAGAATCTTAAAATTGAGAATTACATCAGATAGGTATTAAGGAAAGCATCAACAGATAAATATAAAAACATGTTCGGATATGTTAAAACGCGCATTTATATGCATCTTTGAATCAGGAATTTGTATAGTATTGGTTAGATAATTCCCCACTATCTTATTTTATTATTTTCCCTTGGCTGTTATTTGATCATTAATCATTAGAAAATTACATATTTTAATGAAGAAAATGTCAAATAATGCCTTATGGGTATGATACTCAAAAGCCGCACATGTACCAATATTATTCATACGTACGAGGGACTATCAATTTGTGATTTTAAACAAAATACTTCACACCTTCACGTATATTAAAACATTTTCTTTTATAAATAGAGAAATCTTGAGTTTTAGTAATGAATTTATGTTAAGAACAAACATTTTCTAGTGATATAAAGAGTGTCAAAACTATGAAAAGGAATAGCCGCATCACAGTTGAAATGTTGGATTGATAGGTTTGTGAACAGCCATAACTGCAGGATTTGGGCCGATGAAAATCTTCTTTTTATTGTTAATGGTGAATATTATAGGAATATGTTAGAATATATTTGGCTTGAATTGATAATTGTGGATATGAACAATGAGGCAACGATTTTTCAACGAGGGCGGTGCGGGCGACACATATTTCGCCAATCAATCGATTTAGTAATATTCAACTAGCTACCAAGATCATGCAATCTCATGCTACTGGATTCTTTTTTATGGGATTATGTTATTTATGGGATTATTAAATTCTTGGTTTACAGAAATAAATCCTGAACGAAGTATTAAGCGCACCAGTTAAAATATACCACCAGACGAAATGGAGGGGGGGGGGCATTTGGATGGCATTATTTTAATTATTTATTGGATGCCATTATTTCTTTATATTTTATCTAAATTGCCGGATTATCACCTGTAGTACTTAGTTACTGTGCCTTATTTTAAAGTTTTGACACTCTTATTAGACAACCATTTATTAAACGTGTCTGTTAAAGGAAATTAAACGGAAGTGTTTACTATACTTTGCTGTATTTTATTCCATTGAAGGCAAGTGTCAAATAAATGGCAAAGTGGCAAATAAATCCGATATTTATTTTCAGTTTCTGCTCGTACTTCATTTTCAAAGAAGAAAAGTCCAATAATTCTTTGTGTGGGAACTGCACATCTCACTGTGACTTTCTCATTATGCAGAGACTTTTCATGAGCCAATTGTAGATTTTCTGTTTTTCTTTTAATTGATAAAATTTTCTAAGTAAGTGTAAGTTGTAAGTCAATGCCGAGCAAAAGTGTCAGCTCAACTTTTTCGGCGGGGACAGGCTGGGTACTCCGGAAATTCCCAACAACTTGCAGTCAGATCTTATCTTCAAATAATTACCGCAGCATGTCACTTCAAAGTAAACAAGCGGGTTAGAGGACAAAAAGCGGGGGGCCTCCTCTCACCGCTTCTCGATAGAGGAGCTACATGTTGTGAAGGACTGAACTTGTTAAAATGTAATTTCAAAAAGACTGAATAAAAAATAAACCTAATTCGTAGCTGAATAAGAAGAATTTCTTATCTCGTTCAAGATGTTCAATTTTATCAACTTCTAACATTAAAAATTAATAAGTTAAAAAAGATAACATTAAGAGGGGCACCGTCCATTCCCTTCACAGGGTGGGCTTTCCCCTCCCCAATTAATACCAAAGGAAGGAAGTAAATCATGATATTTAGTAAACAAAATTAAAAAAATCTCTTATCTTTATTAGATGGATATGAAACTATCGAAATAGCTCAATGTAAAATAACTTTAAATAAATAAAGACAAAGGGGCAATGCCACTCAGTTGTTTGTTTACTTTATTCACCAACGAGTAATTTTATTGATTAGTAATAGGACGAGCACAGGTAGAAGTAAAAATCAACTACGATTAAACAAAAATTATGACAAATCAACCAGAATAAATATCGATCACAGTAGGACAAAGGAATATTGAACAAGGCACAGAAGATACATATGTACCTAGATCAAATTATTTAATAAATAATGATCACCAAATTGAAGAAATAAAGAGAAGGATAAGACGTGTATGGATGACATTCGGGAAACTCTCGTATATCTTAATATATTTATAACAAATATCTCCACTTAAAAACACACACCAAAAAATTAAAGTTTTTGAACAATGCGTTGTTCCTGTTCTTACATACGAGACCCAAATTTGGACATTCGCAAAAGAGAACATTGATAAAGTAGCGAAGACACAAAGATCAATAGAAAGGCAAGTGCTAAAAGTCAGCTTGCAGGCAGAAAAAAATAATGAATGAATACGAAACATAACAAATGTGATGTACGCCACAACACAAATATCGAAACAGCTATAAGACGCTGTAAGATTGAAAGATGGAATAAAACGATCTTACACTGAATTACCATAGCAACACTAAAGAAAACATAGAAGAACACAGAGGAAAGCTTCAAATGCTATTGACGGACGATCTTAAGAAACAAGCTGGATCAAGATGGATACAACGAAAGTTGAAGGCTGGTTAAGTAGAATAGGATGATTAATACTTAGGTTTAGATAGAAATTGTAAACGAGGTAGGTGAAGGTGTGTCAAGTAATTTTAATGCGTGGGATGAGTAGATTAGGGTTTCGAGGTTTCAAAATCAAAATTATCGAGTAGTTAGGAGCTAACAATCCCCAAACTCTCTGAACAGAATGTTTTATGTCACCCTTAACTGCTCATGTTACATTATACCTTATAAAATTGAAACTAAAATATTAATTGGGAAACAATAGGAACATTAAATTAAAAAAAAACTGCAATAAATAAATCATCTTCATTATCATCATTCAGCCATTGTCGATCCACGGCAGGATGAATGCCTCCCCAGCATGCTTCCAATTCGCACAGTCCTGGGCTTTCCTCTGCCATTCGGGTCCAATATACTTGATGATGTCATCCGTCCATCGTGTTTTCGGACTTCTTCGCGGGCGTTTTTGATCAAGCGGTATCTATTCGAGAATTGCTTTGGTCCATCTGTCGTCGGATCGTCTTGCTATATGATCTGCCCACTTCCATTTCAATTCTTTCGTCTTTCCAATGATGTCACATATCTTGGTTTGTTCTCTGATCCATATGCAGGTGTTTCTGTCCCGCTTTGTAATGCCAAGCATACACCTTTCCATTCCTCTCTGTGCAACTCGAAGCTTTTGAACTGATTGTGATGTGAGTGTCCATGTTTCTCTCCCATATGTCAAAACAGACCTTGTCAAATGTCAAAACCTTTCTCTTCAGACAAAGTGGTAGTTAACCAGCCACACTTAACCCGCCGTTCCACCTCCCGGGCGGTATCACCCTCCATTAAAATCCTTTGTCCAAGATATATGTAGTGGTCCATAATCTCTAAATTACTTCCTAAAATAGAAATTCTTCTTCCATTGTATCGTTGGTGCGTGAGTGAAAGCAGTTCAGTTTAAGGTAAAAGATTTAAGGTAAAAGAAAGATAATTTAACTCAATTTTAATATATTATAATTTTTTATATATACTAAAACTCTGCTATAACGTACCTGTTATATTGAAAGTACATACACAATTTTTAATTTTTTAATGCTTTTATACGCAGCATAAAATTGTGGTAAAAATACAAACCAAATGATTCTAACTTTTATTTTATAGCATGTATAACCAATCTGTAATAAGCCTTTGTTGCTCATTATAGATTACCTTTTAGGACAGACAGATAGACTATTTTTAATATTATATTTGAAGCCGTTATGTCGTGCTTCTAAATTGTGTCTACTTTTTAAAAATCCCTTTATATTTTTTTATTTATGTAATCATCAGTCTTCCTCTTCTTTTTCATCACTTTCAACTTGTTAACCATCGTCAAATATGTGTAACAATCCCGTGATCTGTAGGTATTTCTGCTGTCATAAGATCATTATCCACTTCAACAAAATTGTATTTTCCAGTGTAATTGAATAACCTTAGATTGTTTTCAATCATCTCATCTCTGGCTTCTGTAAGAAGCCATTTGGTTAAAGATAACATATTGTGAGGGTATCGTCTTGATTAAATTCTGTTGGAGAGAGCCATGGGTGTTTAAAGCAATTCTTAATGTTTTTTTTTGTGAAACCTCCTGCCATGCTTTTAAAACCATTTAAAAAATTTGCTTCTTACCTCTAAGAAAATTTAAGAGATACGTGACTGCCATAACCAAAATAAAAAGTAGCAGCGACGTTTGCGACAATTAATAGACAATACGTTAAAAGCAAATTGTTGCTATGTGGCGAGGAGGAATCTGTCTGTGTGTCTGTGTGTGTGTATTTATATATATTTATATATCTATATATATCTATATATATCTATATATATATATATATATATATATATATATATATATATATATATATATATATATATATATATATATTGGTTTACTTATGCTTTATGTACCCCCTGGCTCAGCAGTGCATCCAAGGAGTCAAATGCTTTTTCATAGTCGATAAAAGCCAAGCACAGTGGCATAGTGTATTCATTGTTTCTTTTTATGGCCTGCTGTACAACCTGGGTGTGATCGATTGTGCTGAATCCACTTCAGAATTCTGCTTGTTCTCTTGGTTGTGCGTCATTCAGTTTTCTTAATATTTTTTAAAATATTATCTTAGGGAAAACTTTCTACATTACTGATAGGAGGCTAATTGGACAAAGTTCTTTAAATCTTCCTGTCCTCCTTTTTTATGTAAAAGGATCACTTCTGCATTTTTCCATAAGTCAGGTACTTTTTGTTCTATGAGGCATTTTGAATATAATTTTGCCAGGTTTTTATATAACGTCTGAGCACCAATTTTTAGCATTTCGATTTCAGACAGTTATACTGTCCTCTCCTTTTTCATCGATTCTATACCTTTTGGTACTTCCTCCACTAGGATATCTGGCATATGTTCTTCCGTGGATATTGTTGTCTTTAATTGGTTTTGATCTTCAGATAACTGCGAATAAAATTTTCTGATAACCTCTAGCATTTGCGTACGCGTCCTGCGCACTGTACCATCCTCACGCATTAAGGCATATATTTGCGTTCTTTTGTTTCTCAGCTTCTATTTAGCCTTGTTAATTCCTTTATTTTCTTCCAGGGTTTTTTGCACTAGCTGCTTGTTGAACCGGCGCGTGTTGTCTGATACATTTTCTGATAGTTTTGCAGAGCTCAGTGTGCTCGACCCAGCCAAAAGGACTCCCTACATTTCTCATTGTCCGTTGTTTCTTCATTAAATCAATAGTATCACTGGAGATTGTTATCTGTTTGGGACATTTTTCTTCTGATGCTATTGAAGCAGCCGTTTGAAGCACATTGTTGGCGATTTCTTCATATTGAGCCAATATTTCCATCTCCTCCACATCTTGTAACACAGTAAAGCGGTTCGACAAAGCGATCTCAAAAACGCTGCCCCTCTCTAGCAATTTCCCAGAATCCACTTTGCCCTTTCTTGACTTTATCACTCTTTCGCGCTTTCTTCGACATTAACTGTGACCTGACTTTTGCTCGTACCATTCGGTGGTCACTTCCAACATTAAAATTGTTAAGGACAGTACAACTGCAAAATATTGTTTTATCGTTGGTCATGATGTAATCATTTTTACTTGTGAGTCCAGATGTATTTTTCCATGTACATTTTCTGGTGATATTTTTCTTATAGAACGAATTCATAATATATAGTTCTTGTCCTTCAGCAAAATCAATCAATCTGTCACCTCTATTGTCTCGCTCACCAGTTTCATATGGGTCAGTTGCATTTTTGTCAGTTCTTGTTGTTCTAATTCTGGCATTAAAATCACCCATCAGGATTTTGTACCTACATTTCTCCTTGTATAAAAGCTGTGCCACATTATCATAAAATTTCTCAATTTCCTCACTCCTATGGCTTATAGTTGGTGCATGCATAAGCTTGGACGATTTGAAGCCTAAACTTTTTATTCAGCTGAATGGCGCATTGTATTAGTCGATCAGATGTACTTTCAAATTTTAATACACTGTCCTTCAGCTTTCGATTGATATATATATATATATATATATATATATATATATATATATATATATATATATATATATATATATATATATATATATATATATATATATATATATATATATATATATATATATATATATATATATATATATATATATATATATATATATATATATATATATATGTATATATATATATATATATATATATATATATATATATATATATATATATATATATATATATATATATATATATATATATATTTATATATGCATGTACAGAATTGTCTGACATGTTGTATAACATATTAGATAGAAAGTAGATTCAGTTGCTTAATGTTATTTCATCTTTATCATCGGTCATCAGATGGCATAAGTGACACATTGAATATGAACATCTAATCGACCATCCATATCGAAAACCATTGAATATGTAATCAAACTACACTTGCAGCTAGGAATACTGAACTAGGACAGAGAGGGAATGACGGAAGCAATAGTCAGATCAGTATTTGTTATGATTGAGGTTTAAAAATCACTGACACTGAGGTACTTTTATTTGCTTTTTTGGGAACATATTAGACATTTTTATGATAATGATTAAAGTTGTTTGTTCCTGATGCTTCATAAAATAAAATAAATCGAAATAGATTATGATTTTGGTCAATATATTCGTAAGAATATATTCTTACTCATCGTTTTTGTTATTGGAATTTCGACCTTGGACATTTTTTTAACTACAAAAAAATTATGGTTTTGGACATAACGAGGGGAGAGTGAACAATCAGATACTTTTTAAATTATATTTTGGAAAATCGATTTATATTTCCTATATACGGATTTCCTTATAGTTCGAGCTTTTTTATGCCTTCAGTTAAATAGTTCTCTGTTTCAGCGACAATCTTTTCGTTTGATGCGAATTTCTTTCCAATCATCCATTTTTTATTTGGAAAGCGAAATAGGTCGAAGAAGGCCAAGTCTGAAGATTATGGTGCATACGGCATCAATTCATATAGGAAAGTGATCAATTTCCCTGTTATTGACCAATTTCGCAGCGATAGACGAATGGGGGATGCCTTCTCGTGGATTTTGTTTTCGCCAAATGAGGGCGTTTTTTTATCAACTTTTCGAGATATTTGATCAATAACAGAACATAATACATTTCTGTGATCGTCTTCTCTTTTCCAAATCATTAATGAAGATAATTCCTTACAAATCCCAGAAAATAGTAACCATGACCTCTTCAGCTGATGAAAGTATTCGCACTTTCTTTGGGGCACGTTATCCCCTTAAAACCCACTCTTCGCTTATACATGTCTAAATGGCCTAAATATACATGTTCTAAAAAACACATGGCTTTTTAAGGGTTTCATCAAGGAGTACTAGAAGTTCCATTTTATTCTTTACGAATCGTCACCGTTGCAATTATGGTAAATTTTTACCTATCTCGAGAATTGTCTCTAATGGAAATAAGTGTAGCTTGAATTTTATTGGTTACTCTAAGGCAGGCTTCAGGAGGAAGTTAAAAAATAATAAATTATATAATTTTTATGCTTAATTTAAAGAAAATTATTGTTAGTTATATTACATTCTTGTATTATGGAATTATTCTTGTATATTGTATGTAATTATAGGCTTTATTGTGATTTGTATGGATTATGAAATCACTCGATTACGGTTTTGCTTCGCAGTGAGCAAACACGGGAACCATCGCGCTGATAGCTACCTCATGCCCATATTAGTCCCAGATGTTTATCATCTCAACAATCTCTCAAACCTGTACTCTGTGAAAGGCCAATATTATATTCTGTTGACCATTTGCTCAGTAATTATTTAAAGAGGGCGTCATTCATGCTGGTTCGCCTACATCGAAAATGTGAAGTCCTCATAATACTCTTTCAACTTGTTTTCGGTTTGTACGATTTTTTTTTCACGCAAAATATTATATTTAACCAACATGTGAATTTTGTTTTCTCCATGATAGGGAAAATATCGGGCTTATTTGCTTTTGAAGGGTGTTAAAGCAAAGATGAATATCATATCGATTTGATAATTCACGCAGCATCAGTAGAACGGACGCCACTTTTCAGAAATGCAATTACATTTGCAATGGCAACGCCATCTAACGGAAAAATGTCAGACTTTACATTCAGCTCACTCTATCCGCGAATCATGCCTGGTTACGTAGAAATGCAATGGATGTTTCGTAATCCTCATTACCAAACTGCGATTATACAAAGATAGTCAATGTTTAGAGTTATGTAGAACGCGAAGCAAAATATTCAGGATTGACCTTGTTTGTGAATTCGTAGTAGGCTGAGTTTAAAGTTCAGATTTCAGTTGAGTATCTTAAAAAATGTGACCCATCCACCTGTATGACTGTGCAAAAATTCAAATCTGTATTCCTCCAAATAGCGGAGATATGGGGGTGTCTTCATCTTAAATGCGACACACTGTATATATTTTCCTTGATGTATATTTAGGAATAGTAATTTAGCTTCAGTTTTTATATAAAAAGATGCTTTCTTTCTAATAAGAAATATTTCGCTTATGTAAAAAAAAATAAAACATATACTTACAGTGGATCCCAAAAATATTCAGATATAGGGTCATAATTTATCTAATAACCAATTATATTATATTATATTAATATCTTAAATAATTTATCTAATAACCAATTTACGCAAGAAAATATGTTTTTTTTTCCAGTATATTTTATCGTTCTTACCTTTTTTTAACTTCTTGTATAACAAAGTTCAGAAATCATCGGTTTATTGCAAAATTTTAAGAACAAGAACATAAATATTGTTTTTATATACCCCAAAAATATTCGGACGCGCAAACAAAAAAATAAATGTTGTTTGCTACAAATAGTAATTGGCAGATTGGTGTTGAAGGGACAACAGAAAGAATTTTTCCGAAGAAGAAAACAGGCGGTCCGAAATTATTAAATGAACGAAACCGACGCTATATTTTAAAAGAAGTACATAAAAACTTTAAAATTAGTGCACCTAAGCTCAAAACATTGTTTGAAAAACATTCTCAAAATATAGTCAACACTGAAATATAGGACCCCGTTTTATAAGGAAACGTGGATGTCATGGACGTGTGGCCCGGAAAAAGCCTTGGTTAAATATGACACATTTTAAAACTCGACTGGATTTTACGAGTACGTTTTGAAACCTGAAACAGAAAAGTATTGAAACGACATTATTTTCTGTGATGACTCAATATTCAATATTCTTGGCTTAGATGGGTGTCAAATGGTGTGGCGAAGAGTATTAACCCTTCAACTCAGAACTCAACACAGAAAATCTTTGTCCAACTTAAACACGGTGGGGGATCGCTAATGGTCTGGGGGTGTATATCCTTAGAGAGGGCTTGTAACTTAGTGTGTAATGACGGTATAATGGACAAAAACATGTATTTAAATATTTTAAGGCAAAATCTAAGCGTAAGTGTGGATATCATGAACATTAGAAAGTCATTTAACTTTTACTAATGACCCTAAACATAGTGCGGATATAATTCGGGTGCGGGTATTATACAAGTGCCTAAAAATGATTAAAATACCGTCTCACTCACCTGACCTTAATCTCATTGAAAGCGTTTAGCATTATTTGGAAACTAATATAAGGAAACATGAAATTACTAATAAAGGAAATTTAAAGAATAAGTTATTAGAGGAATTGAATAAAATTTTCGTAGATTATTCTAAAAATTGGCGGCATCCATGCCAACACGTTTAGGAAATGTGACTAATGTCAAACGTGGTCATGCCGGTCATGCCGGTCATGCCGCATATTTTTGTGTTTCTAAATTTATAAATTTTTATTTATGATCTTTTTTATTTATGTATTTACTATTAATATGGATTTATAATTATTTAATACTTAAATTATGGTTGTATTAGAATTGTTTATTAATTTCGTTAATAAATTATTTATTTAATTTTTTTTATAAGCACACTTATATCAATATACTATTTTTAGGATTCACTGTATGTAAAAATAAAACGAATTTAGTTTATAAACGAAGCAATCTGGATGAGTGATTCTTCTCCAGCAGAGAATGTAAACAAAACAGCTAGAAGTGTCAACGAACACCTTATGGCAATCGAATTGAAAGGTCGTAGATGCAGCCGTTTCATTTTAAATATATATCGTGGAATGGCAATCGTGAAAGCATGGAAAAAATCATTGGTTTCTTGTATGGCGGAGAACCTAATACCGAGCAGTGCGGGAACGATCGTAAAATATAATTTCTGTAACGTATTTCAAATTTACCCGTGGAAAGGTAATATTTTCTAGGATTTATCTTCGAACTGCATCATTACGACTCGATTATTCTAATTTGCAGTAGAGTTGAAGTGTGCGTATATTTCTCGGGTTCGGTTTTTTTTATATATCCCTGTGGAACACGAATCAGTTTAGAATCGTACGTATGGAATAAGAATTGTAAGAATTGTTTTATTGTGTTTTTGTTGTTCCGATTATTGCTGTTGTAATGCTTTATATCAGTGGTTTTCAAACTTGTTGTTGCTACGATCCCTTTTAAAGAACAAATATAATGTTACCAAAAAATGTTTGCATTTTAAATGATTCAAGTCACATTACGAAGCACATAATTAATTGTTTTATTAAATTATCTGTTCAAAATATCTATCATGAGTTTATGCAAACCCGACATGATTCTAACCTAACTTTAACCGGTTTTGAAAAAGTCCTGATACATTTCTAATTTGACTGTTGCTTTTCTTCCATTTTTTGGCTGATATATGCTGATTTTCAATTTTCACAAAAATGTTTGTTGTAACAATGTTTATTAGTTTATTTTAGTTTATACGCTAAATAATAAGCCATTTATTACACTACCGGCTCGTGAGGGAGGGCGCTGGGGCGCCGCCCTTCCAGCATTTATCACTGTTAACAATTTTTCAGAGCAAAACACCATATTATATTTCCGTTCAGTTTCTTTCCTTTAACTCATTTTCCAGGTTCACCTCCTGTATAGGGTTTCAATAGCACTAACAGTAAAAACGAGGAATGGGAAAGCAAAAAAAATATTCAGCAGCACTATTTTCTTCTACGCCCTGCCATTTTAAAAACCCACGAGCCACCACAATAATTTTTATTATTTTCCAAGTATGCTTAAATAAAATAGGTTTTCGATTCTCGATTTAACAACGTTGCAATGTTTTTTCGTAGAAACCTTCAGGATTTTGATCCTTTCTCTAAGAATTTTTTTTCAAATAAATTAATTTCCTTTTATATATATTTGTTAGGAATACTAATGACGTCTATGGCATTTTGGAGGGTAAACATACGCCATTAAAAGGCAGTTTCTTATTAATTGTTATTGTGCAAAAATAGTTTCTCTTAGCTTTGAATATGCCAAATTATGTACCCGAAAAAGACGTTTTGCGAGGAAGTGTAATAACCTTCTTTTATTTGAAGAAAACAGCTGCTGAAAGTTATCGATTGTTCATTGAAGCCTATAGTGAACATGCTCTAATCCAAAAAGCTTGTCATCGATGGTTTAAACGTTTTAAAAGTGGTGATTGTGGTATAAAAGTCAAGGAGCGCCCAGGACAGCCGAAAATGGCTTGAAGATGCATTTTGCAAGCATTATTGGAAGACTCAACTCATACGTTGAAACAATTGGCAGAATTTCCGAACGTCTACACGCATTGGGAAATATCCATAAGGAAGGAAAAAGGGTTTCATATGGATTGAAGGACAGAAACATTGAAAGCCGAATACTCACTTGTGAAATTTTGCTTGCGAGAGAGAAAAGAAAAGTTTTTTTTTACACCAAGTTATGACAGGTGATGAAAAATCAATCTATTTGACAATCCAAAGTACAAAAAATCATGGGTAGACTCAGGCTAGCTTTCATGACGTCACAACCACTGCGCAACAGAAGGTTTTCCTGTGTATTTTGTGGGATATTAGGAGAGCTGGGTATTACGAACTGCTGAAACCTGGTGATACGATTACTGGCGATCAATACCAACAACAATTGATAAAATTAAATTTGAGCATTGGAAGAAAATTGACCAGAATATGCCCAAAGACACGATAAAGCCATTTTTCATCATGGTAATGACCGGTCCCATGTTGCAAAATATTTAAAAAAAAAAGTAGTTGGAAAACGTTAAATGGGACGTCCTACTCCACAATGCTTATATTTTTACGAAGAAGCGAAAATTCAGCGTTATGAGTGGTTGGCCTCAAAAAACCAAATGTTTTTTTTGGCCTGGAATACATTCTTTGGCCGAAAGATGGGAAACAGTAATAGCTAACGATAGCCAATACTTTGATTATTAATGTAATTGATTTTATTATCGAAAGAAACGTTCAAAAACATTCCATTTTGCAAATGTTTCAGTCAAATAGTCAAACTAAACAATAAAGTTATCATATCTAAACATATTTGCCTCTTTATTATTATTTTCGTCAATAAAAATTGGAATGTTTTCCTTAAGTTGTAATACCCTCTGAATTACTTTTGCGCGAGATAGCAAGCGTACTTCACAATAGTATAGAAGTGAGATAGAATTAACTTCCATATCTTCAGCAAAACAAACTATCTAACTTTTAATGGACTGTTTTCTATGTGGTTTTGTAACTTTCGTAACATTTGTAAAAATGTTAAGTTTTTCGCGCATATTTATTGATACAAGAGATGCTCTGTGAAGCATCGAGATTACTTTATTTTAACTTATGCTTGAAAACCATAAATCAATTTCAGCAAAATATATATTTTGCCCCAAATAAATGTTTATCCGGTATATTGGAGTGAGGTAAGTGGTGGTAAATGCTTTAAAAATTGGTTGTAAAATATATTGTTATGTTATGAAAGTTTATTTATATTTATATATTTTTTATATGAATATTTTCAACGTAAACCGCATGTCAACAAGTTTAAAGATGATGTGTAGACATCTTCTCCATCGAAGAGATTCTCTTTACAATTTAATTATAGCGGCAATATATAGTTGTTTTTTTTTAATATCGAACTCTTATTTAATTAATTCTTGTTAGTAGGTCATTTGGTCTGAAACGATTTAAGCGGCGCACTTCATCATCCTGGTTCAAAAGTTCACACTCTGGAGTTGAGATGTGTAGATATTATGTAAATATTTTTTCTCGGTTTGTGTCACTGAATGTTGTGAGTTTATTTTTGACCAATTGTACTTGTAGGTCTTTCTTTATTATATGGTTAGAGACATACCACGGTGAGTCCATAGGAGTGGCAGGGCTTAATTTTGGAATCTTTGCAGGATTTCTAGCTTGGAAGTATTTACTGTGTCTCGGAGTTGGATTTCATAAGTTAATAATTGTTTCAAGATTGTCTTGTATTTTGTTTTCTATTTTCAGCTGGGACTACTTTATTATAAGCAAATGTATCTACTGTAAGTTTAATCCAAGTTGTTTTCTCTTAGTGAATATATATCTTCGCCATGTTATACATCGGTCCAGGTGCAGGCCTAGGTATTTAATAATATTTGGTTGCGGTAATGGTAATTACTCAAGCATACATTTGGACAGATGTTTTGTTTCTTTGTAAAAGTTATTTGAAATTACTTTGACTTTGTTTTGTTAGCTCTTGCAGTTTAAGTTCTTTTGTAGATTTCTAGATGCTACTTTTAGATCGGGATGATAAGCTAACACAGCTCTGTCATCTGCGAACCTTACGACTGATGTTGATCTGATGGATCTCTAGAATTCCAAAGTTAATAGGATAGAGATTAGTATATTCTGTATGTTGCGGTACCAGAATCATTCTATCTCTTAGGTATTTTGGTAGTTGGTAAAAGTGGTGAGATGAGATTTTCTTTAATCTCGGGCATAGTGTAGCTGCTGCTCAACTGCTTCGTGTTATCGAAGGTATATCTTCTTTATATATAGATAGGTTCGAGTTTTTTAAAAATAATTTTTCAAATAATTTAGAGTATAGTATTTTTATCCCTTAATTGGGGCAACATCCCAATCAAGAATTTCTTCACTAGTTCAAACTTTTGGGAGTGATTTAAATTTTCATGCCACTATATTTAAAGAAAAAAAAACATTTGAAAACATCTTTCTTAACAATGGTTGTAGATTTTATCGTATGGAAAATATTAAAATTACTTCATTACGGTTTAGTTTAATTTGATAATATAACAACAGTAAAACTAAACATACGCTATTGATATTTCTTCATATATATATTTAACTTCTAATAAGATTTATTTTGTTTCAGGTGGGTGTCATTTTATCATGTGAAAGAAAAAAACAGTGCATTTAAAGGTGATAGTTTCAACTTTGTAACCGACAACAAACAAAAGGTAAACTAGTAGACTAGTACAGGGTAGTGCAAAAGTATCTCATCCTAAGTAGGTAAATTTAAAGCCCTTGCAGTATGGGCTATACTACCATTTAGCTGAAACCAATAGACCTCAGCGTCTCGTAATTGAGGCAACGGTTTTCAAGCGTATGGAATCAAAATCTTGTGACTTTTTCACTGAGAGCTTTTCATGAATCAATTGTGGAGTTTCTGTGCTATAGTAATGTGAATTTTGTTATAAAGAGCCTCATGAGACAGCCTGAGACAAAAATTTCTTTGACGAAATTTTCATGTGCAAGATTTAAATAAACTAAAAAAAAAATACAAGATTTAATATACGTTAAACGATAAAATATTTTAATTTAAAATGGGGTAACATCTTTTTCACCACCCTGTGTAATTAAATTTTCAATGATCAGTATTAATATTTTTTATTTTAAGATAATGTACTTATCAACAGTCACAATTTATTTCACAATTGTGCTAGAGAGGTTCTAATAACAGATGATTTTTTAGTATGTCCGAACTTCCGATAGGGGTCAAACGAACTGTGAGTTTGCGTGCCTCTAGTATCCAAAATTATTCAGTCTAGTCTGGCATATCATCATGGGACGTTTAACATCAGAGCAACGCTTTCAAATTGTCAAAAAGAGTGTGATCAAAATCAGCGTTCTGTGCGCTAGAGTTATAGAGCGCTTCGTGAATTTTATGGTACACATAATCGCCCAACCGAGAAATGAATTCAGCGAATTATCGCCAAATTCTGAACAAATTTTACGTTGCTCGATATTAAAACATAAACAAGACAAAACACTGTACGTTCCAAAGAAAATATCGCCGCTTCATCAACATCAGTGTTACTGAAGATCCAATTTTATCAATTCGTCGCCATTCGCAGGAAATTGGACTTTGTTATTCGACTACGTGGAAAATTTTGCGTAAAGATCTTAATCTGGCCTTATAAGATCCAGCTTATCTAACACCTGAAGCTGCAAGACCAACGTTTGCGTCGTTCGTTTGGTGAATTGGCTCAAAATCAATTGCAACTTGACCCAGAATTTAACCGTTAGTGCGTATTGAACGCCGGTGGCATCATTGGGTCGTATTTCTTTAAAAATCAAGCTGGAGAGCATGACGGAACGATGATCAATGATTATTTGTTTCTTAATTTGAATGGTATTGCTCTGGAGGAGATATGATTCCAACAGGACGGCTCCACATATCATACAACCATAGCAACAATAGATTTATAAAGGGATCAATTCGGTGAGAACATTATTTCGAGAAACGGACCTATTAATTGGACACGTCATGTGATTTAACGCCTTTAGATAATTTTTTTGGGTTATATTACATCTTTGGTCTATGCCAATAAATCATCAATTATTGATGCCTTGAAAGCCAATATAACTCGAACAATTGCGGATATAAGAACTTAATTGCTTGTAAAAGTGGTCGGATTGGTGAAATACGGTTACGGAAATTCGATTGACGAAATCAGAATCAGACGCTTTATCAGAAGTAGCCGCGGCCAACATTTGTCCGAAGTTTTTTAAAACATTAATGCCATTGAAAGTTATTTCACATAAAATATATAGTTTCAAGGCATCTAATTTTTTGTTGTTTTATTTGAATTTAAAGTTCGGACGCACTAAAAAAAATTACCATATATTTTCCAAATTGTTCTGTTTTTTAAATTTATTGACTGTATATAGTCTTCTATTGAATTTTTGATACAATTTATTTTAGTAGTTTAGCCAAATATGTTACAAACATGTTGATTCCAGTTAAAACGAAAAAATAATTTTTTTGAATTTCTGAAGGAATATAAGAAAATTCTAAGAATTGGGGAAGTTTTTATGACTTAGAGCTAGATGAAATTTTATTCTGCAAATATTTCTCCCCCTTCCTCTTTCTTAATCTCTTATCAGAAAATAAAATACATTTTCCTATAGTATTTTGAAATTAATTTCTTAATAATAACATAATAAAATTCGTAAAAATAGCTTGGTAGTTAGGTTGACGTTACGAGGCACTAATTTTTTCTGACGGTAATGATACGAGGATTCAAAAATTCAAAAGATCTCGGCCTGACTAAGAAAACAGAATATTTATGAGATTTATATTTTTCAACGTAAACACTCTTAAAAAAATCCTTTTCTCTTAAAACATTCCTTTTCCTTTCTCTTAAAACATTAAATTCTTTTTGTATATCATTATTGTATTTGTTAATACTATAAATTGATTATATTTAGAAATATTGTATATTTAGAATATTTATGTACATTATACACCCTTAATTATGTACATATTAGTACAATGCAATTATATTGGTATTTTAGAGTTGTGATTGTTACGATTTTAAACTTTGAATATATCGCCAGGTTTTGCTTATTTAAAAGATGAAGCCATTACAATTAACCATGAAGCTTGACTTATAAAACCATAAACTATCTGTAAGGAGGAATATGACAATAGCAAGTTGCTAATGCATTATACGTTTGTCTAGATGTTTTATATTAGTGGTACTGATATCATTTTTGGCATTTGTTATTGAATGGACATAATAATTCTTTCGATGGATTGTTGAAAAGTAAATTATGTTTAGTTTCACATCAGATTACATAAAGGGTGGTCTAATTTAAACGCCAGATTTAAATTGAAAATAAAACTATTTTATTGATTTTATGATTGGATTGTTATTGAGTTTTGAAGTACACACTCTCTGATTACATATGAAATATTATATCGAAGAAAAGGCCACGTCTGGCTTCGGCTGCAAATTTTGGTTCTTTTCACACATTTTTCGAATAGTGTTTCGCACACTCTGTGACCAATTTCATCGCTGCCACATCAAAATTCATTTTTGTGATCGATACATCTTTCTACATTGTTGATAGGGATTTTGGGTGGCGCCGCCTTGCTGGAACCACATTTGTTGTTCATCATATCGTTGTTCAATGTCCATATCATCTAGTTGATGCTATTTTCCTTGATGTCTCCATTTTCATGGTAAGGTAACGATCACTATTCGTAATTATCGCATTTTCGGCTTAATTTAAAAAAAAAATTGATCTTTTCACGGAGGATTCGGATTTGCAAGACACTTTCACTAACCATGGCAATATTCTCACACGATCTTATCCCACGTTTATACCAACGTGGTTGTGCATCCATGACTGATCCAATTTCATCAAATTCTTTAATCATCTTCGCTTGTTTTCAAGTTTTCCAATAAGAGTGTTAGAACATTGAAACATAATATCGGCAACACTGTTTGAAATGTAAATGTCACTAATACAATGTTGTGTTCAGTACTTTGCGTCAATACACACAATTCAACAGCGAGTAAACTGGTTAGGAGTTATTGTTATTGACGAACGCTGTAGCAACAGAAAATATTTAGCCTAAACGGATAAATGTGGATCACCAATCTTTTCTTTGAATAAGACGGCGCCACATTTCAACACACTGGACGCGTTATTTCGCGAAATTGTAAAAATGAAAGAGTTATCAAGAATTGGGTTTCCACAGTGCATTCAACCAGACGAAGCTGAGAGAGACATTTGAACGACAATATTTTCTAAATAATGTTTAAACAGAATTGTTTTTCAAGATAAAATACATATTACCATAAATATTAATAAACATTAATTTATTATTAATATTATAAAATTATATCTTTTTCAACTATTATTGTATCTCATTTTAAAGTTACTGTTCTATTGGATAACCATTTATATGTCAATGTATCAGAGTTACCGACTGCACAACAAAAAAATGGGTGAAAATTTAAATCCGGCGCTCAATTTGGGCCACCCTTTATAGTGTAGCAGGTGTGGCGATTAATAATTCTTTCTTTTAAGAGATGGCGCTGGAAACAAGGATCGGTTCCACAGTCTAATCTCATTTTGTTTCTACAACAGTACCTTTCAAAACACCATTGATGGATGTTAAAACAATTTCGAGTTAGCGTTATATTGTTTTCGTGTGGCAAACATGTCGAGAGAAGCATTGCCTGCACGTACTACTTTTTCTGTTCAATCAAAAGAATAAAGCGAATGAAAGCTATCGTACACTTGTGGATACTTACGATGACAATGTCCCAATGCAAGATGCTGGTGGGCGTTGGTTTAGACGATTCAAAAGTGGTGATTTTGCATTGAGAAACAAAGAACGCCAACCGAAACAATGTAAAGATGGCGAATTGCAAGCATTGTTGAAAGAAGACGATATGCACACTCAACAACAAATGGCAGAGAGGTTAAATATTGGTCGCCGAACCATTTGTGATCATCTGCATGTCATAGGAAACATCCAGACAGGAAAATGGGTACCACATCAGCTGAACGGCAGATAGATGGAGTTTTGCTTTCTCGGCATGAAACAAAGACTCTTTTGCATCGGATCGTAAATAGAGAAGAAAAATGGACATATTTCGAGAACCTAAAATGCGGAAAATCATGGGTTGACCCAGAATAACCATCAACATCAACCACAAGGCCGAATAGCTTTGGAAAGAAGACAATGGTATGCATTTGATGAAATGAGAAGGATGTCATAAACCATGAGGTTCTAAAATCAGGCGGAAAAGTTATTATCGTCCGCTACTGTCAACACATGATCAATTTGAACCATGCATTGATCGAAAAGCGACCGGAATGGGCTACAAGACACGGAAAAGATAATTTTACAGCTGGACAACGCCCAATTACACACAGTGAATCAGAAACACCATTTCTGCTCTTGTTTGTAAACTTTTGCGCCAGTGTACTCACCAGACTTGGCGCTTTCCGACTACCACTTGTTTTGACACTATGAAACACACAATGGCTTGATAACTGGACCACCTCAAAAGATGTACAGTTTTTTTTGCGAGGGCATCCACTGTCAGGGAGATGTGACAAATGTGACATTTTTACCTTTCTCCCGAATTAAACGTGCTTTTTTTAAAACCGTCACACCTTGTAGGTGCTAAGAACGGATCAAACTATGAAAATGCAATTTATTAATAGATTGTTAAACAAAAAAAAAACATACGATATGTTAAGTTACATATTAAAGCTAATATATGAAATGATAAATTATCAAGAATTGTCAACAGATAATTAAAAGAATATACCAATCAATCATTATTGTCATTACTGATTCAAAAATCGATCTAAAAAACACACATTCGAAATATTCCCGAATGAGTCAGCGTACGGAGTATTTGATGAATAAAAAAGAAAATTACTTCTGTTCCATATAACGTTTTTACCACGACCGCCATCATGAACTCGTGTTTCTATTTTCTACGGCTTAGCCCAGCAAAAATGTTAAGCTCTTCTTTTTTCGGTCTGGAGTTAATGCTTTTCGTGCCTCTTCGGCCTTTTTATGTACTTGTATTGCCTCATTACATAACGTATAATTATATTCTCATTTATGTGAGCTTTGTCCATTAAAGCACTGGCCTGACTAGTAACTATAAGTCTTAAGTGAAATTATTTCAGAAGTTTTGATACCGGGATGCTACATATAAAATATAATTTTCTATTATTAGGTTGTGGAGGTCTGAGACAAAGAAATATAGATGTACGAATAGATAACCTACCGTGACTAATTTTACTGGTATATGGGGAGCCAAAAATATTTGATTGATTGATATTATTATGTTTCATTGAAACAGCATACCGGACTGAATTTTTAATTTATTTTTAATTTATAAAAATTATGTATAGTGTAATAAATAATAGTTAATATACAGGGTTATCTATTTTATGGTTCGGAAAATGGATGATGTATATGATGAAAGCTTTTAGTCACACAAACTTCTGTGCTCTTCGACCATCTACAAATGAGATTATCCTGTAAAACTTTCATAAATATAGAACTTTTCATATACCATTACCTTTCAATTTGGTAGTCGAATATATTTCTTGTCTATTGACAGTTTCTTGAATTTTATTATTCGTATCCTACAAAATAGACGATCCTCGGTAGTGCTGCTACATGTAGATTCTTTGCGGAATATTCCTTCCTATAAATTTGACACGTTAATTTGTTTTCCCTACATGGATTTAATAATATAAATAAAAGTTATAAAAACGAATGCAAAAAACAAAAGGAAACCTAATCTAATTTCAATATTTTATTCTGAACTTACCTTTGAGCCTTCATATCTTTATGTAAATATATATGAGTATAACGTCGAAAACAGCACCGAAAGCCTAAATAACAATTAAAAACAAGTATATTTTCAAATCGTTGGCAAACCAATAAATGCAGTGAAAGATATAGGTTAAATCTATAGAACAATGAGTAAGATCGACAAATTGTTTTATTTGCCCTGGACTCCGATTTTTTCCGAACGTCTTTTCGGACTTTCGTAACTTCGGAATTGTTCCGAACCAACCCGATATTGGCGTTCGTATTTACGTTTCTTAAGCATGCGCTCGGGTTTTTTTCGGGAACTGTCGGCGCGTCATCGGTACTAGGTTTAAAACTGTATTTTCAATTTGATATAATTTTTTAATTATCTTTCCATTTATTACAAAAAAAATGTTCAAAACCCCCAATTCAAAAACTCCAATTATCGAAATTAAAAAAAAAAAACAACTAATATAACTTATTTCTCAAATACCCGTTGAAGTTTAACGAATTTTTGCAACAATTCATTATAAAAATATTTAATTTCATAGCAAAATACCTAACGTTTTTTTAGAACAAACCTGTATATTCAGAAGTCATTAGTTATGCTGAATATGAAATAAATATTAGTATTATCGGAATCATTTTTGCGGTAGAAATATAAAAAAAAACAAACAACATGATACAGAAAAACACTATCTTTTACATTTTTAACGAGGTATTTTCTTGTTTTGTTATTCTATTTGCAGATTAACCCTGGATAATTTTACATAATACGTTAGAGAAAGAAAAACACTAATTATGTGTATGCATTTATAATTCTATGTTTAACATTTGCTAGATTATTTATCCTGAAATTTATCTAGGCTACGTTGTAGTTTACCGTAATGGAAGATGTACATTTTTTACAAAATAATTGTAGAATTTGCCTTATATGTATACAATTATTGTACTGGCTAGATACAAATTATTTTTTTTTAAATATAATTGCTTTTCTGTATTATCTTGATGTTTTTTTCGACTGAAATAATGCTAGAGTAAATTAACAGTTAATGTTATTTAGATATTTTTGGATTATAAGGTTAGGTTAGACAAAAATAATTTTTTGTTTGAGCTTTTTCAAACATTTTAAGATCTGCGTTGTGGATGGTAGCTATTAAATTGACGGTAGATGGTAGCTTTGGAACAAAGGAACCTTTAGAATTTTCTCTATGATTTATTATTTCCAACGTTATTCTCCACTGAAATAGAACTCTCATTCTATCATTCTGTACTTTGTATTCTTGATTTTATTGGAACGTGATGAAATCAGGTGTGGAATTAGAGGAATGATAATAACGAATTGCAGAGTGTGTGTATATACAATATAAATAATATAAAAGGTGTAAGGGAAAGTACTTTCATAAATTTAACCAACGATTCTTTATCATCATTTTGAACAAAAAGTTTCCTTAGATCATGTATTCAAAATGCAACTATTTCCGCGAAAAACAGTTTCAGAATTTAATTTCCTTAACAATTGACAACGTTTTATCATCTTGTTTGTTTAGATTTTTATGGGAATTCAGTTTTTTTTATGCATTCTTAAGTATGCCTCTTAAAGTATTATTTAAAAGTAAAATGTAATATTTTTATAGCCATTCCTTCTGTTTCAGCATAAATTTGGTTTGGTTTTATTACAAAAAAAAGGATTATTATCAAAGTTGAAATTATTAGCACTCACTTTTCACTCCATAACACGTTTTATAAGATTCACGTCACGTTCATGCCTACAACCCTATTTCTGGTAAAATAAACTTCGTCGGTTGATAAAATATTTAACCAAAAATTGGATTTCTTTTAAAATAACAATGTCAAAAAAAAAATAAAAATAACGTTGTGGCAGTGATATTGCAACGCTACCACATTGTTGTTGGCTTGCATAGGGTATGATTCTTAAGTTCAGAAAATGTTTTAACAATGTTTATTGTTCTATTCGTAGTTTATTCCTTAAGTAATAACCAAGTAATATTTGCAAACTCTGTTGTTTCACATATTTGTTTAGCATTTTAATTCTTATCATAGCTTTTCGATTGGCGATTCAATAACCTTACAATTTTTTGTTCTTTGAACAAAAGTAATGGAGAACTCTACACCCAGTAGGGTTTATGACGTGTCGCCAAAATCTCATTTGGCATTTTCAAGTGTTGAGTGTTGTCCGCTTCGAGTGAAGAGTCCAACTGACACCCGGAATGATTTAGAAACATTAGATTTGAGAAACATATATATATATATATATATATATATATATATATATATATATATATATATATATATATATATATATATATACATATATATATATATATGTTATATATATATATATATATATATATATATATATATATATATATATATATATATATATATGTTTCTCTATATAATCTGCCAACCCGCATTGGACCAGCGTGGCAGATTACGGTCCATACCTTCAACATGGTATTTCAGTATGTTGAACTATGACAGTACAACCTCTAACACGGCCCTCATTCCCCGGAGGCCAAGGGGCAACTACCTACGGCAGCGGGAAGACCTGCCCCAAGGCAGAGGGTGCTAAGAATCACCGGGTTAGATCAGGCTGCCATTGGACTTTTGACATTGCAACGTTAAATATACGGACTATGAAAACAGAGGCCCGATTGCAAGAACTGTTAATCGAACTTGACAACATACATTGGGATATTATTGGGCTCTGTGAAACACGAAGGAAGGGTGAAGAGTTAATCAAACTGGAACCAACTGGACACGTACTCTACACTCGAGGTACGGAAAATGGCCGATGTGGCGGAATAGGATTCCTCATCAATCGAAAGCTGAAGGACAGTGTGGTAAAATTTGAAAGTACATCCGACCGATTAGCCCAATGCGTCATTCAGCTGAATAAAAAGTTTAGGCTTCAAATCGTCCAAGCTTATGCACCAACTATAAGCCATAACGATGAGGAAATTGAGGAATTTTATGATGATGTGGCCCAGCTTTTATACAAGGAGAAATGTAGGTACAAAATCCTGATGGGTGATTTTAATGCCAGAATTGGAACAACAAGAACAGACGAAAATGCAACTGGCCCATATGGAACTGGTGAGCGAGACAATAGAGGTGACAGATTAGTTGATTTTGCTGAAGGACAAGAACTATATATTATGAATTCATTCTATAAGAAAAATATCAGCAGAAAATGGACATGGAAAAGTCCATCTGGGCTCACAAGCGAAATTGACTACATCATGACCAACGATAAAACAATATTTACCAATTGTACTGTCCTTAACTATTTTAATGTTGGAAGTGACCACCGAATTGTACGAGCAAGGGTTCGGATTGACTGTCGAAAAGAGCGCGAAAAAATGGTAAGATCAAAGAAGGGCAAGGTGGATTCTGGAAAACTGCTGGAGAGAGGAAGCGATTTTGAGATTGCTTTGTCAAACCGGTTTGCTGCGTTACAAGATCCAGAGGAGGTGGAAATATCAGTTCAATATGAAGAAATCGCCAACAATGTACTTCAAACGGCTGCTTCAATAGCACCAGAGGAAAAATGTCTCAAACAAACAAAAATCTCCAGTGAGACCATTGATTTAATGAAGAAACGGCGAGCAATGAGAAATGCAGGTAGTTCTTTTGGCAGGGTCGAGTACACTGAGCTCTGCAAAACTATAAGAAAACGTATCAGAGAGGACACGCGCCGATTCAATATGCAGCTAGTGCAAAAAACCCTGGAAGAAAACAAAGGAATTAACAAAGCTAAACAGAAGCTGAGAAACAAAAGAACGCAAATATATGCTTTAAAGCGTGAGGATGGCACAGTGTGCAGGACGCGTACCCAAATGTTAGAGATTGTCAGAAGGTTTTATTCCCAGTTATATGAAGATCAGAGCCAGTCAGGGACAGCAATACCCACGGAAGAACAATATATAATACCAGATATCCTAGTGGAGGAAGTAACAAATGCTATAGAATTGATGAAGAACGGCAAGGCTCCAGGAAAGGATAGTGTAACTGTCGAAATGCTAAAAGCTGGTGGTCGGACGTTACATAAAACACTGGCAAAATTATACTCAAAATGCCTCAAAGAACAAAAAGTACCTGACTTATGGAAAAATGCAGAAGTGATCCTTTTACATAAAAAAGGAGCACAGGAAGATTTAAAGAACTACCGTCCAATAAGCCTCCTATCAGTGATGTACAAAGTTTTCACTAATATAATTTCTAAAAGAATATTAAAAAAACTGAATGACGCACAACCAAGAGAACAAGCAGGATTCAGAAGTGGATTCAGTACAATGGATCACATCCAGGTTGTACAGCAGGTCATAGAAAGGCACAACGAATACACCATGCCACTGTGCTTGGCTTTTATCGACTACGAAAAAGCATTTGATTCCATCTCAAAGCATGCGATAATGGATGCACTGCTTAGCCAAGGTGTAGAGAGAGCCTATGTAAACCTATTAGAATCGATATATGATGGAGCTACAGCCACAATTCACCTTGATGATCTTGAAGTGGGAATTAATATAGAACGAGGTGTACGGCAGGGTGACGCAGTATCGCCTATTCTTTTCTCGGCTGGCCTTGAAGAAGTATTCCGTAAACTGGATTGGGAACAGGATGGGGTAAAGATCAATGGTGCAAACTTAAACCATCTTAGATTTGCAGATGATATTATTCTCATTTCACAAGACCCAGAGGAGCTGCAAAGACGCATACAAGAACTGCAAAGTGCTGGCGAACCATTTGGCTTGAAAATAAACCTGAAAAAGAGTCAGGTTATGTTCAATAACTTCGCTCAGGATAGAAGAATTTCAGTTTTAGGAAGGGATTTAGAGATTGTGGACAGCTTTATATATCTTGGACAGAGGATTTCCATGGAGGGGAATACCGCCCGGGAGGTGGAACGGCGTGTTAAATGTGGCTGGCAGGCATTTGGTAGGCTCAACATAGTGTTTAAGAGCAGACTCCCACTTTGCCTGAAAAGAAAAGTATTCGATCAGTGCGTTCTACCCGTTATGACATACGGAAGTGAAACCTGGACACTCACATCGCAATCAATTCAAAAACTTCGGGTGGCACAGAGGGGAATGGAAACATGTATGCTTGGCATTACAAGACGAGACAGAAAGTCCTGCGCATGGATCAGGGAACAAACAAAAGTCTGTGACATCATTGGAAGAGTAAAACAGTTGAAATGGAGATGGGCAGGCCATATAGCGAGGCGATGGGACGACAGATGGACCAAGGCAATCCTGGAGTGGATACCGCTTGATCGCAAACGTCCGCGAAGAAGACCGAAAGCACGATGGACTGATGAGATCGTTAAGTATATTGGACCCGAGTGGCAGAGGAAAGCCCAGGATCGTGAAGGTTGGAAGCATGCTGAAGAGGCCTTCATCCTGCAGTGGATCGATACGGGCTGATGATGATGATGATGATATATATATATATATATATATATATATATATATATATATATATATATATATATATATATATATATATATATATATATATATATATATATATATTATATACATATTATTGTTATATTAAGAAAACCTGAAGTTTATTGAAAATATTGTTTTCATTTATTATTGTTGAGTCACTTGACGTAATAATATTTCTAAAGTCAAATCCAGAATCCTAAAACTATGCATAACTAGTAATTAGTATTTCAATAGTTGTATGTTTATTGCTATTTCCATCATATTTTAGGGTGTTCGGCTTGATCAACGAAACGGCGATCAACAAATAATTTAACACATCATTTACATGAGAATTAATTAAGGTCGCAATATAAATTGCGAAAAGGAAGAAAAGAAAAATTGAATTGTTAAACTGTTATTTACTCTGGCTTGTTAAATAGAGTTAATGTGCATGTTGCATATACTATATTACATCTTGTCGGTTGGAACTTTTCACTTATCTGAACAGGAAGTAAGCGAGACTGGTAAAATACACAGACTGGATATCTATGTTACTGTTTCTTGTTTGAAATTTCTCGATTTGTGAAAAACGCGCCGCCTGGATGTTGTAATTTTGTAAGCGGTCGCAATTAGCTAAAGATGGGATTGGGAATGCGGCATGCGACTCATGTTTATTTTATATCGTGAAAGACTTACGAAATTAGCTATTTTTATAAGCTTATAATAAGTATATTTACTATAAATAATATACAATACATCTTCCTTTAATAAATTCCTGCTTAGTATGAAGAATGTATGGTTTGTCAAATATTTACAGGATGCGCCGTTAACATTCAGACAAAAGGAACAAATAATAAAGTATTCATCGAAAATTATAAATTCCAAAAAATAATTCTGCTTGTTGAAGTGAAAACTTCTTTAGCCGCGTTGAGCGATTTTCGGTAGGGGCAATATTGGGGCACTTATGGGTTCGAGTCACCAACATGCTAGTGAAGTGTCGCGCCAGACTGGGGACGCCAATTGTGTTTTAAATGTGTTTTAAATTAAATTTTGTTTTAGATAATCGTTATTTTTATTGTTTAATTGTAGAATCAATGTGCAGAACAAGAGTGAGTACTTAATATGCTAATATTTTTATGTAGAAAAATGAATAACAAAAACAAAGCACTTATTTTCGAATATTTTCAATATTGGTATCAATACATCGTGCAATGAACATTTCATAGTAGCTTAGGAGTTATCTTAATAGCGAGGTAAAACAGGTTTCTAGTTGTTCGATAGTATTTTTGTCGCGGATTTTAAAATTAAAAGTTCTATAAAATTTTATAATAAATTTAATTTCTCTGGTCGATAACAGACTTTTCAATATTTTCCGATGTCCGAAAAGGTGTTATTTCAGGTGAAGTTTTCAATCCAGGGAAAATCTGTGTTTTTACTTGGTAAAACCTTGGTCGTATTCAAAAATCCAAGACTCGTTATCAGAAATGACACGTTTCACAGACTGTGGAATTCGTTGATCAAAATTAGATAAATAGTTGTGTGAGTTAAATTCAATTCTTCTCCGATCATTCTGATGGTTAATCGATGAACAGAATGCACAAGATCCCGGATTATGTGGACATTTCCATCACTTCTTGTAGTGGAAAGCCTTTTACTTTGCTTTGTTTTCAATAGAGTCTCGGTCTTCTGAGAATACCTTAAACCACCTGAAAACCTGGGCCTTTGACAAAACACTGTTTTGATAAGCCTGTTGAAATGGTGCAAAACTATTTCAAACGTGTATTGAAGACGCAGTAAATGTTAGTCAGTCACCCCTCCAAAGGTGACGCCAACTGTATTTCCGGGTCGAACGCTACGCCACCAGTCTTATCGCTTTATATTTATTACCAATTACTTTATATTTTATACGCCTCATACATGGCCTCAGATTGGATTAATTCAGTATATTGTGCAATTGGAGGTGAAGATTGAAGGAGGTCAAAGCTCACTAACGGGCTGTAGCACTACTTGAAAAAGTAGAAGAAGAAGGGGAATTTTTTAGTGTATATTCAAAATATCTCCATACGTCTTGAATTGTTACTTCAATTCACTTTACGAAATGCCCGGTTGTCAGCAGATATTTCACGTTAGGATCTCTCAAGAATTCAGATCTAGATTATTAGGAGGCCAGAATTTCTTGGATTAAAACATATCCAGATTATCAAACACCCATTTTTTCCAAATGGCTTATGTGTGTCGATGAACTATTCTGCAAAAAAATATATGGCTTCCCGGAGGACATATTTTATATCCTAGATTTTACTACATTGGTCAGAATGCGTACATATAACCTCTTTCATCATGGTTCTAAGATAAGAAAACTAGCCTGAAATTTCACCGTCCCAATAACGGGGATATCCTCGAGGCAAACTTACTTTATTCTGACAACTTTGGAAAGTATTTACCGTATTTTAATCGTATATGATTTTTAGTATGGGTTATGTGCAATTCAACGCATTCTCGACTTTTTACGGCAATTTTTGCTAAAGTTTGCTGTCCTCTAAAATGAGCTAGCTAATGATCTTGTTCGAAAATTGTCAGGGTCCTTGCCGTCCCATCTTTTGAATGGCTGTTTCTTGCCTGATTAATGGTCTTTGGACTTTTTCATAGCCGTATATTTCGCAACAATATCTTAACCGGTCGATTCTCAGATACTCCAAGAACTCAAAATCCAAATCAACATATAAGGGAAATTGCAACTGTTAAGGATGCACAGAAGCAATCGCAGAGCAAAAGTGAAATTATACTGGACATGTTGCCAGATAGCCGAATGAAAGGCGGTCCTAAAATATCTTTAAATATAAATCATTGTAGCGTTCATAAATTCTTGATCGCTACAGGTAGCATTCGTAAATTGTTGATCACCACTGCTAGGTTTATTTCGGACAAATTCTTAACTGAAAGAGCTCCGGTATCGTTCGGATAAGGCAAGACAGTCTAACTCCAAATCTCCAGGTGAGCGAACGTTTTCGCGCCTTACCCTTCCAACCGAGGTACGTAGGTTTACTGGCCAAGTCACGCTTGGGTTGATATTTCTGATATTCTTATAGAGGGTTTTACGACCCGGCAGCAGAGAATCCGATCAACAGATACCAGGCCACTGAACGACCACCTATTACAGAGCCCGACCATCGTGGAAACCTTTCACCTTTTTGGGGCCACATCCCCAGAGTAACCGGTTGATCAGATCGAGATTATTTCGGGACCCCCGCATAGGGATGCCGGACTGGCCGCAGTCGTACTCAGTGTTTTTGGACACCCAGTACCTTGACAGGCAAGGATAGACAACAGCAGGAAATAAGGCCAGATAAACACTTTTTTTATTATATTTTCATGTACCGTTAAGGATTGCAATTAGCAGTTATTTTTCACAAATACATTATTACCTTAATTTCTTATACTGATAATGGTCACGTTATCATCTTATATTTTGTATCTATTTGCCGTCTGACCATTCTTGGTTACCCTAGCGTTATATATATTTATCTTTTTACTATTGTCAGAATAGAGGAAATAACCTCTAATTTGTAAGTATAGGGACATAGAGACCAGCTGGTGTAATTCAGAGCTGTATATTTGATTTTTGATTTCTTTCACGCTAAGGTTTGGAGAACCATCTTCCCTAAACCTTCCCGTGTCTTTTGTTTGATAGTTTTAGTTATTCCTTTTTTTGTGTGCTTTGTGTCGATCTTTTTTGAGTGTGCTTTTATAATATATATGTATAAAATTCTAGTAAACCGTTTTATTTAAGATAGACCCCTTCCCGGTTCCAGGGTCTTTTCCGATATATGAAGTAACCGGGTGGCGCTCAACTTTTGTCTTGGCTTCATTCTGTCCTGGACCTTCTTCCCGGTGCTCCCGGCGAATAGCTGCCGTCGCTGTGATCTATATATTTTTTATTTTGTTTCAAAAGAGAAAATAGTAAGTCACATAAATTTGACGCCCAAAAATGCCCCGGAAATGCGTTTCCGTCTTAACTAGCGATTTTATTGACTTCTAGTGTTTCTATTCATTAACAAATTTACAATTCTTCCGTACTTGTGCTTTCCTTTCTGAGATTGTGCTTAAAACGCTAGCATCAAACTGTCCTTGAAATCAAGCCCCACGTTGTTGGGCGTCAAATTTATGTGACTTACTATTTTCTCTTTTGAAACAAAATAAAAAATATATAGATCACAGCGACGGCAGCTATTCGCCGGGAGCACCGGGAAGAAGGTCCAGGACAGAATGAAGCCAAGACAAAAGTTGAGCGCCACCCGGTTACTTCATATATCGGAAAAGACCCTGGAACCGGGAAGGGGTCTATCTTAAATAAAACGGTTTACTAGAATTTTATACATATATATTATAAAAGCACACTCAAAAAAGATCGACACAAAGCACACAAAAAAAGGAATAACTAAAACTATCAAACAAAAGACACGGGAAGGTTTAGGGAAGATGGTTCTCCAACCTTAGCGTGAAAGAAATCAAAAATCAAATACACAGCTCTGAATTACACCAGATGGTCTCTATGTCCCTATACTTACAAATTAGAGGTTATTTCCTCTATTCTGACAATAGTAAAAAGATAAATATATATAATGCTAGAGTAACCAAGAATGGTCAGACGGCAAATAGATACAAAATATAAGATGATAACGTGACCATTATCAGTATAAGAAATTAAGGTAATAATGTATTTGTGAAAAATAACTGGTAATTGCAATCCTTAACGGTACATGAAAATATAATAAAAAAAGTGTTTATCTGGCCTTATTTCCTGATGTTGTCTATCCTTGCCTGTCAAGGTACTGGGTGTCCAAAAACACTGAGTACGACTGCGGGCAGTCCGGCATCCCTATGCGGGGGTCCCGAAATAATCTCGATCTGATCAACCGGTTACTCTGGGCATGTGGCCCCAAAAAGGTGTAAGGTTTCCACGATGGTCGGGCTCTGTAATAGGTGGTCGTTCAGTGGCCTGGTATCTGTTGATCGGATTCTCTCCTGCCGGGTCGTAAAACCCTCTATAAAAATATCAGAAAAATCAACCCAAGCGTGACTTGGCCAGCAAACCTACGTACCTCGGTTGGAAGGGTAAGGCGCGAAAACGTTCGCTCACCTGGAGATTTGGAGTTAGACTGTCTTGCCTTATCCGAACGATACCGGAGCTCTTTCAGTTAAGAATTTGTCCGAAATAAACCTAGCAGTGGTGATCAACAATTTACGAATGCTACCTGTAGCGTTCAAGAATTTGTGAATGCTACACCATATAACAGTCAAAGATAAGAGAGCATCCTCCCATGCGCTGGTCCGGTGACATCAAGAAAACAACCGGCTTAGTATGGCACAGGCAAGTACAAAACAGGGACAATTAAAGGCTTATAAGGAGACCAATGTCCGGAAATGCAACAATGATGGCTAGATGAAGAGAAGATGTTACGAGTAAAATTGTCAGATCGAAAAACTAATAACTGGGTCGGAACTAAGATGAATGGTAATGATTTGAGAGAACAAGTGGTTACCCTTAAGTGGAGTTTCACTAGCTACAATGTAAGACTTGGGGCAATAGAAGGAATAACTTAATACCGCAATGGTAATCATAGTTGCAGAGAAGAATAAGGTTTTGATCTCGGGTGAGACGGCGTGATGATTTGAAACGAATCAGTGAACTACACTGGAAATGGGGACAGTTTATATAGGTTTGACACTCAGTACTTCAGGTATACATTCCTAAGTTGAGACTTTTTTTAATAGCGCATAAAACCCGATATATATATATATATATATATATATATATATATATATATATATATATATATATATATATATATATATATATATATATATATATATATATACAGTGTTTTCAAAGTTGAGACCAAAAATTTACCAAAAATCAATGATATAAAAGTCGAAAATAAAGAAGTTATTAACAGTTGATAACATATCTGACTGTTTGATATTCTTGACCACTGCGTACTGCACTGTACTTGAACTTCGAAGAGAAGCGAAGAGAAGTCAATTTAGCAAAAATCATTTATATAAAAGTTGCAGAATATCAAAAACAAAAATGTTACAAAAATTGTTCAAAATTGTTACCATTTGTTCGGTTAGCACAAAATCTTGCTCGGCGTATCCATGCGTCACTGCCTCCGTCAAAAATAAAATCTTGGTGTCTACGAATTATATCACAAGCGTTTTCGATGAGATGTTGTAGTTCTTCTACAGTATTTACTTCTCGATCGTAATAAACTAACTTTTTTAAATAGCCCCAAAAAAAAATCGCATAGCTTTAAATCCGAATAGTGTGCAGACCAAGAAATGGGTCCCTATCGATCTGTTAGGAAATTCATTATTTAAATGTTAGTGAACTTCTCGTCTAAAATGTGGCGGGACTCCATCACGTAGAAACCACATATTTTATCTAACATTTAAACGAACATCTTGTAATAATTGTGGCCGATTGTTTTAAAGAAAGTCTAAATAATTTTCACCTGTTAGTCGACCTGGAAGAAAGAAAGGCCCAATAAGCATACCATTTACTACGCTAGCCCAAACATTTACTGAAAATCTGTGCTGAAAATGAGTTCATTTCACAGCATGCAGATTTTCTACTGCCCAAAATGGTCGTTGTGGAAATTATTTACTCCAGTTCTTGTAAATGTAACCTCATCGGTAGTCAAAATAAATTTGGCAACATTTTCATTTCTGTTGTACTCATGCAAATGCCATTGACAAAATTCAACTCTTCTAGGATAATCTTCGGGTTGTAACGCTTGTAGCTGTTGATAATGATAGGGATAAAAGTGTTCTTGTATAGTCTTCCACATATTACTATGCCCAACTTCAACTTGATCTGCTATATACCTTGAGTGCTCATTGTTGACTCATTTTTGACAATTTCTAAAATTTCTTACTCAATCTCTACCATTTCACATGGAGGAGGTCTTTCAGCGTGATCTTCTCGATGTGCCATTAACTATTCTGTATCGCGGAGTCTTGTAACTAAATTTACAAACATCCGCGGAGCCGGATGATTCCTTAAAAGAAACTTTTCCGCGTACAATTGACATGCTGAGGCTGCATTTTGTTGGCACTCCTCGTTGTTAATATTATGTCCATAAATTCATTGCCTTTATAAATGTTTGGTATTGTAATCGTAGAAAGTACACAAATATTAAACATGCACTATTAAGGAATTATTACTATTGATCAAATCGAACATCGCACTCAAAAGAAATATAGTACGAATATAGTAAGAATACAAAAAATTAGTCATACCCTGTACTAGCAGTAAACAAATACTTTATGTGTTTACAATACAGTGGTCAAGAATATAAAAAAACCAGGTCTTCAAATTTTGTATTCGTTTTCCGAGATTTATTGTGTTCGTTTTCCGAGATTTATCCAACAAAAGAAAGTTTATGAAAGTCGGTCCAGAAATAAAAATTTAAAGGGGGTGGTAAGTCCTTATCCGGGCCATACTATATATATATATATATATATATATATATATATATATATATATATATATATATATATATATTGACTGCCGAACTCTTTCAAACACACCAGGGTCGTTTCTAATTGAGTGTCACCCAGCAATTATCCAATTTTGCAAATCGTCCAAATTCTTCAATGGAGTAGCGTAAACTAATAACTTCAGATATCTCCCAGAAGAAATAATCCAGGGGATTTAAGTCCGGTGATCGAGCAGGCCATGCGTGTGGCCCAATCCAGCGATATCCGTATGTTGCTGTAAAAAATCACAAGCAACCAAACTGAAATGTGGTGGTGCACCATCGTGCATAATCCACATTTCATGCCTTGTTGCCAATGGTACATCTTCCAGAAACTCAGGCAGCGTTGCTTCCAAAAAGTTGCGATGCACCTCGCCAGTAAGTCTTTGTGATAGAAATACCGGTCCAGTTAGATAGTCACCTACAATTCCAACCCAAACATTCAACGAGAACTGATGTTGAAAACTATCTTCGCATACCTCATGCGGATTTTCATCTGCCCACACATGGTTATTATGAAAATTCCTTAGTCCGTTTCTTGCGAAAGTGGCTTCATCGGTGAAAAGAATTTGTGTCAGGAATAGAGGGATGCGAAGTAAAGTTTACAATATCCATTGATATAATGCAATACGTGGAGTAAAATCTACAGGTAGTAGTGCCTGAACGCGTTGAATGTACTATGGATACAACAAATTGTCCTTAAGAATTTTTCAAACTGTTCAGTGACTCACATTCATAGTATTTGCAATTTTTCGCGTAGAACTACCAGGCTCTTCCGCTATCATGTCCAGCACATTCTGTTCCAATTGTACCGGTCTTACAGTCAGTGATCTTCCTGACCTTTCAGTTCGTTTCAATGTGTCTGTTTCACGAAGACATCGATGAATGTTTTCGAAGATTTTTCAGTCGGGGACATTATGGGCTGGAAATCGTTCAGTGTACAATTGCCTAGCTTGTATTGCATTGCAATCAGCAAGTCTTCCAGAGTTATCTCGGCGTTTGTATACATTATGATAGAGGATTTCACTCACTATTTAAGACACGTCAAACGGCCAAACGTCACTCAATCTATGTAAACAAATGCGACCGATGAAATCCACTTACCCTAGCTAAAGCAGCCGTTCCAAGTGATCGAGATCGAAAAAAAAAAAAACTTGATAGACTCATTGACGTACACCCTACTTTTATTTACATTAATGATTTCAACAAATATCGAATATGGTTGTCGCAAATTTTGTTCGCCCTGTATCTTCGAAACAAAGGGGGTTTTCAACAATCATCATAGGAGAAAATATTCTTAGAATAGGACAAGGAATAACCCCTTGCATTTTTGCCGCATGTTTACCTAACCTCCTGTATATAGAAGTTGGAACGGGAATATGCTGTCTATAAATTTGTCGAGTTTAAATCACCCTTGGTATTAGTAATCGTGTAATTATAAGAAAAAACAAAACCACTATTCATCCAAGAAGGGCATTTAAAAAAGTAAGATTAGTTCCTTTATTGAGTGTAAAAGGGTATGTCTGTAGTTACAGAGCAGGTAGAAATCATTTTATTATATTGAACAACACCCTCTAGAATTAATTACCAACCTTAAATTGTTTGTGATTTGACTCAAATATTATTATAATATTCCTTCTAAAGCTTATGTACCTGCTTATGATTAGCAACTTTTTAATAAGTTTATTACGTTTCAATTTTTAAGAGAATTACATTTATAAAAAACTGATACAGGCGTTAAACAGCAGTTAAGAGGAAAATAACCAAAGAAGGAATTCACGATAATGCTTTATGTTTCGCAACAACTTCAGTGGCTTGAAGACGATGCTAGTTTTTATTTCAATTAAAAACATACCTTTTATGAGTGGTATTGCCAGCTATGTCTAATGAAAAGAGAAAATTAATTGTTTGCCATATTGTTTGGTGCGTCTAGATTTATGAGGAGTTTCATTCTCGATAATAAATTAATTAAGCAACCTATACTAGGAACTGGAAGATCGTTAGGTGACATGACATTTTCGGCAGAAGATTTGAAGATTTGATGACCAAAAAGGGTTAATTAAAATTTTATCCATAACGTAACACGATAAATTCCTATGTTCTAGGTAAGCAACTATACAAACCACATTTATTATATCTTGCGATATTTATAGTAATATAATTATACTAGACCGTGCATACCATCCAGTTTCCTGATATGGATTAAATTTTCTTAAATTTGGTATGTCAAGGTGAGTTAATACAGGTTATTATCGTTATTTTTAATGTACTTATTTTTGGAAAATTGAAGTATCTTACTTTCGATTGATAATGTACTAAGAACAGTATATTATATACTCAATATACTCAATGTACAGCAAGCATATAAAACCTTAAACTTGCGTGATTGAGTGAAGATTACTTGTCAGATTTTACACTCTTCTCTAGAAACATTTGTGAGTGCGGTAATCGCACCAGTGTCATTGCATTGTTACATCGGATATTTTCACGGATGGTAGATAATAAACGAATATGTCAAATTAGATTTTGGCGATACGTGTCATGACCCTTCACAGAAGGAACGCGTCGTTACCCAGACTGATTTAGAAACATGATCTGGAAAGCTGTGAGTTGTTAGCTGTGGAAGATAAGGTCTCCTTAACCTTAACGTAAGAGACAAGTCTGGCATCTGATGAGTCTAAACAACTAGAGACGAAACATGTGACCTCCGATCACTGCTAAAATAGAACTGTAGAGTTTTTACCCCGGTACCTACTAGTGGGGATTGGGAGTTTTCTCCTCTATTTCGAGGGTTGGAGAAAAATAAATAAAATTCCGCTAATACAGTGGCCTAAGGGCTGACACGCCCAGTACTTCTCTGTCCAAGAAACGTTCATAAAGTAACCAATTCGGCAAGTTCATAGTGTAAGTCGAAGGTAGTGTTGCCGTGCAAAGTTTGAAGGAGGACTATATATATATATATATATATATATATATATATATATATATATATATATATTGGTTCGAATTGGTACCGGTGTTGGGCCCGCCCACTCACACGTTGTTTGGGATATCTCAGTGGTGGTCAGTTAGCTCCCCACGTGTCTGGCAGATTGAGGGCATCGTGTCTTCTGTTTAAGCGTACGATTTTTCCTATTTATATTGTTTCTCGAATGGTTCTTGTCTTGCCAAGGAACACGGGACATAAACGATCGAATGTACTCCCCAGGTAATAGCCTAATGTTCCTAAATCATTCCGGGTGTCGATCCGTTCGTTCTGTGAAGAGTCACAACGTTTCGCCAAAGTCTCATTTGTCATTTTGAAGTAAAGAGTCCAACGGACTGATTCACTCGAAGCGAATAGACAATACCTGAAAATACCAAATGAGATTTTGACGAAACGTTGTGATCATTAAAAGTGAAAAAAAACCAAACTTCATATAATGTGGCAGTCAGAAAATATGTCAACTAGGCACTAAACAAAAAATATCTTATTTTTAAAATTAGTGCATCCAAATGTTCATAATAGTATAACATAAACATAGTGTATTAAGTGATTATAAAAAAGTGCGTGTTTAAATATAAATTAATACAATGTATAAAAGTAATATATAATATAAAATTGTGCTTCTGAAGATGCTTAAATAAACGTAACAAAATGAAAAACTAATTATTTTTATTGTTTATTTTATAATTATTTATATATTATTATATAATAAAGTACTTTGTAGTTCGAACGTAATTCTTTCAATTTTTCAGAGAATAGTAATATGTGATACTTTTACTCCATCGCTACAAACAAATAATTGGAACGCACGCGTCTGTAACCTCGGACGCTGTATCAGGCCGAAAACTATCCAAACCTCTGTTGTATTTTTTGTTATCAAAGCGAAATGTTAATCCACACAGAATGTTTTGTAATATTATATAATTTTTCTTTATATTTTGCTAAGGTTCGTTACTTTTGGACAGTGGTGTATATTTATTAAATATTTTTAGTATATTATAATGTCTTCGTTAGAGTACGACCGAACTTAATAAAGATAAGCAATATTGCCTGCAATGTGGAATAAAATCCAAAACAGTTATTTTCTCTGTTTGCTTCTAGATTCAGGTACATAAAACATTATAGACTATATAATATCATAATTTTTAAGTTAAAATTTAGTAATTAATTTGAAGGAATTGTTAACTGTTAATTTTGAATAT
The DNA here is from genome assembly GCA_031761425.1 of Cosmopolites sordidus. Taxonomy (NCBI): domain Eukaryota; kingdom Metazoa; phylum Arthropoda; class Insecta; order Coleoptera; family Curculionidae; genus Cosmopolites; species Cosmopolites sordidus. Next base: position 427,191 of record JARFXV010001410.1, read on the forward strand.
CCAAACCAAAAAAAAACTCCCATAATGTATAACTGCATTAAGAACCTCTTTAAAAAAACCTGAAGAATTTAAATTAGATTTGCTAGCAAGAACTGGGTCAATAAGGATATAACTATTTTATAACTAATCATTGTAACTTCCCAATAATTTAATTGCCTTCAGGTTCATTTCAATTTAGGTTAATTTCCTGGTTGTAGTGATGTTATGTTGTGCGACTTAAACCGGCAGTTAATGCAGCTAAGTCATCTCAATTAACTAAAAACAACTGGGATATGATGAGCATTATATAAACGTCAGCATATGTCGTTAGAGTAATTGGCACTTTCCACGAAGAGATGATGTGTCAGTAATCAGAATCTGACGTTCTTAGTGAGAATTATTAGTAAGTAAGTCAAGTATGTTTCAAAGAGGCATTTTTTAGTAGTATGTTCAAATAGGGTCTTTAAAATGAACTGTATATTTAGTGGCCATCTTTTTGTTAACATTTTCTGATTGTTCTCACATTATTCTGGTTTGTCATATTGTTATGGAACGTTAAATTCTTGTTCTTGGAAAAGAGATAAAATTCTTATTAAGCTTTTCTATCGCATTACCTCGAAGAAAATATTTCAGTGTAAAATTTTATAATATTGGTGATCAGTTTTCATCACTACTTATGGAGTGGATACAGTTAGGAAATTTGGTGTGAAAGAAATTCAGTATTTCAGCACTTAGTAGCGTTGAGTGCCATACTGTTAAGATATGATGATGTACCTACCTAGACTTCATACAGTCCAGGTGAATATGTTCAAATTCCTCTTATAAAAACTGGTTCTATTTTCGCTATAATAGAGTTATCGCTTGACGGTAACTGCATTGCCAATCCCTTCTTGGAAAGAGTACGACACAGAAACCACATCAAATTGTGATGGTAGTTTAATAAAATCTCTTGAATTTCGCTCACTTCATATGTGTTAACATTATTTGCTTAGATATTTTAAGATTTATCTTATTCGCAAAATTACGATTTTATTGACGATTATGATTGTAATTATTGTGACAATTGAAATGTATGCGGTGTTAATTTTTACGATGTGCATCAACATTTTGAATGACCTACATGAACCCAGGTTTAGTGTTTTATAATTCAAAGCAGATCCACAAGATTCAAAATGTTGAATAATTTTTATTCCTTTTTCACTAGGCTTATTAAGTCTACACATAATATGTAATGGAAAGTCATTTTGCACAGAACAACTGTTTTCATGAAACTTCATCATCAAGTTTTTATCATATTCATATATGGCCTTCCACATACAAATTATAGCTGTTAGGTCTAAAAAATGATTGTAAAATCCGTGATTATTATTGATAAAATCTTGTGGTATTTATAATGTTACGCCTCATTAAGCTATTTTATTTCAAAAAGGGCAAGAATGCCGTTGTGAAGTTTACGGAGAAGGTTCTGTTGGACAGATATGCTGCAATAGTGGTTTGGTCGCCTCAGAGGTGGAGATTTTTAGCCGGAAGATCGGCACTGCCCTGGCCGTCCTTCAAACACTGAGGTTGAGGAAATAAAGTTCATAATAGCCGAAGATTCACGTACCACAATCCGTGAGATAGCAGATAAGTTAAATATTGGCAAATTGACCATTTTTGACCATTTAAATAAAAATAGTTAGGTCTGCCAATACTATGTATGGGTCCCTCATGAACTTAGTGAGCGAAATCTGCTGAATCGAGAAAAAATCTGATGCTGCATTTCTGAAGCGGATGGTAACTGGTGATAAAAAATGGACTATGTACAACTACGTGCAATGAAAAAAAATCATGGGGTTTGTCAGAGTCAGCAGTTTTAAGTAAGACATCAACACCTACCTCTGCTGTTCACAATGATGACCTCTACTGTTCACAATGAACGGCCAGAATCTGCAAACTGGAAAGACGTCGAGTTTTGCATTATGAGAATACGCGACTACACGTTTTAATCAGGACCCAACAAGAATTGTTGAGCTCAATTGGGATATTTTGTCCCATCCACCTTACTCACCTGATATCACATTCCTGCACTATTCCATCTATTCCGTTTCCTCCGTTTCCGTTGTTCAAATGAGAAATCATTTGGAATGGAAGAAGAGTTGAAAAACAGCCTTTTAACATTTTTTGGGAATACAAATGCTAATTTTTGGCAAAATGTGTTAGGGGTCTATTACTGCGTTAGAAAAAGTATAAATAATAATTACATGAACTATTTGGCTTCTCTTTTTCTTAAAAAATCCTTACGAACTTTCTGGACAACTCGATAAATATCTTTTTGTTATAATATTGAAATGTTTTTGATAATTAAAAGTTAAGTTAGTTAAGTTAATGATTCGAAGAGAGTCTATCTAGTTTTGATTAATAATGTGAGTTGGTTTATTTAAGTTAGAGACGTGTCATAGCACTAGGGGTTATTTAGCAGTTGGACTTACAACTTATCGCTGACGATTATCAACTACTTACCATGAGCTATCAGCGCTTGGTTTGTGTTTAACAATTAAGGCTTCCGAAGAGTCCACCAACTCACAAGTAACCAAAGTAGAACACCTCTTAAGACATTCGGGCTTACTCAGCCTCAACTTGGCGTAATTGAGGGGCGAATTCTTCTCGGATTTTACACTTGCCTATTGAAATGCTGTACGCAAGACTGATTTCTGTTCGAAGGGTGCCCATCCATTCAAATACTAACCGCAATAAGCAATGCTGCATTTCGGCCTCCAAGTCAACCATTAGAATATTAAATCAGAATATCAAACCATGATGAACCATCATAAGAGAATCGTCAGAAAATCAGTTCAGAATGATATTAATTTTCCTGATTCAGTGATTAGATCAGATATTTAAGGAAAAACAAAATATTCGAATGACCCGAAATCTAGACACGAAATCGAAGACACAGATCATTCTGAAAGATATATTAAAGCTGTAAAAAAAGTTAGTGCAGAGTAATGGGCGGATAGTGATTAAAATTGTTAGTTGAATGCATTGGAACCATTTAATTCATCCTATTGTTCCCATCAGAATGAAGAAAGCATATATTTAGGATCTCGTCAATGTTCCCAATCTCAATTCCAGTTTGTGATAATTTTGTGCCAAACTTTTTTTCAGATATTTCATCAACAGAGATAAAAAATTAAGGTGGTAAATTTAGATAAGCAAATGTATATTGTGCGTTTTATATATGAGTCCCGACACTTTCCAATTTCAGTTGTAACTTATATATGTGTATTTCTAAAATAATTTTTAAAATTCCTACTCACGGGGAAAGAATATATTAACACTATCATGGAATCTGTGTATGTGGAGGTATTTTATCTCACTAAGTACAATATGTTCAAACTGTTACATGACTTACCAGTTGTGTGGGTACCTAATCTAACAGTGTAAATCAAACGAAGAAGGATTTCATAGAGGTTCTACTGCATATTACGACAAATTTGAAAATACCAACGCTGTTGCCATAGTTCCCAAATGATTATATTTTATGCAACGATTCTTTTTAATGAAATTAATACATTAAGTCGTATGTTTTAAAAATGGTTTGATTTTTCTTAAATTTTAGGCTAAGAATGAAAGACTAATGATAGAAACTATTGATAGAAACTATTACTATGATAAAAACTGCTATAGTAATAGTCTGAAGTCGTCTGAAGTCGAGGAACAAATTTCACATTTTTTTTTTGTTCAAGAGGATTCTAACAGAAGTACTCGAAAGTATTACGCGACAAGTTGGAGTTTCCCATTGGATTGTACTTAGATCACTAAAAGAACAATTATTCTGTCCCTATAATGATTAAAGGGTACAATCATTCGGTGATTTTTCAAACAGGCAAAAATATTGTGAATAGTTTATGGACTGAATCCAATTTTTTTCCTTTAGATTATCAACCTACTAAGCTTCTTTCATGAGGTATGGTATGGTTGGCATTTTGAACGATTAATGTAATTAAACAATTAATCATGTGTTTTTCAATGTTGGTGTGAATCGTTTAAAACGGATTATGATATGAAAGATGAGTGCTAGTGACTTCAACTGACATTAAACGACAATAATTTGTAAGTTTTCCTTTTTTTTTTATAACAAGACAAAACAAATTTATGCTGAAACCAATGGAATGAATAGTTATAAAAATATTACATTTTGTTTTCAAATATTACTTTAAGAGAATTATTTCGATCGAATTAAACACGACAGTCGAAATAACAATAGGCTACGTTGTCAGTTGTTAAGATGCTTTTTGACGAATCACGGGAACATTTTGTTTAAAATGATGTAAAGAATCGTTGGTTAAATTTACGAACGTACTTTCCCTTATTCCCTGTATAGCCAGAAATGTATTTTTGAAGAAATTAAACTGATGGGTAATGAGTGATAGTGTGTACTTTCTGTCAATAATTTTCAATTTTAGTTTTATTTAATAATTTAATATATATAAGTTAATAATTTAATAACTATATATCAGTATTATTTAATATGGAATATTCTGACATGAAAATTTTGTTGATAATTTCAGTATATTTGAATAGGCTAGAAATCTTTTCAAAGCCCCATAGGAATACCTTCCAGGCTTTATGTATTTAACAGTCGCTCTTTGTCGTAGGTAGAAAACAAAAAGGAAACTATTTTGCAAATTGTGTTATAAATTTTCAGCGGTGAAATTTATTGAATTCAAGTTAATTTGCATTATGCAAATGCCTAGAGATAAGAGATGCGTACAAATAAGAATGGATTGGCGGAAACTAATGTAAACTATTAAGATGCAGTAGTCATTTGCCATCCAAGATAAACATCCTGTACTATTAAAAAATATGTCGGCTACTAAACGATTTCTCGCTTAGGTAAGAAAACTAGCAGTTGATCTTGCGAAAGCGCTAAACTAGGTGGAAAGCAAGCAGCAGTGGGCATTACATACTTGATTACAGTTTATAACGTGGAACTCTTAATGGCGTCTTTTGTTTAGCAGGTTAAATAGCCGAAGACTTTATACACGACCCCAACCAAAGCGTCGAGGCAATGAGAATTTGCAGATGTAGGTGGTACTGGTACGCTAACAGTGCTTGTACCGCGTAAATTTTGCATTCCGCATTGCAAAAATTCTATTTTATTTATTGGCTGGTGGTTATTAACGCAATTCTACCGGTTACTGCTATAGTTAATTTATTGCCTTTTTTAATGATGGATATGGACGATGGATATATATATATATATATATATATATATATATATATATATATATATATATATATATATATATATATATATATATATATATGGTTGTAAGGGAAAATACTTTCGTAAATTTAATCAACGATTCTTTGTTTTTGGAACATAGTTTCTTGATAACATTTGTCCAAACATTTGTCCAACATTTGTCCTGTTTGGCCAGAAGAAATTAAAAAATTCACTTCCCAATAAGAAACACATGATTAATAATTTATTTAGAACAAAAAATTGGTTTCCTTTAATTTTGACCAATAAACCATGGACAATATTCTTTCCTGTGTGAAATATCAGTGGGTAAGAGTGCTTGTAGCCTCTTGTACATGATAAGGGTAGAGTACTCTCTCACTCTCTTTCCACTTCCATTTGATACAAAAAAAATTATTCGTAAATCCATAGAGTTTCCTATCTGAATAGAAAATACTTATAACAACGTAAGGAGTTTGCACGAAATAACTTAAACAGAGAACATTGGAACAATGTACTTTTTTACGAAGAAACTAAAACAAATGTATTTGATATTGTACGTGTTCGGCGTCGAGTGAATGAATATTTGAATATAAAAATTACAATTATGTTGATCCAATTCATTGTTTAAAACAAAACATAACAAAAGAAATGTTCATAAACATCTTACAGAATATTATGTTGCCTTATGCAGAAGAACATATACTATTACTTTGGAACTTCCAGCATGATAATTATCTCAAACACATCGTCAAAAGTGTGAAAACTTGGTTGGATACCCATGATATTGTTTGTTTACCTTGACGATTTGTCACCCAACATGAATCCTATAGAAAATTTGTGGAAAATTTTGAAGACGCGGGTAACTTTCGGGAAAACATCAAATACCAAAAAATTATGGGAGACTGTTCAAGAAATCTGGTATTCCATTCCGGTTGAAGTTTGCCGCAATCTTATAGACTTTATGTCTAGAAGATGTGCTGCAGTTTTAGAAAATAAAGGCTATTCAATAAAATACTAAGTAGATTTTGACTTGCTTGTCCTTGTTATACTACTTTTTTCTTTTATTGTGCGTGCTGTTTCGAAACACACTCAAAGCTCTTATTTATTTAAAGTTATGTATTTTTTGACATTTAGTTTGCATTATTGTTTTTGTTTATATTTATTTGATATGCCAGTCGATTACTTTATTTGGTATATATATATAAATTGTTCAGTTCTAGTTTATTCGTTGATACAAAATATACTTATGATATCTAAATGGCTAACCTTTGTAAACAAGCGTTAAAACAAACTAACATACAAAACCACAAAAGTGGCTAGTTCAGGAGCGGAGAATATAACCTGTAAGACCTACATCGCTCTGGCTGTCCTTCAAGCAGTTTTGTTGAGGAAATAAAGGCCATAATAATCGAAGATTCATGCACCACGATCTATGAGATAGCAGATAAGTTAAATATTTATAAATTGACCATTTGATACGATGTATCAAATTTTTTGTTTTTGGTGGAATTGCAAGTTTGCAAAAGTTTGGTGGGATTGCAAGGTATACACTTTGAGTTTTTTCCAGGCAACTAAATAATGAACGCTGATCTTTACTTTCAAAACCAGGTCGTCGGCAGGCATAAATTGAAGAAAAACGGCTAGAATTAGTAAACTAGAAATGCGTTATGTTTCATCATTATAATGCACTATCACACGTTTAAATCAGTACCCAACAAAAATTGTTGAGGTTCAATTGAGATGCTTCTCTCTTCAATTGGGATGTTCATCTACTTTACTAACTGGACATCGCTTCCTCCAAATGGATTTAATGGAAAATCTGTTATAACCGAAGACGACATGGAAACTATTGTAATTTTTTTACAATAAAGATGATAATTTTTGACAAAAAGGCATTTTGGACCTATATATATATATATATATATATATATATATATATATATATATATATATATATATATATATATATATATATTTTTTGAATACGAAAACAAAAAGTTTTCTTTTCCCCATATCACTTGTAAATACAATAATATATATTTTGTAGCTTTAAGAGTGAAATTTAGAATTGAAATTTATTTATGATGATTAAAAAAGACGTAGCTGAATAATCGTTAAATCTCTCACATTTCCCCTAGATTTTTATTAGACTTCCAACTGTTTTATTACCGAGAATGACCCATAAATGATAGTTACGCAAAAATATCAATTAAGTTAAATTTTTATTACCTCGAAATTTAACAGCTTCAATTAATCAAATCAATCAAAACGGTAAATTAAGTTAGACGTTCGGACTAGCTCATGTAGTTGCTCGTGTCTTTATATTAATGTATAAATTGTGCCAATTTGACTTAAAGAACTTAATATCATAATATTTCAATATTGATATTTAGAAAGTTAAAACAGCATGTGAGAAAAATGAAAAATGTTAAACTTAAACTGTTTTTATGTAGCAGATTAGGGCAACAAATCAATTTTATATAATTTTTATATGAGTTATATTCTATTAACAAAAAAAAAACAGTTTTAATACTCAAAATAATCACTCTACTCTTTTGCATTCTTCACACTTCAGACAGAAATATTAGTTTTGAATGGGTAGGATTCAAATCTTACGAAAATGACCACTTTCTATTAGAGTATAATTAGTTGTATTCAGGAATAAGATTTTTTGTATCATTTTCTTTTCACAATATTTGGCATTTATATTTACACTCTCTTTTACAAAAAGGTAAGGATACAGCATCATTAAAACTGATTTTTTCCGAATCCAAGATGGATAATTTCATTCAAATAATATCGATGGTGAAGACTCTCTCCAATGATGGCATAAGAGCTCACCTTCTCCTCCGACAAGTTCATGGCGACAATATTTTGGATTTTTGAAAGGAAGGATTTGATGCAGGTTTTATAAGAAATTTTTCGTTGCGCTTTGTTTCAACGAGATTGCGCCTTAACTTGCAAAAAGAAGAAGAAAAATAATTTATAATTATAGATCCACGATGTCAGGGTGAAATCATCACATATTACACCAGATACGTATGGGGTCAGTCATATTGGCTAGTACTAGAAGTCTAATGAGCACAGATAAACATATATAAGTAATATGATTCAACAAGCAATATAAAAATACAAGAAAAACCATAATTGGCGTATTAACAGATGGTATCTCAAGAAAACATTTAACTGAGGTGACAAAAATAACTAAAATGAAGCACAACAGTTCTACAGTTGGATTTGGTGCTAGAAAGTCTAAAACTGTTTTTGAATATGCTCGTTATACTAGTTCTAACGGTTTATATATTTTTTGAAATGTATTTGTAGTTTTCGAGATATGATAGCTGTCAAAAAATACCATCATTTCATATCTTTTTCCTTTTGTTACATCATTGAACATGGAGAAAGTTTCTTTTGCGTCATTTCTTCGAGTGAGTTCATTTCAGGCACTTACGCATGACACTCCAGCAGTATTCAACCAACATGTGTTCATCTTATCAACTCTGGTACTTTTCTTCTATATTTTGTAGGCCCTGATGAAATCGCTCTCTTTGTTCCTCACTGTAACAGTCAAGGTGGTCCACAAATTTGTCCCAATGATTGTGAAGGTAGTGAACATTGATACTCATATTAAATTCAAGCTTTCTGAAATTTTGCAGCATGTTTTGCACTAATTCACGATAATTTTGACTTATAATTCCTTAGGATTTTTTTTACAACAATGAAAGAAAACCGGGCTATTTCAGGAAATTGTTATGTTTCCTCAAAAACCTAATTTGAGGTCCATCGAAAATGCCAGCCTTAACTCCTTGCTCAAAACTAGGAAATTTTCTCGATATATAATTAAAACAGAAAGTATTTTATCCAATGCTTTGACACACTATTTCATTAGTTCCAATTTTATGTGCAATGAACGGAAAATTATTTTCTATCTAGTTACTAACGCTGTATTTGTGATATTTGGTTTCACCACTGTTTGGCCAGTTTGTTTTAATCCAATGCTCTTTTTTGGCTCTGCTATCCCACAAAACGAGAATACATGGAAATTTCGTGTTTCCGCTTTGTTGATCCAACAAAAAGTTTACCATTTGTAAATCAACACATATAATACACTTATGATCATGGCAATTGAATTTTGACCCAATACAAGAGATATGGGTTCATGCTCCTCCTTTAATTTAGTGGAATGAGCAACAGGAACCCCACCATACTTGCCATTATGTAGCAAAACACATGTCAAACTCCGCTTGGAACTGTCTATAAAAAGTCTCCATTCATTTGGCTGGTAGTTTAAGAAACCCATTTTTAATAAAAGACCACCGACATCATTACAAAAAACAACATCATTTTCTAAGCAAAAAAAACGGAAGCAGTTCTTTTTCTCGAGTACGATAACATATAATTTTAGTACCTGGAGATAGTTAATTCCTCTCTTTGAGTCTGGATGCCAATAGTTTTGATCTTCCTTTTGAAGTTTCCTCCTTGGCTGAGGTCTGTGATAAAGTCACTTAAAGCCTCTTGAGTAAAAAGTAGGGAGTTTGACTATGTATATTCAAAATTAGCACTTATTTCGCTAGTACAAGCTTGTCTATCTTCGGATGTACTACATTCTATATATGAAAAATCAGACAGGCCACGAAAAGTTGGAACAGGGACGTCTTCTGAATGAGAAACAGGTCTTTTAGCAGATATCAGATCGGGATAGGTCATATTTTTTCGGTTAACCTTTTATTGGTTACCTTGACTAAGCAAAAATAATAGTCATCATAGTGATTTTTTGGTTCCCTCCAAATCACAGGCATACCAAAATTCAATTCACTCCAATAACTGCTTATACTATGATTTATCAACGTCTTTGATCCCAAAGTTAAGGTAAGCGAAATTCGCATTTTGCACAAATTCAGATATAGGTTTTCGAAACTTTTTCACCGTATACTCGCCACAAACGTAACAAAAAGTGTTCGGTTTAAACACGAACATTTTGACGATGATATCTTCCAGATTTTATTTACTAAATTTTGTAACTGAACAAACAACAAACATAAACAAGTTAAATGACCACTGGGAAGAAATTATTATCATTGTGAGTAGATTAAACTATACTGTACGTATTTTCGATAATTTAATATTACTGAGACTGTTGCTAGACACTATACTTTAAGATTATGTTTAAGTCTCGGCGGCACCAATTTTTTATTTTTTATAGTTTGTAGACTTGTGTAATGGAATGGTGTAAAAGATGCTAAGGTGTAATTAAAGATAAAACATAATATGTAAAATATTTTAAGCTATACACAGCTTTCATTTAATCCCAAAACCACGTGATCTGCAAATAGGGGTAACCAACAGTACAATGGTGGCACATAGTGGTGGCACACTGGGAATGATTCTCACGAAATCACTAATTTTCTTAAACTACGAAGATAAGTTTTTTTCAGATTTTCTAAATAATCTTTTACTTTGAATTATATTCACAGTTTAGGCTAATAACGAAAAAAAGCGTAATATTTAACCAGTTCTACTTTATTTTGAACTTAAAGTAAAAAAAAAATAAATAAATAACTCCACGTAGCAGATGCCCTGGAAGTAAAAAAGTAGAAGAGAAGCACATGCCGTAGACTTTTTTTGGAAAATATTGTTGATGAAATGCAAATAACGAAACTTATTTCTTTTAAAATAATCAAATGTGTTCAAATATTCCTCACACCTCACACATTTGTGTGAGGTGCTTTTAAAATATTAGTTGTTGCTGGAAATCTCGATAACAAATTTAAGGGACATTTTAGTATTATTTTTGGTGACAAATGATACCACCGTAAAATAATTTCAATGAAGACTTCAGACAGTCTTCAGACAAGCATTCAGAATGCCAAGTGTGACCTTGGCGAAACATCTGCACGTTCCCAACAAACGGGACTCAAACGATCGGATGTACTCCCGGATTAATAGTCTAGCATATATATATATATATATATATATATATATATATATATATATATATATATATATATATATATATATACATATATATATATATATATATATATATATATATATATATATATATATATATATATATATATATATATATATATATATATATATATATATATATATATATATATATATATATATATATATATATATATATACATATATACAGTTCAAACTCCTAAACGGCGGTAATGATCAAAAACGCTAAATTTAAAATTTGAGCTTTTATCAACTTATTATTGATTATTATTATCATCATGTACATTAACTACTATCATTATTAATTTTTATAAATTAATTATTAATTAAACTATTAAATTAATATTTTTCTGTAGCATTAAAACTTTGTTTTATATTAAACTTTGTTTGTATATTAAAACATATATATGTATATATATGTATATGTTTATATTTATTAATTAAAGAGGAAAAAGAAGAAAAGAAGGAAGCGTGGAATACTTAGATTAAAACGAAAAATTAGTTTCCCAGCATTAAATTAGTAAGATATTTATTTCAACTTTTTATATTGAATGTTCGATTGTCAATCTCAAGATAGTTTTTAATTATTTCCAATTATTTGTTGTAGTCATAAATGCCTAAAGAAGGAAAGTCCCAATTAAATTTGGTAACGTCTAAATCAAAGTATATGAAAGCTAGGCGTGCATGTGAAAGTCAAGATGAAACGGAAAATAGATTACAAAAAGAACAAAACAGGAAAGAAGATTTACAAATTATGAAATTAAAAATTCATTGGAAAGTAAAAATAAATTGTGGTTTTTCGTATGATCCTACAGTTGATTATAAACAAGAATCAAAATTAAGTTCAATGACAAAAATGTGTAGTTATTGTAAAGCATTGTAAAGCATCCATAAAGTAGATTTATGAATGTGAAGGTTTATGCTGTTCAGCTGGTAAAATAAAACTAGAACCTTTGCGATAACTTCCAGATCTATTAAAATCGCTACTCCATGGAACACATGTAAAATCAAATGCATTTTTAAAATCTATTAGACCTTACAACAATGCTTTCTAAATGACATCATTCGGTGCAATGAAGAAGATGTCGTTTTAACTAATAAGTACATGGGGCTCATGAACGATTTGCGGCCAATCGAAACTCTCATCGAAGAAGATAAGATAGGCGACGAAGATTAAGTATTAGGAAGATTAAATACTATATTTGAGGGCACTATATGTAAGCTTTATATGTAAGCTTGATTTAAGACGGGAAGGGGAAGTTAAAAAAAATGTTATAAAGAAACTGTAATAATGACAATAAATAATAATGTTAATTTGAAATGCCCAGCGAAGCGGGCGGGTACAGCTAGTATATATATATATATATATATATATATATATATATATATATATATATATATATATATATATATATATATTCAAAAACTTCGGGTGGCACAGAGGGGAATGGAAAGATGTATGCTTGGCATTACAAGACGAGACAGAAAGTCCTGCGCATGGATCAGGGAACAAACAAAAGTCTGTGACATCATTGGAAGAGTAAAACAGTTGAAATGGAGATGGGCAGGCCATATAGCGAGGCGATGGGACGACAGATGGACCAAGGCAATCCTGGAGTGGATACCGCTTGATCGCAAACGTCCGCGAAGAAGACCGAAAGCACGATGGACTGATGACATCGTTAAGTATATTGGACCCGAGTGGCAGAGGAAAGCCCAGGACCGTGAAGGTTGGAAGCATGCTGAAGAGGCCTTCATCCTGCAGTGGATCGATACGGTGATGTGATGATGATGATGATGATATATATATATATATATATATATATATATATATATATATATATATATATATATATATATATATATATATATATATATATATAGCTATATTAAGTCACAATATGGATGACATACAAATCGTGCTCAAATTGACGGCCTTCAGCATTTACAAATACCTGTAATCTGGTTTCTAAACTCAAGCACACTTTGGCACAGATGATTTTATTGTTATCTATTTCTTGACATGCTTCTTATTAATTCATTTATGTCGTAAATAGTGTATAATTTTCTTGAAAATATTTTAATCTTTGATAACATCCCAGGAAAAGTCGATTGGGGTGAGGTCTGATGATCGTGGTTATTATTTAACCCTCACCGACTCATCCACCTGTTGGGTAATGCTTTGTCAAGAAACTCATGCACTATTACAGCTTGGTGGGGAAGTCCTCTATCTTGCTGCAAATAGAAATATTCATTATCATGCTGTAGTCGTAATTGTAGAATAACAGTGTCCCTCACCATGTTAAGATACAGGTCGTGGATAACAGTTGTATTGAAAAAGATAGACTCAATGGCCCCTTTACATAAAAGGTCTGCCACAGCAGTAATTTGAGGTTGATTCGACTGTTTTTCAATTGTTACCTGGGGTTTTGTGTTGAGTAATAGGCACAGTTATGCCTATTAAAAGTTTAAAATTTGCTTCGTCGGACCAACAAACTTTTCGACTCATGCCATCACATTGTCTTTCTTCATTCAAAAGTATCTCGCAGAATTGTAAACGATGATCTGGATCATTTTTTAATAATCCATCAAATAATCTTGGCCGATATATTTTCAAGCCTAAACGTTACATCAGGCGATCCAAAGATCTACGGGAAATCTCTAACTCAACAGAGGTTCTCATCTTTGATGTTTTTGGGCTTTGGGTACCAGAGCCACTAATATTTCATTTTCATGTGTAGTAACACGACTCATCGACCACTCTTTGGTGCATTACAGATAGAGCCAGTTTGATCAAATTTAACGCGTAATTAGTAAATTGTTATCTAGTCTAGTTGGTGAAGGCCTATCAAATCCTACAACCCATTTCTGTCGAACCTATTCAGTTTTCTCTGTCTTTCAGTATTGTTTGATTATCCACTTCTGTTGGTCGTTGGTTAAATTAACAGCCATGATTATCTAAAAAAGAATCATAAATCTAAAGGATATTAAATATTAATAAAGTAGTAAGCATTAATAAAGTAGTAAGCAAGTAAGCATAGTAAATAATGAACTGCTCTAGTACTACTCTGATTTTCCACGCGACATTCCATATGATTTAACGAACGGTCTTCAGGATTGTAAGTAACTTTTTTAAGCTATTAGCTAAACTTTTTAATTTATTTGGTTGTTTTCACGCGGATGTACATTTTCTGATTTCAATATGTTTTTTCTCAGTGTAACGGTTATGTCTATGCCAAACAGGGTTATATGACATGAAGTGTATGGACACTGCATTTATTTAATCAAATTAGAGGTGCTAATATTGAACAATAGTACATTTGCATCAATTAGGATATATTTTTATGTATAGTTACTTAATTTCTGACTAATCCTTATACACCCATTAAAAAAATTTCCCACGAATTTACGATATTTATAAACCTTGTCTTAAACATAACTAACGAGATTTTTTCTATTGCAGGTAAGATCTAAGATTTAGCAAGATACATCGTTTTAAAGTAAGTAACTTCCTCCATTTTTTATGACCATTACAGTTAAATTAGCTGTGTACATGTAATTCTTTACTAAATTACGGACAGGCATTTTATTTTGCTGCAATTTAACTAGGAATGAAGGTGACACCATGATTTTATGGTCAGCATTTTATCTAATAATTTTGTACTTGTATTATAATAGCAACAAATGAACGGGTTTTAAACAATTGCTGATATTGTAAGCTATATTTAAAATTTCAATATAGAATTTTGAAGGTAATTAGTGATTGGTTGGTTGGTTGGCATTGAACCAAAGAGAGTCATGTTTTATGAGTCTTCTCTGAAGATAGCATCTTGATTTTTGTGCTTCAATTATTATACAAAATATGCTATTCCTGACTTTGAGTTGCAGTTGAGAGATTTTAGTAAATTTCTTTTTGTGGAACCAAGCACCTGTGAGGTGAACTCTCTTAATTGCTGTGAATCCTCTTAATTGCTTTTTTTAGTGAACAAATCTTTATATTTCTGGTAAATCTAGGCTCTCCTTTTATATGTTTTCGAATAAAATATGTAACTTCATCGTTTTTAGTCGTACAATCCTCCTCGATTAATATTTTTTATGCAGATGCCATTTCCACACAATTTGCTTCATTGGTTTGTTCGTACATTTATAACATTAAATTCTTCTCTTTTTCGAACCAGTTCTACTATTACATCTATTCTTGCCTCATCTGAATCTTTCATTAGATTTTATTTGAACTGTTTCTGGTTATAACATTTCAGTTAGTTTTCAATTAGAATCAAAAATGTGTAAAGCGTTTCTGTGCCGTAATGATTTCAAATAAAGAATATTATCGACTTTATGAAAAACCATTGGGTTGCTTTCTTGATGTATTCATTTTTTAATGTAGATGAATTTCTGATGATTGCAGTAAAGAAATTACGTTGGACATTAGAAATCGTTTGCTTGGTTTGGTGTATTTGGATTTCCGTATTTGGCACAAAACAGTTTAAAATATTTATTTAAATAAATCAGCGGATGCCAGGTTTTCAATATATATGAAAGCGCCTTTAATTTAGGTTTTTAGTTGCATAATTATTCGGCGATTTATGAACTAGTATGGGTCTTACCACGATGTTGCTTAAAGCGTAAATGTATATAAGTAATGTGACCCGCTGTTTTGATATCTTAAAACCTTGCGCGACTTTATTATTTTTTCCGTTTTCTTTGACCTGTTTGAATGGTATTAACAACCGGATGCATATATATTCATCATGTTCAATAATTTTCTGTTATTTCGTTGATTAGCTTTTAGAATTTTCACGGTTGGCTGATACGCTTTCCCTTTGTAGTTTTATGTTTCTTAATGAAAACTGTTTTCAAGAACTATACAACGTATAAATAGTACAAAGAAATTAGGCTAAAGTGGCTTCTTACGGATCGCAGTTTACCGGCTAGTAATCAGATTTGGACTATACTCAACGACATTTACTAATCACTCACTGTACTGTTGTGTAGATCTGTAGTCTTAATAGCGAGAGCAAAAAAAGGCATTTAAAAAAATATGAATATGTTTAATATTGAATCGTAAAAAATGAATTTGAAAACACCAGGGTGTAACAAAAGTATTTGCGTTTTTCTTTTCTTTAAAAATAAATAATTATACTTTACTTCTCAGAGGTATAATTCGATTTTTCGCTCCGACAAAGTGGTAATAAATTCAGTATTTCACCACGAAAGTGCCAATAGGTGAATTTAAAAATATTAAATAAATAGTACAGGAGTGAGATTTAAAATACAAAATTAAAAATGAAAAATTTACACAAATGTAAAAATATCACCTATAGAGAGATCAGTATAGAAAGCGATTGACACGATTGTACGGTCAGATAACAAAATTGAAAATGAAACTAGAGAATCAGAAAAGAGGTACCAAAAAAACGTGGCAATGAAAGCATTGAGTAAGAGAAGAAGCTAAAATAAGTGTACTAACATTGATCAATTGAATACTTCAGCGAAAGATAATAATAATTGGAAGAAATTGTCGAAGAGCACTAAACTTCCTTAACTCCCAATCAGCCAACACCTTGAGATACTGAGGCCTGTAGGGTTAAGTAACTAAGATAATATTTGCAAAAATAATAAATTAATTTTATTTTATATAAGTAAAATATAATAATTATTAGAAACATTAAAATGTACGTGAACCTGATACAATAACTAATCTAAAAGAAATGTAAAGGTTGTTTAGGGTAACTGTCATTAAATTTATGTTTTTTTTAATCTTTCGAAGGAACATTAGTCGCAGATTAATATCTGATGGGAAATACGGCAACCTTGCCTCATAATTTCCAGTTTTACCTTCGGAAATATTTACGTATCGAAAGAGAACCGCCGAGACCACGCCATACTGTATCAAGATTCTCTATATGCTGTCTTGGGGTCAAATAATGCAGTGTATTTCTCTATCTATAATACAATCGAGAACTATGTGGTCGACGACTGTATTTTTTATTTAGAATTTCACACTTCAGCAATATTTGAACGCAGTTTCTCCCACGAATTCACCTATGAACTTAAAGGCGGTTTTACACAAGAATAAATGTACTTAGTGTCAAACTAGCTGATATCTTTGTGTAGGTGGTCAGTAATTTATAAGTATATAATGACTTTTAAATTTATACCAACGGAAGAACAATTATTTTTGTACTACATGGCAGCAGTTAATTGTTTTATTTTGTCGCACAGATAAAAAATTATTATAATGTATTAACATTATTTTGGGAAAATTAAAAAAAAATGTTTATTTAATTCGTTGCATTGCAACTAATTAGTGAACTAGAAACTAGGCCAGAACTTTTGAAATTTTACGTTTCAAATTACGTTTTTGAAGAAGAAATTAAGTTTTTACGCTGCCTCGCCCTGTTTTTTTTTATTCCCAATTTTAGATAGATTTTTGTTTTTTTGTTTTTTGTTTGATTTGGTACTTTTTTTTAATAAAATGTAATATATTTATAGGTATTTATTCCATACGTTTCAGTATAGATTTGATTTGTTTCGTTACAAAACAACGGAAAACTCACACATTATTGTCATTTCATGTCAAAGTTGAAATTGCTAGCACTAATTTTTCCCACCATAACACCTCTTAAATGATTAAGAAACACATGATTAATTGTTTTATTAAATTAACTGTTTAAAATATTCACCATTCGAGACTGTGCAAGCCTGACACCGTCTTAACCACTTTTCCCGAAAACGTTGAAAACGTTCTGGCATAGTTCTAATTTGGTCGATAGCAGCAACAATACGTTCTTTTTAATACAAGCTTCTCGATAAAGAAAAGCATGTAAAGCATGTCGTGATATTCGCATACATATATATCGAAATAATTGTTATCGCCATTTTGAAATATCATTCTTTCTCGTGGGGATGTTGCGACGTTACAACGTTTTTAGCTGATGTATTAATTTAGCTTTATGTAAATTAATTTTAATTAAAAAAATATATATTACAATGTTCATTAGTAGGGTAAAGCGAGGCTAGTTGAGCAATTTTTCGCTTGATCTCCCATATCTTTAAGAATATGCATCGGATTTCATTGATTCTTACTCTGTTAGGTTCATAATTTACTCTTCTTCTTCACGTTTAGCGGTATAAAAACGATCCGACTACAAGTTTAAAAGTTATTGCCAGAAATGCGAGAGCGCTCCAAGTTGCTCAACGTGCCCCACTAGTGGGGCTAGCTGAGCATGGGTATGGGGCTAGTTGAGCATGGGTATGGAGCTAGTTGAGCAATGGCTAAAATAGACTTGATGACTGTATAGAATGATCTGAATGTAAAATAATTGTAATCAAAAAGCAAATATTTATTTATTACATACTCATATTGTTTTTACATATATGGAAACATAAAATTAAAATCCAACAAAATTAAATATTTCTAATCTTTCGATTATTATTACACTTTTTATATTTAAAATTATATATTTAAGAATAGTTATAACGCAAATTAATATTAAATTAAAGTACTAGCTAATTATGAGATCAAGAATATTGCTAGATGATAAATAATCCCAAATTATTAATCATCTTTGTCTCTATCACAATTAGTACAGAAACATATCTCTTTAGAGTCATCTTGTTAATATTAAATTATGTGGCTGCAGCATATACACTCATTTTTTACATTCTCTACAGCTTTTGCTGCATCACTCAATTGTTAACTAGTAGTTAGACCTTTTGAGGTCTTTCTTTTGTATGTACGCATCCTAAAATGTAATAATAATCATTAATACAATTATCAATATAAGTAATTTTAATTAGTAAACTCTGTGTAGAATCATCACATGCACAAATTAATTGATGGTTATTAATTTATTAAAGAAACATTTGATTTTGTACAATGAACATCTAGTGGGGCTATTTGAACAAAAATTGAACGCGCGTTGCTGAACTAGCCCCAGTTGAGGCAACAAAATTAGGTTATAAAAAATCATAAGAGTTAAAAATAAATAACCATCTATAATCGAAAGAACAATAATTAAGTAATCTTTAAATACTTATATGGCTCTTATTAAGTGTTTTATACGAGTATAGTAGAAAAAATATAATGAACTGTAATATTTTTTTACGTCGAAAAAAACAAAGTGTTCTCTTATTTTATCCGAGCACCTAACAGCAATTAACAGTCGAGCTATGTATTCCCCTCCCATAACCCCTTCTTTGCGCCATTTACACTTTTGTTGCAGGTTGCTTAGTTTTCGAGATATTTCGACTGCACAACTTGCTCCTATGATCAACTAGCCCCGCTCTACCCTAGTTTGAAATTAATAAGATTCAAGTAACACATCGGTCAATAAGTCTGACAGGGTCTGACGGTCTGACAAATAAAACAGATTTTTTTTGCAAATTTCGACTTTATTCATTAATATATTCTCCTTGAAGAACAATACAATCATTCCAACGCTTTTCTAACACTAATACACCGTTTTTATAGAATGATTTCTTTTGGTCTTTAAAATTCCTTTCAGTTTCGGCAATTACCTGTTCATTAGAGCGAAATTTCTTTCGAGCGAGCATTTTTTTGAGGTCTGAGAACAAAAAATAGTCGCTATTGGTCAGATCTGGAGAATACGATGGATGTGGAAGCAATTCGAAGTGTAATTTATCAGTTAAGATATCGTTGTAACTGTTTTGTATCGTTGTAACAACGATTTGGAACTGGGTGCATTGTTTTGTTGAAACAACTTTTTTTGTCATTTGGAGCCTTTGTTTTTCTATCTCATCCTTCAAACGCACCAATAACGATATGTAATATTTGCTATTGATGGTTTTACCTTTCATGAGATAATCAATGAACAATTGCCCATGGTTTTGTTTTTGGTCGTTGTGGACGGCTTTCACCGGTTGCTGTCCACGGAGTCACATACCGCATGAATATTTTTTGTTTATTTTGCTTAAAAAGCTCCAAACATTGTTCAGAATTATCAATATGTTGTTGTTTTTGGTCCGCTGTGTGCAAACACGGTACATAGCTTCGATAGCAATTTACCTATTCTCAAATGCACTTCCTTTTCATATTTTAATCATATCAGCTATCTCCTGCGGCTTTACTTTACGGTTTTATGAAAACATTTCGTGAATATTTCTGATATTATCTGGTGTAACCACCTCATTTGGACTTCCAGAGCATTCAACATCATCGGTGCTTGTACGGCCACGATCGAATTCAGCATACCAATCAATTATAATTGATTTTCCTGGGTCAGAGCCCGAGTTATATTTAAGAAGCCATTGTTTTGCTTCAACCGTACGTTTCTTCATGAAAAGGCAATGCGTAATGAACACACGAAATTCTATTGTTTTCCTTTGTTTTGAAAATAACAAAAGTAGCGTCACTTAAGGCACAACAACTCAGAAATTGGTAGGGATTTTTTCGTAAGTGACACCATCTATATGTCAGACTGGGGACTTATTGACTGATGTGTTAGCAAGTGATGTGATACAAATTTTGTCACTTGTCAACAACTAATTGTGTTCTGTGTCAGTCTGATCGTTATTATATTATTGTAAAATACTCTCGACACTCTGTATAACAATTTCTCAAAACTCCTTATCGATTTCACGGAATTCGGTAATGAAAATAGGCGGTTTCAAATCCCGAACCCGTCAGCATTGAATGGCGGCGCAAAAAGTCAACGAATTAGTGCAAATCATACCACCTGCCTATAATACGGGTAACTGCATTTGCTGCAACGAATTGTTTTTAAGGCAGGTAGAGAAATCTGATGCATGAAATGTTGCCATGTGAGAAATTGAAAACCGTCTACCAGGTTCGGTCCACACCGCGACCATGTAGACGATGAATAGAAATATTTGCGCTAATGCGGGGTTTATTGCAATTTAATACAATCTCTTCGTTAAAGGAATTTACACCGCAGTGTGGTATTAGCTTCATTTATGTATTGTCTCCGATATCAATGCTGAAAATTCGTTTGAAAGTTTAACTGTAATTTTTTAATCATCGGTTTAAATTTAAATTTAAAATACTATGTAACTATCATGGTTAAAATTTTAACAAGAATAATTTTCTCATTTATATTGTTTTAATTATACATCAAGAAATGGTTATATTCTTATAAAAAATGTCCGTATGATGATGCTCTTACAAGTTAAAAACATTTGTAATACGAGGTATATAAATAAAGTCAAGAGGCTCTGTCACTGTTGGCTTCAACTTTTGAGAGACGTCAGGCGAACATCTGATGCTGCTTTAATACGAGTTTGAACTCCATAGAGTCACTCTGTGGTCCGTTGCAACTATTTTCGTCAACCGGATTTTTTAGTGCGCTCTGTAAATGAGTGATAATGTTTTCTAGTTATATACACTATTAAGTTTTGTTTCAGACTTGGGCAAAACCGAAAAAGTCACTACGTGTTTCCCTTCTGTTGTCCTTTTGATGTTTCGAAAGGTTTTTTTTAAAACCACTTTCACTCAAATGTTTTTCATCCGAAATTTATTGGTTTAAATCTGATGAACTTTTGTGTGAGTCAAATTCCACTCTTCCCCGATTAGAATGCATTCACAATCAGAATGCACCCGGATTCTGTGGACATTTTCGTCTCCTTTTGTAGTTGGGGGCTTTCCACTATCAGGTTAATCTTCAATCGAGTCTCGATCTTTTGAGAACACCTTAATCCACCTGAAAACCTAGACCCATAACAAAACACTGTTTTCATAGGCCTTGTGAAGTAAAAGTTTGTAAAAGTTTGCATCGCACTGTGTCCAACCTAATAGCGCACTGTTGCTGGAAAAATCCGTTTCACAAAAAAATTGCTACGGATCACCAAGTGATTCTAGGGAGTTTAAACTCGTACTGAAGATGCATCAAATATCGGCCTGCCTCTCCTCCAAAGAGGAAACCACCGGTGTTGCCAGATTGAACGCTATCCCACCAATCTTATTACTTTATTTACACATTTCGTATGTACTCTAATTGTTATTAATAGAGACAGGACTTGCCAAAAAATATACTGCATAATGCTATTTCATGTAGTGGTTTGCATCATCATTTCAATTTATGAAAATATCTATATCGCCAAAATATTTATAAATTTATTTCAATTATGTATTTTGAGTACCTGGGATTGTTTCGTTTTTTATATTGCTTGGTAAAAAAGTAACAGTACGAAGGAAACAAAACGTTAAAATCAAAATTAGTATTCATTCACGTATCTATGGAACGAGTAGTGCATGACTATGACTAAACACACTAGTAAGCTCGAGCTAGGGCAAAAATCCGCTCTTTAGTTGTTACAATATGATTGTTTCTCAAAATTAATTTACATTTTGTCAAATGATTACTAGACATCATTCATTTAAAAGTTACCATAAAACGTATTAATTTTCTTCTTGTTGTAAGTTGGTATCGATGTACCTAATTGTCACGTAGAGTTTTGACGTTATATCTGAAGATCCAGTTTGTTGATAACTTTTGGTTAAGTTACTTGGCCTCAACAAAGAGTTTGTTTCAAGTTGTATTACAAACGAACTTTCATTTGCCGAAACGTTAAACATCTTAAAGAATGCCTACAGTGAGTCAGCTTTATCTAAAACACAAGAAAATGACTGGTAATGTAGTCAAAGAATGTTGAGAAGTGATTGAATAGTTATTTTGTTTCGCT
Organism: Cosmopolites sordidus; assembly: GCA_031761425.1. Classification (NCBI taxonomy): domain Eukaryota; kingdom Metazoa; phylum Arthropoda; class Insecta; order Coleoptera; family Curculionidae; genus Cosmopolites; species Cosmopolites sordidus. The sequence continues at coordinate 450,034 of JARFXV010001410.1, forward strand.
CGACCTTCAATGTTATCGACAAAATGAAGAGAATGGCCATAGAAAATCGCCATTTAAATTTAGAAGAGCTGGCTTATGTCTTGTTTGCGATTTTTTTTACCAAAAACTCAACGAATGTCATCGACTACTGTACCGTATTCACCAGATATTACCCCATATGGCTTTTTTGTTTCCCAACTTCGAATTACTATTTCGTGGAAGATCGTTTACGTTAAAAAGAAGGGTTTGAAGGCCATGCCTTAAAGTGCCTATAGGAACTAGTTTGACGACTAGGAAATTTGAATAAGCAGTAAAAGTGGGTGAAGCATTTAAAATTAAAAAAACGCCAAATCAAATATTTATTGTCCAACGTGTAGATTAAAGTATAGTTTCTGAAGTGTTTTAACTAATTACTTTCGTAAAATAATGTCTATTAAATGGTTACCATTTTTGCGTTAACAAATTGATGCTCTTTGTATGTTGTCCATCACCTTAACTGAGCTGATCTAGTGTTTGAGGTTTATTAATGTAAATTTCCTCTTTCAAGGTAACCCCAATCTCCAATCTCCAATTGTGGAAATATTCCCTCTAATGCGGTTGAAGAAATTATTTGTTTTCAAGCATATACCTATAACTTTTACTTACTGTATGTCTGTGCTAATATCATCTAATAAGGAAAGTATTGGTAGACTTCAAATGCACCAGAAAGAGGCCATGCGTGTACTATTTAACGTTTATTGAACATTGGACGGGCCATTGAAGGTGATAATCTCTGATTGATATATAAAAAAAACATAATCTGTTGCCACATTATTTGCATACTTTTTTTATGCATTCTTATGATGTTCGATCTAGGAACAATTACGATGTACCAATTGTGAAAACTACTAGTCTCCAAAAAGACATTATTTTGGGAAGCTTTTTGCCTCTTCAATGCTTTGTCCGTCTATATAAAAAGTGCTCCAAATATACATGTGTTTAATAAACTGTGAAAATTTGAAGAAACTGAGTGTTCTCTTATTTGAATAGTGTTAATTATTGCCTTTTCCTTTTCTTTTCTTTTGTTATGATCACTTAGAATTTTTCTCTGAATTTTATATATATATATATATATATATATATATATATATATATATATATATATATATATATATATATATATATATATATATATATATATATTGTTTTATCGTTGGTCATGATGTAGTCAACGATAAAACCATGTGATAAAAAAACGATAAAACCATGTGAACCATGTGATGTGACCAACGATAAAACAATATTTACCAATTGTACTGTCCTTAACAATTTTAATGTTGGAAGTGACCACCGAATTGTACGAGCAAGGGTTCGGATTGACTGTCGAAAAGAGCGCGAAAAAATGGTAAGATCAAAGAAGGGCAAGGTGGATTCTGGAAAACTGCTGGAGAGAGGAAGCGATTTTGAGATTGCTTTGTCAAACCGGTTTGCTGCGTTACAAGATCCAGAGGAGGTGGAAATATCAGTTCAATATGAAGAAATCGCCAACAATGTACTTCAAATGGCTGCTTCAATAGCACCAGAGGAAAAATGTCTCAAACAAACAAAAATCTCCAGTGAGACCATTGATTTAATGAAGAAACGGCGAGCAATGAGAAATGCAGGTAGTCCTTTTGGCAGGGTCGAGTATACTGAGCTCTGCAAAACTATAAGAAAACGTATCAGAGAGGACACGCGCCGATTCAATATGCAGCTAGTGCAAAAAACCCTGGAAGAAAACAAAGGAATTAACAAAGCTAAACAGAAGCTGAGAAACAAAAGAACGCAAATATATGCTTTAAAGCGTGAGGATGGCACAGTGTGCAGGACGCGTACCCAAATGTTAGAGATTATCAGAAGGTTTTATTCCCAGTTATATGAACTAACCCAGTTATATCAGAGCCAGTCAGGGACAGCAATACCCACGGAAGAACAATATATAATACCAGATATCCTAGTGGAGGAAGTAACAAATGCTATAGAATTGATGAAGAACGGCAAGGCTCCAGGAAAGGACAGTGTAACTGTCGAAATGCTAAAAGCTGGTGGTCGGACGTTACATAAAACACTGGCAAAATTATACTCAAAATGCCTCAAAGAACAAAAAGTACCTGACTTATGGAAAAATGCAGAAGTGATCCTTTTACATAAAAAAGGAGCACAGGAAGATTTAAAGAACTACCGTCCAATAAGCCTCCTATCAGTGATGTACAAAGTTTTCACTAAGATAATTTCTAAAAGAATATTAAAAAAACTGAATGACGCACAACCAAGAGAACAAGCAGGATTCAGAAGTGGATTCAGTACAATGGATCACATCCAGGTTGTACAGCAGGTCATAGAAAGGCACAACGAATACACCATGCCACTGTGCTTGGCTTTTATCGACTACGAAAAAGCATTTGATTCCATCTCAAAGCATGCGATAATGGATGCACTGCTTGGCCAAGGTGTAGAGAGAGCCTATGTAAACCTATTAGAATCGATATATGATGGAGCTACAGCCACAATTCACCTTGATGATCTTGAAGTGGGAATTAATATGGAACGGGGTGTACGGCAGGGTGACGCAATATCGCCTATTCTTTTCTCGGCTGGCCTTGAAGAAGTATTCCGTAAACTGGATTGGGAACAGGATGGGGTAAAGATCAATGGTGCAAACTTAAACCATCTTAGATTTGCAGATGATATTATTCTCATTTCACAAGACCCAGAGGAGCTGCAAAGACGCATACAAGAACTGCAAAGGGCTGGCGAACCATTTGGCTTGAAAATAAACCTGAAAAAGAGTCAGGTTATGTTCAATAACTTCGCTCCGGACAGAAGAATTTCAGTTTTAGGAAGGGATTTAGAGATTGTGGACAGCTTTGTATATCTTGGGCAGAGGATTTCCATGGAGGGGAATACCGCCCGGCAGGTGGAACGGCGTGTTAAATGTGGCTGGCAGGCATTTGGTAGGCTCAACATAGTGTTTAAGAGCAGACTCCCACTTTGCCTGAAAAGAAAAGTATTCGATCAGTGCGTTCTACCCGTTATGACATACGGAAGTGAAACCTGGACGCTCACATCGCAATCAATTCAAAGACTTCGGGTGGCACAGAGGGGAATGGAAAGATGTATGCTTGGCATTACAAGACGAGACAGATAGTCCTGCGCATGGATCAGGGAACAAACAAAAGTCTGTGACATCATTGGAAGAGTAAAACAGTTGAAATGGAGATCGGCAGGCCATATAGCGAGGCGATGGGACGACAGATGGACCAAGGCAATCCTGGAGTGGATACCGCTTGATCACAAACGTCCGCGAAGAAGACCGACAGCACGATGGACTGATGACATCGTTAAGTATATTGGACCCGAGTGGCAGAGGAAAGCCCAGGACCGTGAAGGTTGGAAGCATGCTGAAGAGGCCTTCATCCTGCAGTGGATCGATACGGGCTGATGATGATGATGATGATATATATATATATATATATATATATATTGTTATTACTTGTTATTACTAGTTGCATGTCATAAATATGCAAGTGTATTTCATTTCATAAAGATCGGCATTACGGTTTCTTCTCGTGCTTTTTTATTTTCAAAAAAGTCTCATATCAATATTTTTTGTGCAGAAACTACACAACACACTGTAAGTTTCTTACTATGGAAAGGCATTATATGAATCAGTTGTTGATTTTCTGTGTATCAGTAACCTGAATTTTATTTATTAACAAATCCTTTTAGGTGAAACTCGGGCTCATCAAACAAAAAATATTCAAAAACAAAGACATTTTTTCCGTGCATTTTTTTCATGCATCGACAATTTCTTGACAAAATTTTTAGGTACATCTGCAAGGTACGACTGAATTCTAATCACTACAGGAAATAATGAGGGGCTCTTCTGCTAGAAGGATTTTAAATTTATGCATATGGAGGTTCTGTTTACAATTATGCTGTAGAGAGGGTCGTTTTATTCTCAATTAAGCAGAACGTCGCTGGATCGATGTTCTTGGAGACTTCCGAACCCTTTCTTATTCGCGTTGGCTTTTTATACTGATCTTACATTTGCGGTCTGCGTTGTCTTTTAGCGTCATCCACATACCCAGTCTCTAAAAATTTAGCTCCGAATTCGCACCTAGTGTTCTTGAACGATTACCTCTAACCTTAGAAATTCGTGAAAATTGCGACTTTGAAGTTGCGAAGTTTGCGAATTAGTGCTTTCTTAATTTTGAAAGAAAATTTTAACAATTTGTATTTTTTGGCAAGTAAATGTTTTTCTATTTTCAAAACTCCTGAGTTTTCAGCGTGTCGTGAAAGAAAAATCGAAACAAAAATGATACAAAAATATAATATTTCAGTTTAAAATAAGGAACCTTCTTTTACATCACCCTATATACATTCTTCACTAAATATTATATGTGTGCTTAGGAACTGTATATTCCAGCATTCATTTTTAGCTTTTTATAAGGTTATTGTAATACTACCATAATATCTAAAAGCTCTAACAATTGAGTATTGATTGAATGTCTTCCGATATGTGTTTTGTTAATAATTTCCAAAGCAATAGAAACTGATAAAACCATATAAAGGGATGTCTGATAAGTGTCAGAACTATAAAATGAGGCACATTGAAAATTACAAGTGATAATTGGGATAGCTTTCTTTTGAAGAACAAATAATGTCATTATATTTTGAAAATAAGGTCGTTCAAATGTGATACGACCTTATGTTTTCGAAGTTGGTGATTTAAATCGTGTTACTGTTAATGATGAACGCTATAAAAATATAACAACAGAATATCTGTGGACAGAACTGATAAATGTGGATATAAATAATGTTTTCTTTCAACAAGATCTTTTCACTAGACAATTGACATGGTGCAAGAAAACTTTTTTGGAAGCGATATTTCACGAAGTGGTAATGTGAGTGAACTGCCCACCACGATCATGCGATCTCACGCCCCCGAATTACTTTTTTGTGGGGTTATGCTAAATTGAAATATATCATGCGATATAAGTGAAAGGGTAATAGAAAATTGGGTCTCCAAAATGTCTATTATCAGTTGCAGGTATCATTGTGGCACATTTTAAATTCCTGACACTCTTTCTTAGCATCATAGCACAACCCTTTACTACAGCATCAAGAGAAGATTACTACAAAAGTTTCATTTCGACAAGTTTAACTCGAAACATTCGTTGGTCAATTGGTAATAAAAATTGAGCTTTGAAATATGTTTTATTATAGTTTAATTTGCATGAATTTACGTTCAGCTTGAGTTGGTCGCTAAAAAGAGAAAGCAATTCATAATAGTAAGCTACTAACTTATATAGATAGTGGTCACTTTTAATCAGCGTAAAAATATTTTCCTGTTAGATCCATATCAGTGTAAATGAATTGGAACAAAAAAAAAGAAAGAGAAATATTAATTTAAGTCTGATATCAACGTATCGCCTTACTTCGACAAAAGCTGTATTGTTTAACAGTAAACAAAATCAATCACTTCCAGCTTGTTAGGTGGCCCTGAGGTTGTACTACGTGGGAGTGGTTTATTGTTAGATGAAAATATAATAATTGCAGTCATAATAAAGTCATAATAAAATGTTCTTTATAACTAATTATTTTTTATACCATACATTCATTACATAGCAATAGACTGATTTGCTTAATAAACTATAACTGGATTGCTTAGAGTTTCATGTATCGTATAACTTACAAATATATAAATAATACATTTGAATTCCTGTTATATCAGATCTTTAAGGTCGTTGATGTTGCTCTTATTTTGATATAGTTTAAATTATGTTTGGAGAGGTAATAATTTAGAACTTTCAAATTTTTACTTTGCTATTTATCACTTATTTTATTTTTTAACTTTGTGACTATAGTTTCGTAAACAATGTTACATTATCAAACTGACTTTAAAACTATAGTACGCCTGCTCTTTATCCTTATATATACATTTTATTTACATTTATATTAAGCTTTAATATATTTACAATTTTATTGATGTTAAAACGTTAAACCTGTGCGTACTGTTTCACAGATGTAAAAACATATATTAGGTTTTTTCCGAGAGTACATCCAGTTATCAAGTTGGTCCCCATCTGGAGCTTGCAGACGGTTCGTCAAAATCTCATTTGGCATCTTCTGTGCTTACTGTCGCGAGGTTCGTGACTTTCTAACTAAGGGGACTTTCTAAACTTCTGAATCACTTCTGTGACTGGAGCCACATTAGCTGTGGTGTCTAAGGCGTTAGCCTTACGTTACGGCAGTTAATGTGGACCGGGTTCTCGAATCCCGTACTAGGCAAAAAAGATTTTCTAAAATTCTTGTGAATGTTTCTAGGTAAGAGTGTAAAATCTGACATGGAGTTACCCCTCAGTCACGCCAGTTCAAGGCTGGGTAAGGCCGGATGCCTTCTGAGAGATTTTCTACGTTGCCACTCGCCAGGTAGGCTTCTCGAGATACTTTCGATTAAGCACAAAACCAAGGGTTGATAGCCCGAGGGGGGTGCTGACTGGGGTTTTCGGTAGCTGATGACCGTGGTTCGGAACCCACGTTAAGCTGTAGGTCCAGTCGCTAAATAGCCTTCTCAGTTGCTGATGCGCCTCTAACCCCAAAAATTTACTTCTGTGACTTCTGGTAAATTCTTTTTTAAATATATCAAAGTCAGATATATGTGTCAATTGAAAATTGAAAAAAAAATGTTAAAAAGTTTAGGAAATTAACTGTTTAGATATATATTGGTAAGTTTTTAGATATAAATTTGTATTTCTTATATAAATAAGGTTTATTGTCTAACAATAAAAAAAATATAATTTATTAACTGACCGAAAATTCCAATAAATAACATAATAGTAATAATAAAAATATTTGTCTTATATGTGGCTTCATCTGTGTATAAAATATATTTTTGAAATGTAAGATATTTTATGTACATGCCTTGTAACCATAAACAGCATTCCATTCTTCTTTCAGTGTCACCAACTTTAAGTGTTTGAAGAAATTTTGGTTTAAAAGGTTTCCTTCAAGCATAACCAGATATTGCTTTTCGGGATATTTAAAATTCTACTAGCGTCCCTAACGCTTGAGTGTGGATTCTCATTAAAATAACCAATAACTAATTGAGTTTGCTCGAAATTCACGAGAATGATGCTGATTAGGAAGTTTATTAGCAGTTCCGTTTTAATCAAAATATTGGTTTATGCAAGAAACTGTAATATGATTGCTGTTCCGTTCTGGATGTCTTCTATTAAATTATTTTGCCGCTTCACAAAAAGTTCGAGTGCCATCACCAACTAATCTTATAATTTCTACTTTTTCTTCTAAAGAATACACATTATTGCCGTTTGAAATCACTATAACACAAATCAATTAGTCAAAGTGACATATGTTAATTAGTTTACAATTTTTGATTTCTACTGGCATACATAGTTTTAATAACAGAAAATACATGCAATTATTAGAAAAATTATAATATAAATATCACAAATATCTGGAACATCCAGTAATTTAGAACCATAAAAATCGATACAGTTTAGATTAAGGTGGTGCTGGTCAAGAATCCGTTGTTAGTTTTTCTCTAAAAAAATCCTAATAGTACTTCTCGAAAATGGGAGCCAGAGAGATTTCCAGGGAGATTTCCGAGTTTTATCCAACAAAAGAAAGTTTATGAAAGTCGATCCAGAAATAAAAATTTAAAGGGGTGGTAAGTCCTTATCCGGGACATACTATATATATATATATATATATATATATATATATATATATATATATATATATATATATATATATATATATATATATATATATAGCCCACATACACATATATAATAATTATAAAACAATAAATCCATTTCATTACACATAAATATGCTGCATATAAATCTATGATCCACCGGGCGTTCCCAATTCCATTATCCAATAATAATCGAAAAATTAAAGTTATGGTACAAAATATCGGCTTCAATGAAAAATAAAGAAGTTATTTAATAAATATAAAAAATACTGTACCAAAATAATGAAAAATACTGTACCAAATAATAATAGCAAGATTACATATTTTGGTCCAAGGTGAGACCATTGGACATAAAAATTTGTTTTATTTAATTCAAAAGCTCAAAATTATCACCTCTCCAAATTTAATTTAAAACCTATTATTATTATTAAAACCTATTATATTATTAACAAATTATTAGAGCTTTTATTTATGTGCATCATTCAGTTCGGGAGGAAATATCTCTTCTAGTATTTTTATATAATTAATTATTTGCTTATAAACATTTTTTAAATAAGAGTGTCAAAACTTTGAAACACAATAACGCTGTTTGCAGTATAAATAACACCCATAGGCTGCAATGTTCAGTACATTGTGTCAATTCACCATGGAATGATATACGATACACGAATTGGGTTCTCCGGCAGTTGGAAGCCGATCCCCACTTTGAAAAAAAAACATCTTATCCGATGAAGCGCACCTCTAGCTTAATGGGTTTGTGAGCAAACATAAGTGCAGATTTTCGGAAAGGTCAAAATCCTCATGTGATTCAGGAGTTACGTCTTCATCCTGAGAAAGTCACTATTTGGTGCGGCTTTTGAATTAAGGAAGTGACAGGACTTTATCTAAAGTAAAAGTAGTGTTTGGGTTAGAGGCGCATCAGCAACTAGGCTATTTAGCGACTGGACCTACAGCTTAACGTGGGTTCCGAACCACGGTCATCAGCTTCCGACAAACCCAGGCCAGCACCCCCCTCGGGCTATAAACCCGTGGTTATGTGCCTACCCATAAGTCTATCAGGAAACCTACCCACTGGCGAGTGACCAACGTAGAACACTTCTCAGAAGGCATCCGGCCTTACCCAGCCTTTAACTGGCGTGACTGAGGGGTAATTCTTAGTCGGATTTTACACTCTTGCCTAGAAACAATCACAAACATTTAGGAAAGATAAACGGACAGAAGAAAGAAAAATAACCATCCGAGCGCTGGAATCGAACCAGCTACCGCTCCAGCGCGGATTCGGCAAAGCAGATGCTCTTACCGCCGCACCAACGCGACCGGCAAGGGACTTTATCTGTTTGAAGATGATGATGGACATTGTGTTAGTCTTAATAGTAAACGCTGTAATAATATCCTGATAGGATATCTTCCGCCTGAACTGATAAAAGCGGATAAAACAGGGCTTTCTTTCAACAAGAAGGTGCGACTTGTTACACAATTCATCAGACAATCGATTTATTCCCAGAAAATTTTCCTGGGTGCGTCATTTCGCGAAATAGTAATGTTAACTGGCTATCAAGATCATGTGATCTCACGCCCTTGGATTCTTTTTTATGAGGTTATGTTAAATCTTTGGTTTACAGAAATAAACCTCGAACAATTCTTGATCTTAAACGAAACATTTAGGCTACGATTGGAAATATACCACAAATGTGAAAGAGTAATCGAACATTGAATCTCTAGAATTGCGTTTCACCAGACGAAGCCAACATTATTTTCAGAACAAAATGGCAGTATTATAGACAACCCTTTATAATATAGTGTAAAATCTATATTAAAACAGTTGAAAATCTGTTGTCGATTTTGTCCCGATATGGTAGCTGAAAATAAATGTGCATTCCCGCAACCACCAATCGAATCAAGACAAGACAGGGAACGAGAAATTCGCATCTTGTCGTCATCGCTAGCCATTTATATTTATACCTTAACGGTCCAGCGTTGTCAGGGTTCTCGTGACTCGGCTAGTGCGACATGGATCCCAAGTAATTCAGCTCATTTAAATCTTAATACCCAAACATAAGAAAGTCAGATAAAATCTCAATTAAAATAAAGAGACCCGTCCGAGCGTTTGCCACTCTGAAGAGGACTTTAAAAAATCTAGAAATTTATTCAGCCAGTTTTTTCGGGAACCGTAAATGGCAGCCCATGGCACGTAAAATATGTCGGTCATTGTAAACGCATCAGGTAAGTTTGATAATGGCAGAAACCAGAGGCGTACGCAAATATTTTTTTGAAATATTTACATTCCTAGCAAAATAAAAGAATATCGTCTATTGTAGATCAATTAAGAGTTAATTAGTCAAAAATTATATTAAACCTTTTTTGGTTTATTTTTGATAATCCTTTATTTCTTATAAAAATAATATAAAACAATCTTAGCAATACTTTCACGTGTTATTCATTATTTTGATCAGAATGTTGAAAAATATTATATAACAAGTTCATGTTAAGAAACCTGACCTCTATGACAATATATATATATATATATATATATATATATATATATATATATATATATATATATATATATATATATATATATATATACATATATATATATATATATATATATATATATATATATATATACATACATATATATATATATATATATATATATATATATATATATATATATATATATATATATATATATATAATCTGGATTGGGAGCAGAATGGAGTAATGATCAGTGGTGCATACTTAAACCATCTTAGATTCGCAGATGATATCGTTCTTCTTTCACAAGACCCAGAGGAGCTGCAAAGGAACGTACAAGAGCTGCATAGGGCTGAAGAACCATTTGGCTTGAAAATAAACTAGTGTCAAAATAAACAACTGTTAAGTCATAGTCAATAAATTTGCTGAGGACAAAAGAATTTCTATGTTAGGAACGGATTTGAAAGTTGTGGATCACTATCTTGGGCTGATGATTTCAATGAAAGGGTCTACTGTCCGTGAGGTGGAACGATGCGTAAAATATGGCTGGTAGGCATTTGGCAGGCTCAACAGAGTGTTTAAGAACAAACTACTTCTTTGCCTGAAAAGAAAAGTCTTTGATTAGTGTGTCCTGTCCTTTATGACGAACGGAAGTGAAACCTGGACACTCACTTCGCAGACACTTCAAAAGCTTCGGATAGTACAGAGGAGAATGATGAGATGTATGCTTGACATTACAAGAGGGGATAGAAAGCCCTGCACATGGATCAGAGAACAAATGAAAGTGATAAATGGAAATGGGCAGGCCATGTAGCGAGGCCATGTAGAGAGGCCATGGGATGAAAGATGGATCAAGACGGTCCTGAACTGGATACCGCTTGATCGCAAACGTCCGGAGACTTGATGGACTGATAACATTATTATATCGTAGAGGAAAGTTGAGGACCGCGAGAGTTGGAAGCATGCTGAAGAGACCTATTCTGCAATGGATTATATATATATATATATATATATATATATATATATATATATATATATATATATATATATATATATATATGTTGAGAAAGAACAGTGCGAACAATTAAAGCACAAACGATAAAAGAATAAATGGTACGGACACACAATGAAATAAAATAGATTACAGCATGGAAATCAGGACAGACTATATGGAGATCCAGAATCATATGGAAGCAGCAAGTGGAAGAAAACATAATTACACTGTATGCAGAGGTGTTATTATGATTAAGAGGAGTATGATGTTGAAGCATTCTTTGAAATACATAAGAATAGTGTTTTAGACAGTGTAAAGGAATACCTGCTTTGCACTGTGGAACATCAACAATCAGAAATTATATAAAGCAATCAGCGTGGTGGTCCGAAGACGTAAAACAAGCCATTATGGATAAAAAACATGCCTGGAAAAAATATTTAAGTAAAAAACTGCGGAGAGAATTAATTAATAATGAATATTATAAAACATATAGGATGGTCGCGAAAGATACTATTTTAAAAGCCAAACACACCAGACAAAAGTCATGGAAGAAAACTGGATATAAAATGGAAAGAAACTTTGCAGGAAATGAAAAATGATTTTACAGAACGCTAAAACATAATATAATCGAGATATTATTAGATATTAGAAATAAAAATAAGGAATTTCTGATCAACGGCGAGAAAATAATGTAAAGATGGAAAGAACACTTCGAGGAATTGTTGGCATTAAAAAGGAAATGTGAAGAGAAGTTTGAGGGGAGTAATATAGAAATGAATAATGAAATTACGAGCACATAACCTACAGTGATGTATGAATGGAGAGGGCAATGAGGAGGGCAAAGATAGGAAAGCGCCAGGATATGACGAAGTAGTAACTAACGAAGTGATAAAATATATGGAAGAAACACGAAAAGTAATTTTACTACAGTTAGTGAATAAAATATTGAGAGACAATAAAATACCGGCGGGCTGGCAATTAGCGGTAATAGTTCCCATATTCAAGAAGTGAAACACAAAAGACTAGAGAGGCATATTCTTAATGAGTTCAACCGAAAAGTTCATATATCTTTTCGGTTGAACTCATTAAGGATATGTCTCTCTAGCACATTAATGGAAAGGTTAAAAGCAAAGATCGAGAAGGACTTCGATGGGGCACAGAACGGATTTAGGTCTGGCAGAGGAGTAAAAGATGCAATATTTGTATTACAGCAATTAATTGAGAGAACAATAGAGACAGACGAACCCATATATACGTATGTTTTATAGATATTTCAAAGGAATTAGACTCAGTAAATAGAAGGCAAATAATTAGAACTATCTGAAATCTGTACTCGGAAACTACAAACTATGTTTGAACAAAAAATATAGTATCCCAAAAGTTTACAACTGCATCTGGAGTGAGGCTGAGAGGAATATTAACTGCCTATCTGTTTAACAAAGTAATGGACGCGATAATTTAGAACTGTAATAAAAGAATAAAGAAAACAACATGAGGATATTTCAATATAGAAAGGGTAGAAATTAATCATTTGACTTTTGCGGATGATATAGTACTGCTTGCGAAAAGAGAAAAAGCCCTACAGTATAACTTAAATGTATGGTACGAGGATCTGAGCAAAAGTCAGCTGGCAATAAACCGAAGTAAAACAAAAATCAACTTGTATCAAGAAAACACCAGGACATAGGAACTAGATTAGAAAACACAGAGCTGGAAAGATAAACAATTTAAATACTTAAATACTGACGAATGACAGAAGTTACTACTGCTCTCCTACCGGCAAACCTTCTTCGACCTAGGAGTGGGGGCGTGAGTGACGTTGCGTCATCCAATACCAGTTCGGTCAGTTACCCATGAGATGCTAAAGTACGCGGGTCTGTGTCGCTCTAATATAGTTAAGTCAAAGTATACGTACACAACTACAGATTTTCGTTATGTCTGCCTCTGGTAGTTCTCGTCGTAAGTGCTTTAACAGCCCTGATTCATTTTGTTATATATGTGGCAGTTTTACCATCCCCATTCAACAGACTAACATTAGTATATTTGTCGGGCAAGCCTATTTTGCTTATTTTAAAGTGAAAATAGGTGACCAAGATAAATCATGGGCCCCTCATAAAGCGTGCAAGCAGTGTGTAGAGAGTTTACGAATGTGAACGAAGAGAACACGTAATAATCTTTCGTTTGGTATACCAATGGTTTGGCGAGAGCCCAAAGATCACTTAAGTGATTGCTACTTTTGTATAGTGAAAACATGAGGATTCAACAAGAAAAATAAACATAAAATTGAGTGCCCTAGTTTACCGTCAGCTATACGCCCTGTGCCTCATTCAGCTGAAATTCCAGTGCCAGTTTTTCAAGAATTACCTTCTTTAGAAATACAAGAATGTGAATCAAGTGAAGATCGAAGTGACTCCACCGACGAAGAATTCAAAGTTTCCAATGATTCTGTTCGTAAAGGATTCAATCAACATTAATTAAACGATTTAGCACGAGATTTGGGACTCTCCAAAAAAGCATCGGAATTATTAGCATAAAGATTGCACGAAAAAAAATTGCTGACAAAGGAGCTAAAGTCACTTACTATCGATCCAGAGAAAGTGAATTTAGGCAGTACTTCAGAAATAATGACGGATTTGTATATTGCCAGGACGTAGAAGGTTTATTGAAAGAATTGGCCATTTCTAACTATCACGCAACTGAATGGCAATTGTTTATAGATAGCTCAAAGCGTAGCTTGAAGTGTGTTCTCTTACATAATGGAAATTTATACAGTTCAGTCCCAATAGGTCATTCAGTTTCTTTGCGTGGAGAATATGGTGACATAAAGAAAGTCATTGAGTTGTTGCAATATAACATGCACCAATGGATCATCTGTGTTGACCTTAAAATGGTCTGTTTCCTTCTTGGCCAGCAACGCGGGTATACCAAGTATCCCTGTTTTTTGTGCATGTGGGACAGCAGAGCTCGTGAGAAGCATTGGGTGCAATCGAACTGGCCGCCAAGATCTGACCTAAGACTTGGTGATCCAAACATTTTAAGTCAGCCACTTGTCGAGAGATAAAACATTGTATTTCCGCCTTTGCATATAAAACTAGGTCTCATGAAGCAATTTGTTAAGGCTTTCTCAATTGAAGGAGACTGCTTTAAGTATATCATTTCGGCATTCCCTAGCCTGTCATATGAAAAGATAAAGGCTGGAGTGTTTGATGGTCCACAGATTCGGCAACTCGTTAAAGATGAAAATTTCACTGAAACAATGACCGAACTTGAAAAGAATGCTTGGTTGGCTTTTAAAAATATTGTTAAAGACTTTCTTGGAAATACACGAGCCACAAATTACATCGAAATTGTTCAACAACTCTTGGAGAGCTTTAAAAATGTTGGTTGCAACATGAGCATCAAACTACATTTCTTACATAGTCATCTTGCTAACTTCCCAGAAAATCTTGGTGCTTTTAGTGATGAACAGGGCGAGCGATTCCACCAAGATCTAAAGGTTATAGAAGCGTGGTATCAAGGTAGATGGGATATCAGTATGATGGCTGACTACTGTTGGAGCATCAAGCGAGAATGTCCACAAACTGAACACTCCAGGAAATGCTATAAGAAGAAATTTTTAACATATCTTTTATTTATTTTTTTTATAATCACAATTTAACTTTTAATAATATGTTAACCTTTGCATGAATAAAATATTCTAATGTATTTGGTCAGATCTAACCTTATTTCCTTTCGTATGTACACTTTTAACGTAAAATGAGGGGCATGCTGTTGCTTAAGAACTTGACGTGATAGAGAAAAACTGTGAATATTTTTGAATTCAGAGATGAAAAATTAGTCAAAAACAAGTCACAGATCCAAGTCAACAAAATTGCTGTTCCCCAGTGTTATATGTTACTGTGAGGGATCACGTATCAAACAAGGAAATTAGGAGGAGATTGGGGGTAAAACTGTAGAAGAAAAGATAAGGGACAATGCACTGCGATGGTTTGGACATGTATGCAGAATGAAAAACTAAAAGAAACACGAAGGGTAGACTACGAAAGAAATAGAACGATGAGATTGATAAGCATCTTAGAGAAGTGGGATAGGACTAGAGAGGGGCCGAGGAACTTTCAGTGGATAGAGGGGTGTGGAGGAAGAGAGTGTTAGGCGATTAAGAAACCTTAACTTGACACTGGCAATGGCCGGTAAACGAGTATAGTTCATGATTATGATGATGATGATGATGATGAATGCAGAAGGATGGAGAGAAACTGGAAAGAAATTATTGACGAAATGAATTAAAGACAAAAATTCGACAACAATTATGAGAAAGACAATAAGGAGGAATGTGGACCAATCCACCACATTAAAATAATTTGAGTTCCTTAGGACCAATATGGATTAATATATTAGAATAGTTAGAACCAGCATATCAGAACATAAATAAATATTGCTTGAAACAGAGTTCTCCAAATTGTCAAAGAAATCATACAAGGTGATAATATGAAATCTAGGGAAAGCGAGACATTGAACATGTTTATCAAAAAAAATAAATTTTCAATGCAAGATATTTATTTCGTCGAATGTAAAATTTTGAGTCGTGTCGAAATAACCGCAATTCTTGGTATAAGGTATTAATAGGCAAAGAGTGCACTTACTGCAATTCATCACGTTTAAAGGTTAACAGACTCGTACAATAGAGTCATAATTAAATTCATACGAAGCCCTGCTGCAAAATACATTATTTTATGCGAAACAGCTACGATTCATACCGCTGATTAGATTTGCGCAAAATAAATAACTGAGAAATTGTTTCCTATGTTTTCGTATGAATAGTTGCCTTGAAAATTTTGTTTTATAAAACGTCAATAAAACGTGTACACTATGTATCAAATGTGCTGCTTTGGTATTTGTTTTTAATAAATATATGAAGTCATTCAACAAAGAGTGTTTTTACCAGCTAACTTAAAAATATATATATATATATATATATATATATATATATATATATATATATATATATATATATATATATATATATATAGCATCTGTCATTTGAGAACCTGAATAATTGTTATCTAAAAATGTTATCATAAGTACAGTATATAGCATATATTTTGTATAATTTTGCTATGAGAAATATTACTTGACATTATATTATTATTTTATTGTACTTTGTTCAGGCTATTACTGAGAAAATGGTTAATAAAATGCACGATATCGTGTTGGCCGATAGCAGAGTGAAGGTTAGAAAGATTGTTGAGATGATAAACATCTTGAACGAATGCGTACGATTGACCATTTCACATAGGTGTTTAGGCTTGTATAAGTTCAATCCGAAGGAGTTTCGGTAGCTATTCGTTATGTTGCTGGAACGTGGATTCTTCAACAGTTAAAACAGAAAAGGGAAAAACGATAGAAAAACGAGTTGATAAAAATTGGGTTAAGAAAAAGTGCTATTTCTCCACGACAATGCACTCATATAATTTGTGATTCGAATTGATGTCATAGCCATCCTATTCTCCGAAGTTGGTCCTTCGACTTTATTTTCTTTCCAAACATAAATAAATGAAGAGATCAATTAAGAGATTCTCACCGAAACAGAGATTTCATATTATTCAGTTTATAGGAATGTTTATATATTTTAAATTTCACTATAACAACTAAGGTACCAATAGCTATACTTTTTCATTAGGCAAACCACATCTATATAGTATGGCTCTACACTTGGCAGTTAAAGGACGAGAGTTGGCAGTTAAGGGTCTTTCAAATTGAGTGTTTTTTTAAATTCATGAATAAAATACAGAATTTGCGTTGATTTCAAAAAACGTTTTATTGATAATTGAAGTATAATGTATGACATTTAAACACGAAAGACAGTCTCTGCCATATGACCATCTTTTGCAGCTCCACAGACGTCCACTCTTTTGTCAAAATTTAGATGACATTTTGGCTTAATAGTGGCTCTATCTCACCAATGACTCGAATAATTCCATCCTTTAATCTAAGAATCGATTGTGGGTTGTTCTTATAGACATGCCTTTTCACGTAACCCCAAAGAAAATAGTTCAACGGTATGAAATCACGATTGGACGATTGTGTAAACCGTAAATATCACGTCATTTTCTAAAAACATTTTTCACTAAACGCCCATTTTCCTAAAATTAATGGAAAATTAATGGAAATATCAAACAAAATATATCAATTACTAGCATGAACTTTAGGTTCTCAACGGACTAAAGGAACAGCAAAGGCCATGGAATACTTCAACTTAATCAGCTCTGTAGATAATTTCTACAGCTGCGGCAACATCTGCAAAGTCCTAGGTTTTTAACTTAGTCTCCAATTTTGTAATTAAAATGCAACTGGTAGGCTTTCTATATTAAGGGG
Source organism: Cosmopolites sordidus (assembly GCA_031761425.1). Taxonomy (NCBI): domain Eukaryota; kingdom Metazoa; phylum Arthropoda; class Insecta; order Coleoptera; family Curculionidae; genus Cosmopolites; species Cosmopolites sordidus. Next base: position 467,601 of record JARFXV010001410.1, read on the forward strand.
CTTAGAGTATATCCTTGTGGCTCAAGGATGGCCTTCACCACGTATTACTGCCAAAATTCACTTATTTCTGAAAAACGGATTGTTCTCAATCACACAAATATTAAAATAGTACTTTCCAAGAATTTACGACTTTATTTTTGTTTTATATTGTACCGCGTTCAGTCATTCCTAGAACTGGAGTATGGGGTGTACTATTGAATTATTATATTGGAACCTTTGGTGTGAAATATTAAACTGGAAAAGATTTGGCACTAAACACCAAATCACCTTTTTTAAGTTCTCGACGCGCGTTTGGCCAACCATATTATCATCATCAAGAGACGATTGAATTTGGATTAAAAAATGGAAGATTAAATTATGTCCTGATGATGATGAGAAGTTTAAAAAAGTGATTTGGTGTTAAGAGGTAAATCTCTTCGGGTTTAGAGTATACTATTATTTATATTGAGTAACTACCAATTGAGACTTGGCTTACAAAATTCGCTTAGTTTGACCTTTAATACATTTTGGCTGTATATCATATTGCATATGTATTGTAGACAACCATTTTTTTAATACTAAACTAATTAATTTCACAAGTTCTAGAAAAATTGTGCCGTTACTCGTTAACAGTTTTAATTGCACTTTATATGACAGTGACAACAATTATATTTAATAAGTTAACATATTTTTTTAATATTAACAAAAATAAATTGCAGATGTGCTGCCAAGTAAACAATTTGTGTACACGTTAGTTTCATTATAGAAATGACAGCTTTTTAGTAAACGTTATTCAGTACCAGGTTCTGTACCTATTTCCATCTGAATTTTAAAGCTTTAATTAAAAAAACTAAACTATTTATTTTATGTAAAATATCATTCCGTGACAGTAATGTTTGAAAACAAATATCCACCACGGCTACTTCTGACAAAGCGTTTTTCGTCAATCTAAATTCCGACCACTTTTTCAAGCAGTTGAGGTCTTACGTCCGCAATTGTCCGAATTATGTTGGCTTCCAAGGCGTCCATAGTTGATGGTTTATCGGCATAGACCAAAGTTTTAATATAACCCCAAAGAAAATAATCTAAAGGCGTTAAATTACGTGACCTTGGTGGATAATTAACATGTCCGTTCCTAGAAATTAATTTCTTAGCGAATTTTTTCCTTGATAAATCAATTGTTGCGTTCGTTGTATGACATAAATAAGCAAATATCGCAATTTGCAGCAGCATTATTTTTCACATGTTTGAAACCACGCCAAAATAGTAGTAATCTCTAAAAAAGGGAAGTCAACCCGAGATCCAAGCAGCTATAGGCCAATTAGCTCTCTTAGCGCGCTCGGCAGGCCCGCCGAGCATTCCAGGCCCAAATAACTTTCTAATAGATAAGAATATTCTGCCGGGCAAACAGTTTGGATTCTTCCCCATGCTTGGTTTCCATACCTCCCTAAACAATCGGTTGGACGACTTAAGTCGTGTCAATCCCGTGCACTTTACACTATTCTCAAAGCCCCGTGATTTTGTTAGAAATGCACAAATCCATCAGGAGACAAAAATCCATGCCTAAAGAACGGCACAAAAGACCCAACCAATTTTCTCTCTTCTGACAATGGCTGAATTGGAAATTAATTAAATACATGTAAAGGCCTTCGGGTTAACGTAAAGTCCAGGTTTATAGCGTCGCGTAGCTGAATGACAGGTACAGCCATCCTGTTGGTGTCACACCTCCAGATCAAAATCATCTCCTCTAGATCAATAGCATTCAAATTCGGAATTAAATAATCATTGATCATCGCCCTCTAACGATTCTTCTTAGCGAATTGATAAATTTGGATCATCATCAAAAGCGTCCAGCATGCCAACAACAGCGGCGATATTTGCTTCGGAACGCACAGTTCTTTGTCATGTTTTTGTTTTAATATCTAGCAGCGTGGCATGCGTTTGGAATTTATCTATAATTAGGCGAATACATCGCTCTGTTAAGCGATTATGTTTACCATGAAATTCACGAGGTCTTCTGTAAGTTTGGCGCACAGAACTTCGACAAATTGCAAGCGTTGCTCTGATTAACGTTCCATAATGATTTGACAGTGATCCATATAGGAAGTTCGAACACACTAAAAATGTCACCCTATATATATATATATATATATATATATATATATATATATATATATATATATATATATATATATATATATATACATAGCTATCATAGCTATTTAGGGTAGCTTTTGGACATGGCTATACCATATTAATGGTTTTCTATGGATATCTGTTATCAGAGAACCATCAAGTCCTATTTGGTGTCTGATATCGTCATTTTCCCATTTTGTTTTTTTTGGATATTCTTGATGTTCGTTTAGACATATACGTTTCTATTAGCTCAAGTATTTTCGGGTAATTTTTTGTAATTTATATATCAAGCTGGTGTTGACAAAAGCTTCGTAAATGTTTTGTTTCCTTGTTTTCTAATATCTCTACACCAGAATATTCCATTTAGTCAGTTCCTCGTATCCTAAATATGAGTATTCGTTGACACTAGCCACAAGGAATACTTCTTGAATTCGCCTGTTTATGTTTTGTTACTCATATATTTATTAACTCAATATATTGCAATAAAATAACTATTAGTATATTTAAGTCTCAAGTCTCTAATTTAACTATTAATATAGTTAAGTTAGAATTAAAATCGTTTCAATTATATTTTATGAACGAACCAATCATTTGCATGTTACTGAAACTAACATACTTATAATCTGTATCAACTCTTATCTGTATCACTAAATCTTATCAGATTCTCATGATCCACATTTACTTCATCCAAATGAGAAAATTGCAGTTCTCTTAATTAACCCGAGAAGTCACTATCTTAATGATGAGGTTTTTGGAACCACTTTTACTTCAATATTTTACTAAACGGGAAAATTGCTTCCTAAATAAATTAAGGAATTTAACGAAACGTTTCAATACGAGCACGAAATGAAAGAAAAACAAAACTGGTCATGATACTAAAAAAATGTCCGGTTTTCGATAAAGAAGTCTTGGTAAAGTTCATTGCGGTATTTTAACTAAGTAAATCGTTAAATTACGGCATTGTTTTGGGCAGGAGACTGGACGGGCTGTTGACACAGCTATATTTTTCAACTGCTCGCGAAGATCTGATAAAGCCCAACCCCTAAATTCAAGAGTCGATGAACCTCTTGCTTTTGGATAATAAGACAGTATGCAAATTCTTCTTTGGTCGGTAAAAAGGACACTGCCAAGGCTTATTTATGACCGTGCCCGAATAATAACACGCAGTATACAAAATTTCCATTTAGGATGGAACCAGCCTTCTGCATGTGACAAAATCAACTTCTCCAACATTTCGAAATAAAACAAACAAATCTCGTCTACTGTTCGGTTCAACGAAAACAATGGACATGGGTAAACTGGTAGCCATAGGCATATAGAAATAATTAATGTTCTTTAGAGCGGATTAATAATTGAAATTAGTTCACAAACCGATTTAATCAAGATCAAATTAACTGGTTATTAAATATTTTTAAAATCTCGATTTTCAGCTTTCTCTGTTATGTTTTCTATTTTAATTTAAAAAAAAAATGTTTCAACAAAAATTACCAAATTTTATTTGCTGAAAATTACATTTAATTAATATATTATTTGCTATTCTGCTGGATGACCTTTCTCCATCGCTGCGTTAGCTGTATAATACCGAACACAATCAAATCTTAAAGTTTCTTTAGAACTGGTTTTTCTTCCAGTTTTCCCAGTATTCCAGGGAAGTATAGTTTTAACCACCGAATCGATTTTGAAGCTATTTATAATAAGTAGTTGTCGGTGGGCGCAAGGTTGAGAGAATATGGTGGATGGAGCAAAACATCCAAGCCAAGTTGTAAAAGTTTGTGTTGGATGGTCAAAGACACGTGACTAGCATTGTCTCGATGTAACGCAATAGCATGTGTTGATCAAGTCAGGCCGTGTCATGCTTAACATTATCACGTCTTCCAACTATTTTTTTACGCATAATTTTTTTGTTATAATTTTTAGTTCATTAAATGAGCCGAGGGGAGGGGGCGCCAAGTGCCCCAGGCTGCTCCACCGTGGCTACGCCCTTGTATAGGCCTGTTGATATTTTGCAAATGATTTTGCCGAGCTGTCGAAAAAGTAGCCATGATTTTTCCTGCGGACGGAAGAGGATTAATTATCTCTGGCATTCTTTCACCTACCTTTCTCCACTGTCTGAACTGATACTTTGTTTGGCGTCTAATAATAAATCCACATTCGTTGAATCCATATATTTACTGTTATCAAACATCAAAGAACCTTAGTAGAATCGCATTTAAGCAAGTCTAAAACACTCGTGGGAAGTATTCATTTGATTGCGTCTTTAAATGTTAACAAACGCGATACTCACCTACTGGAAAGCTTTTTCGTACCCAAAACATCTGTCGACATGTTTATAATGTCAGCAAGCTCGCAGATCTTCATCGTCGATGATCATTTAAGTACGAGATTGCAGAATTTGGTGAGGATTTTGTTGATCGAACGTTTTCCTTCCATGAATGTAGGATCACTTTTAAATTTAGCAGATTACATTTTTACCGTCGAAAATGAATGGAACAACTTTTGGGTGTGACAACTGAGTTAATTGCTTACAAACTGGAAATATTTGTAAAGCGCAACAGTTGTAATATCTAGGGCATGTTCAAAGGATATAGTGAGATGAATATCCAAGAGAGTATTTGAAAGAATTTGGGAGAAATAAAAAGGAGAGCAGGACCAAGGACACAGGTAGAGAAGGATTTACTGGGACACCAAATAATTCCAATTTAAACACTGGATGAAGATATCAGGAAATAACGTAGCATGGAAAACAATTGTCAATCAAGCCAAATGTCTTCCTACTGCTATTGCATATATATACTGAGACATTACAATACAGTTATTAAGCCAGAACGTCTATATGGCGCAGAAACGCTCATTTTGAATAGAAAGAAAGACATCGATGAGATTGAAAAGAAAGAAACAAAAATCATAAGAAAAATCTTAGGCCCCAAACAAATAAATAGCACAACATACCGACTTCGAGAAAACCAAGAAGTCAAACAATACACAGATATACATAGCGATATGAGAAAAAGAAGACTTAAGTTTTTCCGACACATAAAACGAATTAATCCGAGTAGGCTAACTAGAGAAATAGTGGAATTGTATGAAAGTAGGAGTAGAGCTAAAATAGAAACAATTAAATGGATTGCTGCAATTAAAGAGGACCTAAGATCAGCAAATATTACACAAGGTGAAATTCAGAAAATAAACTATTTTAGACACAAGGTTAACGTTTGGGAGGTTGGCCAGAGAGAAAAATGTAGGAAGACCGGAACAACTTGGTGTGATGAAAGGAAAAAATATATATCATAGTGAAATATTGAAATCAGTATGAGCGCAAAGGAAGGTTAACAACAAACAACAAACGCCTCTAACTGTACTTCGCGTGGTCCACCAGGGCCCATACGTAAATAATATATATATATATATATATATATATATATATATATATATATATATATATATATATATATATATATATATATATATATATATATATATATATATAGCATTGGTTAATTGCTTGACCGGGCGGAAGCCCCACCCATCTCTTACATTGGAAGGCACATGTTTTGTCTGTTGGTGGTTAGACTCATCAGGGTACCGACATATAGTGAGTCCCTCTCCACAATCAAAAACCTATATTTTCGCCGATTTCTCACCGGATGGTTTATAATGGATTTTTTGGCTTTGAACTGCGTCCAATGAGACAACAGTAGTCAGGAGTTATATACCCCCGACTGTTGGGTTCCACATACTCATGTGGAACGCAGCACAACAACTACTACTACTACTTTCCTGGAGGTGACGACATCTAGAGTCGCTTATCTAGAGGGGTTTATTTGACGGTTTTTGGGCAAGGATATGATGACCGAAGTGGAAGGTCATTCTGGGGCAACGGTCGGGAATGAAGCTGCCGTGGCTCTTATTAGCGGATTGTCCGATAAGGACGCCGTCGCTAGGAATTTGTCTATTAAACTGGACAGGAATGTTTGAAGCTTTGGAGTGTCAGTCTGCCTGAGGATTTGTACATTCCTTACAAACCAAGGGGCATTGATTATTGTGCGAAGCGCACGAGCTTGGAAAGACTGAAGTCTTTTAATCGAATTGATTGACATATAGGGAAACCAAGCCTGTTGTCCGTACACGAGGACAGACCGGATCAGGGTTTTATACAATGTTATCTGGTTGTTCAGCGAAAGCTTACTGCTCATGTTGATTAGGGGGCTCAGGGTGCGGAGCATTCCGTACGCTTTCCCTTTCACTTTTTTAATATGTGACTCCCACGTCAAGGCCTTGTCATACTCAAGGGCGAGATAGTGAGCCGACTTGGCCCACTTTATGGGAACATCATGAATCCTGATTGATTGGAGTATTCTTGGTCTTCTTCTAGTGAAGAAGACGGCCTGGGTTTTGCTGCGGTTGATCGAAAGTCTCCATTCGATCAATCAACACTTGGTTTTCAACGTCTGCTTCTGGATAGCCCCACCCATCCCTTACATTGGAGTGCATATGTTTCGTTTGTTAGTGGTTAGACTTATTAGGGTACATTATAGGGCATATGCTCTCTCTCGCCAAGAATAGTGGGTCCCTCTCCACAATCACACAACCTATATTTTTGCCGATTTCTGAATGTAACAAGATTTGAGAATAGACTAGAAAAAGAGTCGTCATTTTAAATTTGCGGTAGATAGAAGAATTTCTGTCTTTGGGAAGGATTCGGATATTGTCGATAACTTCATACATTGGCAAATGATATCAATTGAAGATGATATCACCCAGGAGATGGAACGGCGTATTAAATCTGGCTGGCGGGCATTTAGTATGCTCAAAATAGTGTTTAAGGACAAACTGCCACATTGTTTGAAAAGAAAATTATTCAATCAGTACATCTTGACACATCAGTGCATCTTGCCAACATCAATCACATCACAATTAGTTCAAAAAGTTCGTGTAGCACAGAGGGGAATGGAAAGGTGTATGCTTGGCATTGCAAGGCAGAAATACCTACAAATCTACCAGAGAACAAATAAAAGTATGTGATATATTTGGAATCATTGGATGGGTTGTTAACAATGTAAGGTATATTGAACCGGAATGGCAGAGGAAAAGTTCGAAAGAAATCAAGGAATATGAAAAATGATTGGTGAAGTACTTATTAGGTACATTTTTAATGTATCTTTGATATTCATATTTTTTGATAACTGATTTAATTCAATGCAAACTAAATGAAATCTCTGACAGTTTTAGATACATTTATCACTGCGAAATATTTTTGACAGGCAACGCAAAACATATTCAATTCAAACAATTCATTTCATGAGATGTAAAAAAAAAACGGTCTAAAATTAATCGCAATTTATTTAAATGATTCCATAAGAAATATTTCTACCGTCTTTACGTACCCTATCTGATGAACCGTCTTCTATTCTAATTTATTAGTTTAAAATTGTTATTATACATGTATCAATGGGATCGCCGATGATTTATGAGCATACAACCAACTGGCAGATATAAAAAGGTAGTCTCCTAATTATAAGAGGATACTAAGAAATTCAGTGAATATTATGCGAGGAAAAAAATATTGAACTTATGACAAATAAATTCTTATATATTAAATCAGTTACAACAAATTCAGTTTTTATTTCAATTCTTTACTGTACTGGCAGCAAAGTTTTTGTTGAAATATTTAATTACCATGTAATAATGAAAGTTGTTTCGCAACTCTTCTATTGACCTCTTTTTCAATTTCTCTATGCACGTTTCGCTAACCATGTTAACATCATCAGGAGATGATTCGATTTGGGTTGAATTGATCATCTGATTGAATGATCTCCTGATGGTGCTAACATGGTTACTGAAATAAACGTCGAATAAGTGGAAAAAAGTGATTTGGTGTTTAGTGGTGAATCTCTTTGAGCTTATTATATAGGGTTTTTCCATTAAGGGCGCTCGAACTTTAAATGTAAATAAAACAAGTTGTGTATGAGATATTATTATTTTTTCATTTAAAAGAGTATTCGATTACATTATGTATGGACTATAATCTCAGCCAAATGGCCGTTGAGGCTTTGCTGGGCAGCGTGTGTCCGAAAGGTCCAATTTTCGATGACTCGACCGCATAAATCGGGCTCGATATCATTGATGGCCTTGGTTATGTTGATTTTTAAGGCATAAATTTTCCTTTGCGGCTTATTCGCATAGACCCATGATTTAACGTAGTCCCACAAGAAAAAGGCCAATGGCCTAAATCACACAATCTCGGTGGCCACTTGACGTCGCCGAAAGACGAGATAAGTGGTAGAAGATCCATTGTTGCATGCTCTGTGTGGCACGTAGCGTCGTCTTGTTGGAACCACATGTCGTTGAGATTCATATCTCAACCGCAACTTAGGCCACAAAAAAATTGATTATCATCGACATGGTATCATCTCTCGCCGGTGACAGTTATAGCGCGCCAGCTTCATTTTGAAAGAAGTCCAGGCCAATGACCCCGCCGGACTAAAATCCACACTAAACAGTGACTTTTCTGGATGCATTTGCATTATCTCCCTAAATGCGACAATTTTGCTTGTTGACATAGCCATTCACAGTTTGTTGACAGTCCATTTCCAATTGCTCCAGAGTCCACTCAGCGAACGCTCAATACTGCTCATGGTTATTTACCTTCACTTCCTGGGTCAATTGAATTTTGTACGGGTACGCTCCTAAGTTGAGATCTGCGAAAGGCCAAGTTCTTGGGCGTGGCGAGGAATTGACTGCCTCGGGTTATCCTGCACACTCTCGTTCACTGCAGCAATGTTTTCTGCAGACCTTACGTTTCGATGACCTACAGGTGTTATTTGATTGTTTACTAAACCATTTGATTCGAATTTGTAAACCAAACGACGAATGGTGGACTCAACAGGACGATTCTGTGCACCGTAAAAATCAAGTAGCGCTCTAAACCCATCTCGAACTGAGCACTCATTTTAATAGTAAAATGTAATAATTTGCACGCGTTACCAACACTATAATTTTCCATAATAATTTGCCCAACATTAGTTATTATACTCTCCAAATTTGACAACTGTAGCTTCACCAACGTGGCCGCTATACAATGTCAAAGTTGAAGCGCTCCTATTGGAAAACCCTATATATATATATATATAAATATATATATATATATATATATATATATATATATATATATATATATATATATATATATATAAATTTATGGCTATTAATGAGTACGCTTGATAATTGCAATAGAAATATAACTTACCACATTATTGAACATCTCAATGGTGACCTCTGGTTCCGCAACAATTTGTAAGGTTTAAACGTAGACCTTGATTTTTAAATTACATAATAAATAAAATTAAATCTGGCGATTGTGCAGACCAAAGAATGTCCTCGTATCTGAAGCTGACCTGATTGGGGAACAATTGTCTAACGGCGTTTATCAATATCCTAATGATGTGAGCACTCCCTCTATCTTGCTGAAACCATATGTACTTGTTAACAAGAATATTCGTCATTAAATCGAATATCGAAAATTTTAATTATTCGAAATTCGAAAAATTTAATTAATATCGAAAATTTTATTTATTCAAACTATCATCAGACATAAACAAATTGTGAATATGGTTTTCATTTTCTACCAAAAGAATCAAGAACTGACGACAAGAATGTGTGCGATTATCGTCATCTTGATCTATCAATGTATGTTCTACCTGGATTTCATATGGGTGAAACTTTAAATGTTGGTGCAAAATGCGTCAAACACTCTGTGCGAAATTTTTAATGAAATTGTCATGGACAGTGTAGGTCTGATACTCTCAATATCTGCAGGTGTTTCCAGAGTTCTTTTTCTACTAGCAGGCTTCCATTTCAGTAAGGAACCTGTTTCTTAAAAGTTTTTAACCCATATTTTCATAGCATGATTAGACGATATTAGATCGTTACGATTAGTATCGAATTGGCGAGAAAATAATCATTGTGCTCTCATAACATCATTGTTTTTGTAATATACTTTAATGGCGGCAAACTCATGTTGCTATGAAACTTCAAATACAGTGAAGGTAGTCACTTTACCACTCTCCTGAAAAACGTGGGGGAAATTTAATTTTAAAAATCGCCGATTTATTTACATCTTATTTAAGCAACAATGCACTGCACATTATATGGCATGTAACTGGTCCCCAGTCTGTTTGTTTGTATTTTTATTAGGTAAACCGTTGAAGGTTAATAAAATATTAGTTGATCATTTAGACGTTATTAGCCGTATTGAGGCAAATACAAAAATTGACAAGAAAACTGGAATTCATGTACTTTAAAAACTTTTTCTTTTTCATGAAGTTACACCGGATTTTACAGATGGATAGCGAAACTATAAAAAGTTCTTCGTAGAGTGAAAATTTGAGTAGTAGTACTGAGAATTTGAAAACAATATTTGAAATTATAGCCGTATTAAATAATTAGAAAATATATTTTATTACCGAGGTGCTAAGTAAATACGATATGAAAGAAGGAAATCTTGCTAACGTCAAGACGACTTGAAGATAAGAAAAATCAAGGACTGGAATACCTGTAATGGAGGTCTGTTCAATTTAAACATATCATGAAGTTGATCCAAGCGTCAGTCCAGATGAAGAGCAATGAGTTGATATTAGAGAGCAAGATATGATCTCTGATATAGGTGAATCTGTGTACCATTTACATTGTATCGTCGCGTCCTATAATGATTCTAAATTATAAGTTTAAGTTATTGCGTTATTGCAATGTTAATCCAATTTATATTGCATAATCTTATAAGTTAAAGATTTCGGATTGAAGGTGCATCAGTAGCTAAGGCTATTTAGTTCCTGGACCTATAGCTTAACGTGTGTTCCGAACCACGGTCATCAGCTACCGATAAACCGGCCTAGGGCTATCAACCCTTAGCTATGTTATATAAACCTAAATGGCGAGTGACCAACATCAAATATTGTAAACTTATGTTGGATAACGGGTATTTTTCTAGATACTCTTCTCAAGAATGTTAAAATCTATTTAAGCACGATTCTGCTAATTTTCTTAGACTTTTGTAACAGTAGATGAAACATGGATTCCTAATTTCACGTCAGATATGAGATAGCAATTCAAACAGTGAGTGGGAGGAGGTAAAAGTGTGCTTAAGAAAATTAAAACGGTTTCATTTGTAGGAAAAGTCATGGCTACGGTGTTCTGGAATTTTCACGGTGTGGTTTTTATTAATGACCTGAAAAAAGGCAGGTCCATTATCTTAGAGTATTACCCTTCATTATTGAACCAATCGAAGGATGCTATTCATGCAGAATGTTCACATTAAGGCAAAAATAAAGTGTTCTTTGACCACTATAATGCACCTGCACACTAGCCTGGGGTTTTTAGTGCACAGTAGTTAGTGTTAAGGTTTGTTTTTGCAACTTAATCAAACCTACGCTTCGAAGTGTTTTCACATGCGCGATATTCACCGAATTTTGCTTCCAGTGATTATTTCCTCTTCCCAAACCTGAACAAATGTTCAGGTTTGGGAAGGAAGATTCACTGAAAATTATTAATTAGGTCAAAGCTGTGGCAATGGCTTATTTTACAGAGTTGGTAAATCATATTATGCTAGTTATGTTAAAAAGTTGGAACGTCGTTAGTCTAATTGTACTGAATTGCAAGATGACTACATTGAGAAATAAAAAAAAATCTTAAAATCGTGTTTTCTTTGTCAGGCCAGTGACTTTTTGGAAAAACAACAGTTGAATTGAAATATAATGAATCATTTCCTGATGATGCTAATATTATTAGCGAAACGTGCATCTTTTATTAATGTTTATTATAATATAACGTTTATTGGTAAAATCTTCGAGCATAATAAATAATAGAAGTTTTGGTTAATAATATTGATTTTGCTACGAGAGGCGTTACTACTACATTTGTTGATATAGACAAATAACGTCTATGGCGTTTTGGAGGCGTAAACATACGCCATCAAAGGCCAGTTCGTTATTAATTGTCATTGTGCAAAAAACGTTTTTCATAGCTTTGAATATGTCGAATTATATACCAGAAAAAGACGTTTTGCGAGAAAGTTTAATAACTATCTTTCATTTGAAGAAAACAGCCACTGAAATTATCGATTGTTGGTTGAAGCTTATAGTAAACATGAAGCTTATGGTTTAACTGCTTTAAAAGAAGGAGTTTTGATATAAACGACAAGGAGCATCCAGGACAGTCGAAAAAGTTTGAAGATGCAGATTTACAAGCATTATTAGATGAAGACTAAATTCATACGTTGAAACAATTGACAGAAGCATTTAATTTTACACAGCATTCTACATCACAACCGCGCAATCACAATGCGCAATGCGCAATGCGCAATCACAATGCGCAATATACATATATGTATATTGTGGGATAGTGTGTATGGTAGGACAGTAGGGGAACTGTGTATTATGAACTGCTGAAACCTGGGAAAAACATTACTGGCTATCGGTACCGACAACAATTGATGAAATGAAACATTGAATGGAAAAGGACCAGAATACACACAAGGACACGATAAAGTCATTTTTCAACATGACAATGCTTGGCTCCATGTTGCAAAATGTCTAAACTATTTGGAAACCATTAAATATGACGTCCTACCCCATCCGCCATATTCACCGGACTTAGCCCCTTCGGACAACCACTTATTTCGATCGATGCAGCATGGACTTTCAGAACAACGCTTACATTCTTACGAAGAAATGAACATTTGTGGTGATGAATGGTTGGCCTCAAAAAACCAAATGTTTTTCGTGGAATCCATTCTTTGACAGAAATATGGGAAAAATTAATAGCTTACGATGGATAATGGCCTGATTATTAAGGTAATTTGAATTTTTAATTGTTCAGTTTAGGGCCGCGTCAGCAACTGAGGCAATTTGACAGCCCATAAAGTGTATATACCAGACAATAACTAATAGAAATAAATTGAATATAGTAAATATTGAATAGATTATAAAGTGTATAATGAAAGTAATGTGTATTAAAGAGTATATGGTTATATTCCAACTGGAACTCAAACGTTAATAGGTAGTAGTTAGTAGATAGTAAATAAAGGATATATTATATATTATGTATATTAAGAGTAGAGGAATACGTGAAAATTTTAAGGGAAAAAGGTGTTTAAAAATAATAAAGATGGCTATATCAAAGGAAAGTAGGGAGAGGATCGAAGGAATTCAAAAAGAGGACTGGAGTAATGAGGGACAAAATAGACGGAAGGTCCCTGGGAAGTCCATTTATTTGGGCTTCTCTAGCTTCACTCTGTCTTAGGGCACTCTAGCAAGACGAACAGAAAAAGAAGCACCACATAAGTGGAATAACCATATACTGATGAGAAAATATGATATGATTGGAAACAGTAATAGCTAACGATGGCCAAAATTTTGATTATTAAGGTAATTTATTTTGTTATGGACATATTCGTTCAAATTTTGCAAAAAATCGACATTAACTGCAACAATTTTAAGATTGCTCTGCGTGCTCAAACAATTCAAGTTGAATACACTCTACTGAAATCAAACATAAAAATTGTAGTTAATTTCCGGTATATCTTGTTATCACATTGTCGGTTAGATAATCCTAAGCTCAATTCCACATGGTATTTCAACGATTTTTTAATAAACTGTTTTTTTACTTCCTAAAAAAGTTTTAAGTGCGTCGTTTTGAACATCAATAGTACTTAGTAATTCCGCATAGAGAAGTTTATGGTATGGTCGGTGAAGAACAGCTACCCACCTTTGCGGTCTCAGAGTAGAATAAGACAAATAACTTTAAGAGTTTAAGTCAAAGCGGCATGCACAACATTCTCGCTAATTATCACCATAAAATAGACCTGGCGTCGGACACTTTTAACACCTTTTCGATGGCATGGTCTTCTGCGGTATCTTGTCGAGAAAACTGGGTAGGCACCTGAGCTAGAAACTGTTTTATATTAAGTGTACAAATACATTTTTAAGCATAGTATTTACATTTATTTAAGATAACAGTATTTACTTAGATAAATATTAGTTATTGTCATCTGGTATGTTTACGATAATGAAAAACAGTTTATATTTTGTAATTGCTAGTTTAAGTGGAAATGTTTAGAAGTGTATCTTTTTATTGCCATAATTTCTGAATTTACTTTTTTGTCGAATTAAACAATTAAACCTTAGCTGAGTTAAACAAGTTATTGTTGATCAATTTTTCTATTGGGATCTTCGGTGTGAAACACTAAACTCGAAGAGATATACCACTAAACACCAAATTAGTTTTTAATATTTTGTCGCATGTTTCGCTAACCATGTTGACATCTTTAGGCGATGATTCGATCAAGTGATATGGTGGTTAGCGATAAATCTCCTTGAATTTAGTCCAGATCTGATTACTGACGAGTAAGCTGAGTACAGCACTTTATCTTTTTTTCTTTCCTATTGCGTTTTTCTACTGCTTATACATTGTACGATTTTATGCCACATTTCATTCAGAAACATAAAACTACAAAGGAAACGCACATCAGGTGATTATACAGTCTAAAAGTTAATTTATCGAATTATCACTGCACACATACGACATATAAGACATTGGTCAATAAGTATCCGTTCTGATTTTGAAAATTCGCAAAAGTTGACGATTAGATAATAATTTGAGCTATCTATTTCTACAATACTGGCAAAAAGTGGTATAAGTGGTTCACGAATGAAAATTTCGACTTTCATGGTAAGAATGTTCATGATAGTGACGTGTAATTTAACAGAATGTTGGGTTCGTTTGTCATCACTAATGTCTTGTGTTGTTTCTTTCTTGGCTAATGATTATATAATGATCCGTCCCTGGGATAATTACTATAAACACAGTTGTATTTTCTTGGCTTCACTTTTCCAAATGACCGGCTCAATTGTTTTATTTTATCTTCTAGGCTTTCTTGTGATCTTATTTAAAAACTTGAATGATAATACACAACGGACAGGTAAGATTCTAAAACACCTACCTACACAATTTCTTTACTGCAGGGCGATTCTTTGAAAATTGATTTCTTTCATTTTTCTTTAATGTTTTTTTACGTCAAATTTTAATATTAGTGTTGTCGAATTTGTTTATTACAGTTGATGCAAATAATATTAAGTTCATAAAATGTTGTCAGTGCAAAATGTTTTTATTTTTTATTATAAACAGGAAATTTTGTGTAAAATATGGGCGTTGTTCGGAGGGTTCGTAGGGGATTTTGTTTAAGATAAATATTATACACATTTGTTAACGTAATGGTTGCTCCATAATACATTTTTGGCAATAATTAGCATTTTTACTAATGTCAAGATTGTTTTCTCATCTTCCGTTTTAAAAGATTTTCCATTTAAACAGATTGTAGTCCAAGAGTACCATGTTTGGTAAGTAAGATAGATAGAGTAAAATATCGCACATGAAACTTAACAATTTTGCTGGGGGGTAAGGCCGGATGTCTTCTGAGAAGTGTTCTACGTTGGTCACTCGCCAGTCGGTAGCCTTCCTATTAGACTTATGGGTAGACACATAACCAAGGGTTTATTTATAACTTGAGGGGGGTGCTGGCCTGGTTTTGTCGGTAGCTGATGACCGTGGTTCGGAACCGACGTTAAGCTGTAGGTCCAGTCGCTAAATAGCCTAGTTACTGATGCGCCTCTAACCCTAATATCTCTCTCTTTAATTTTGCTGGGTCCTAACTGAAATGTGTGGTCATGTAAACCATGATGAACCACGACGCTTTTTCTGTTTGCTAATTCTGGCCTTTTTTTTGAGTTGCTGGTTTAGATGATCTAAGTGTGAATGATATAGATCAGGGGCCGCCAACCTTTTCAATGTGTTGAGCTACTTTAATAATATCCAAATAGAGAGTGTACAAAATTCAATATACAAATCGTATAAGTCTGAAAATATTTTCGTTTATAAAGATTATGAGTTCGTCCAACTGCGATCGACGGGTTGACTGCGACACCTCTGAACTGACCAATCTACTTTTGCACCGTGGTCTAGTCAACAGAACTTTCTCCGTAAACGGAATATTTTTTTTTTTGTTTAGACAGCGTTCTTGCTCTTTTTGATGAAATAAAAAAGCATAATGTTACGTAAATGCAAGTTATCGACTGACATTTTCAATTTAAATCAACTGGACTAAGGGCCGGTTCTACAATGCAAGAATATACGAAGTATAGCTTATACCTGGTATATTCTTGCATTGTAGAACCGCCCCTAAGGGAAGCTCAATCAGTGTGAATCTGAACATTGTAAAAAGCACTGAATCATATGTCAGCATACATTATAGCCAACACATGTTTCTTTTAGAAGCGTTAAAAAAGGACCTAATTGAAAATCCCTACTAAGTTTTCCCAATATATAATAATGATATTTCAGCGTTGGAAGTAGAAATGTTTTTAACATCGAAGAACGGCTTTTTTGCTCCCATTTCGTTCATCACAATGGACTGTTACATGTAAAATATACTCTTCTGTAACTTTGCATAGTTTAGACGAACCATAGTTGTAAGATTAAAAAAAAAATCAAACAAAAAATATTTTTATTGTGTATCAACATTTATTGTTATCATGCTTAGTACAAATTTGCATCTCTTGATGACGTATAATTGATATTGTAAAGTGTTATTGAAATGAGAGGATATTAATGCTGAGTTTTAGTTACAGTCTTTCGTTATTCTCGAAGAATAACCCGTGAGACTGTCAGTGTCTACCTGGTGTCATCAAATTTATTTTAATATTTTCATCACGTCAAAATACCTCGACGCTATCGTGATAATAATTAAAAATTTTTTATTCGAGTGTTTTATCAACAATAATTTGGTGAACTATAACAGAATATTACAAAACTGCTAATTCTAAACATTTCCTCTAGTTTGTGAGTTGAATGTAAAAACATTTAGTTTTGAGAATTTTCGATTGGAATTTAAAACCCTATAAAATATCGTGTGAAGGGTTTGGGAAGTTAATGATTAATCGTTTCGATAATATACCCTACTAGTAAAAATGCTTTTCAGTGAGTCAGTGTATTAAGTCCTTTTTTTATTACTTTATGGTGCTCAGTGTATGTAGTACAGAGGATTTTAAAGCTAAATTCACTAAAAAATAAAAAAGTCTACACTATTACAAGTAAAAACATCCATTATACATATTTGAATCAACCTGAAAATATACTCCGTGTATAGTAACGGGTGATTTTTGCCGGAATTCCGGAGTGCCGGAATTTCCGATAGGGGTCATGTCAAACGAACCTTAGCTTGTTCGTATCTAGTGTCAAAATTGGTGCTATATAAGATCCAGCTTGTCCAAGAATTCAAGCCGCAAGACCATCGTTTACGTCGTACGTTTGGTGAATGGACTCAAAATCAATTGCAACTTGACTTTAGATTATTTTATTTGGAGTTATGTTAAATTTTTGGCGTATGCCAATAAACCCGCAACTATTGACGCCTTGGAATCTAACATAACTCGGACAATTGCGGATATAAGATCCCGATTGCTTGAAAAAGTTGCCAAAAATTGTATTAATGGAACGCGCTTTGTCAGAAGTAACCGCGGCGGACATCTGTCCGAAATTGTTGAAATAATGATGCCATCGAATGTCATGTCACCTAAAATAAATCTAAGTTGGTTTTTCTTTTATTTGAATTTAAAGTTCGGACGCACTAAAAAAAATCAGCGTATATATATCTTGAAAACAAAAACTAATACAATTTTTTCTGGTTTACCTTTAGGCTTATATAAACAATTACTTAAAATTTATTAAACTAAATCTGCGATTTTGTTTGTGATGTTTAAATCACAATGTGTATGCGTTTAAATAGAAATGAGTCCCTGCATCCAAAATAAATTAAATATGATGATATTTTATACGACTCCAGTTTTATAGATACAACTATTTACCTCAAATGTCGAGAGGAAGAAAGTTCAGCTCAAATATATAGGAGATTAGCTGTCAACGAAAGATGGAATGAATATGAGACACTATGTTCTTTTAAATTAAAGTATCTAATATATTTTTTACTAAAGTAAGTACTAAAATACAAAATAGAAACAATGTTCACCCATGTTAAACTTCTATGTTAGAAAGTTGTACCTTATAAATAATTTTGAATCGCATTAAAATATAATAGTTGAAATATTTCAGATATGCATATGTATGGATAGAATCAGTTAACATATGTTTGTGATATGTTAAAAATACCTCAGGACCCTAAGAATTTTTGTAGTACCGCTTTATCAATATGGATTTAAAATGAAAAGTGGAATATCGTGTATCCTTTCAACACTGCGGTTGAATCAATATATTTTGAATAATGTTAATGCAGATTTCTCTTAAGTCTGGCAATATAATTACAGCAGATGTTGATAATTGCCCAACAACTAGAATATATATATATATATATATATATATATATATATATATATATATATATATATATATATATATATCTTTACACATTATTATAATTATAAGGTCATCGTAACCAAATGATTAAAATTATAGTCCAACCTAATAAACTTTAACCGCTACTACTTTTAATAATCCGTTGATGCGCCATGGTTTTTTACACTTTCATTAAGCGACTCCTACCTGCTGTCGAAGTGCCGCCAAAGTTTGAGGAGGTTGTTGAAAATTTAGTAGTCTTCTACCGATCGTGTCCCCTACATGTTCGATTAAGCTTAAATCGGGAAATATCGGAGGCCATGACAGTACATCCATTTGAGCATTGTCGAAGTAGTCCAATATGACTCTTGCTACATGTGGCCGGACATTATTTTGTTGAAAAATTGGGTTTGGGAGTGTTCTGAAGTATGATATGTATGATATGAAGTATGAGATGAAAGCCCACAATTTCTTGGACCTAACAAAGTGCGATCATTTTTCTTCTGATGAACACCAGAGGTACCCTAAAGCCATAAGCAATGACACCCCATACCAGCGTGTGAACATGCCGTTCAACAAAAACTGTGGGTCTCGTCGTTCACCACGTCGTCTTCTCACTCCTGCCCAGCTATCGTGCTTGTCTAAACCAAATCGAGACTCGTCACTAAACAGTATTGTGCTCCATTCGTGGTCTCACAATAGCCGTTCTCTACACCACTCAAGTCGATTGTGTCGACGCTTTGGAGTTTGAGGTAGCGCCCAATGCGGACGATATGAAAAAAGTCTCTTAACATTCCGCATTTCTAGTGTCTTAAAGTCAACAGTCTCAGGCGACGATCTTGGCATTCTGTTGTTCTTCTGCGTGATCATGTACCCCTGGCTCGATGTGTACGGCTTTCCTGAATGCATATCCGAGAACATCTTAACACAGTCCCGGACCTCTGTTCATTCTGTGAATAATATCCCGAAAAGAGAGACCCGCCTCTTGTAGTTCAACTATCCGGCCCCTGTCAAACTCGGTGAGTTGACGAAGCATTTTTTTGGACACGAGGCATGGTAAACATATTTACTGCAGCTACAAATTTAATCTACTGCCCATGCAGCGCGAATCACAAAAACCCTCGTAAAAAAAATTCCAAATTAACGAGGTGTTTTTGCCATAGTAAACATATACAAAAAGTATTTTTAAAATTAAATAATTTGTATTGGGAGTATAAAGTATAGAGTATAAAGTATAAAGTATATATATATATATATATATATATATATATATATATATATATATATATATATATATATATATATATATATATATATATATTACCACCACGTGGAGAACGTATCTTTCCATAAATCTGTTCGCTTTACTGATCCTATCCATTCCTGCTGGCCATTGTGAAGAACTAGTGAGTCGTAGAAACAGGAAGAATGCACTCTTTGTAAACTCTTTTCTTCAGACATTGTGACACATTTTCCCATGCTAATTGAATATTTCTTTTTATTTTTTCGACTTGTGGCTAAGTCGAATTTTGTGGCTAAGTCATTATATGCAGCGTCTGATTATTCTATTTTTGGACATATGCCTCCCTAATTTGATGCCACTTATTTCGGTCTGCTGTCACGCTCATTCATCGTGGTCCAGTACTTTTCTATATGTTCTTCTTTTCACTGAGCTCTAGGACTTCCGCGACCTCCCTTTCGTAACCTGGGTGTGACCACCTATTGTCTGCTGTTCGCATCACGTGTCCTTTCCATCTCCGTTTCAATTTAGTTATACGTTGCATTATATCTCTGACACATATTTTGTTACGTACCCATTCATTCATTCAGCTTTCGATCAGTCTTACTCCCAACAATGATCTTTCCATTTCCATTTTCATAATAACAACAAAGTCCGTACGGCAACGATCGAAATAAGTGGTAGTCCGAAGGGGCTAAGTCCGGTGAATACAGCGAGTGGTGTATAACGTCCCATTTAAGGGTTTCCAAATAGTTTTTTACACATTTTGCAACATGGGGCCGAGCATTGCCAAGTTTTATCGTGTCTTTGGGCGTATATTTTCATTTAATGCTCGGTTCAATTTTATGCTGCAAAAAACCTTTTCTTTTCTGCCAGACAGACAAAGTTTCACAAGTGGTTTTTCGTCTTTGATGTTTTGTTCTTTCAGTTCATATGGAAGCCATTTTCCTTCCTTCTTGATCTTTCCAAATGCATGTAGACATGTAGGAAATGGTGGATTGGGCAAGAATCAATGTTTCTGCCAATTGTTTCGGCGCATGAGTTGAGTCTTTATCTAATAATGCTTGCAAATCTGCAACTTCAAACTTTTTCGGCTGTTTTGGGGCTGTTGGACGCTCCTTGTCTATATATTCAAATTATCGCTATTAAAGCTTTTAAGTCACCGTTCATAAATTTTTTTGGGTTAAAGCATGGTCATCATAAGCTTCAACCAACAATCGATAACTTTCAACAACCTTTACTCCAAATGAAAGAAGATTATTAAACTTTCCCGCCGAAGTCTTTTTCTGATACATAATTCGACATATTCAAAGGTATGAAAAACTATGAATGTTTTTTGCACAATGACAATTAATAACAAACTGACTTTTGAGTCATATATTTACCCTCTAAAAAGCAAAAAATGCATTAGTAACGTCATATCTTGGCAAAATCGACATTATTAACCGAAATACCTATTAATTAAAAAAAAAAAATAACATTATTAAAAGAATTATTTCATATTAAGAAATGCATATAAACCTCATAGTTATAGTCAAATCATCATATAGTTAAAATCGTTAAAGAACATGAGTTCACTTATTTCTACCTCAAAACCAACACGATAATTACAATTCCTACCTTTGCGACGCGAGTCGTACAAAATAGCAATTGTAACGAAAAAAAAAGACCCTCGATAACTATCGTACATGTGACTTCAACAGATTGAATCCGTCTCTGTCTCGGTAACTAATATTCCAGGATCGTATATCGCGAAAGTGTGGATAGGTATTAACGGCAATTCCTCCCGTAATAAGATATTGCGAGAGGTATAAGATTCGTCTCCACTAAGATGTAACCACGATGCCGAGCAAATGTGAAAACACGTTTACTTATTCTCGGTATACTTATTCTTCTTTCTTTATAGAGGGACGGCACTGAGACAAGGTTGATCAATGATATTTTGCATTTTCAACTCCCTTTTTACCTTATAGATTGAACATAGTCTTCTACTTTTATTTCATGGTAATGGCTAACAATATTGACTTTGATTGCTACACTGGTTTTTAACGGATTTTTGGTTACGTGATATCACTTTTTTCGTTATATGGGATGTAATAAATTATTGTATTATGTCACTAAAACAGCGAATTTGGGTGTTCGTCAAAAAGGGCGAAAAATTAGTTCGTGGGATTTTTAATTAGAATTTTCAAAGTTAATTTTATACCTAAAAAAATCAATTGTGAAAATAAAGATTCTTTGGTTAAAAGCCCCCTATCACCAACTTGGTCAACTCCTCGATACCAGACTTTGTTCTTAAAGGAACAAAATCCCCTTCATTCCCTATTCAAATTTCGGTCATGCAAGAATCGCATCAATAAATAGAAAATGTAGACATTTAATTGTATCGGTATCTTGAAGCCGTTTCTGCGTTTATCTGGCACTACGTGATTTTGTGTTTCCTCACGAAAGAACCCGTTCAAGATTTCGACATTTGTCTGGGGACTGTCAAACTTAACCATTGGTTTTGAGCACAGTAATAAGTCTGGTAGCGTAGCATTCGATCTGGCAACACTGTTGACTTTTCTTTTGGTGAAAAGGTAGAATAACATCTGATGCGCCTTTAGTAGGCGTTTGGACTCTCTAGAGTTACTTGGTGGTGCGTAATAGTTTTTTTCGTGAACCGGATTTTTCTAATGCGGAGTTTTCTAGATGAACCCCGCAGCGGAAGGCCTTCAATTGCAAGAAGTAATGAAAATGTGCACATAATCGGGGATCTTATGCGTTCATTGCTGGTAGGTGGTCAGAATGAGAAAATATGACTAAACTGATTTTGACCAACTATTCATTTAGTGTTAGACTATAATTTTCATTAAATTTTGTAGTATCTCTCGACACTGTCTATTAATTTAGTAAAACTAAGATCTCGTATCACTAATAGTAGATATCATTATTAGACAGTGCAGGTTGATGAACTGATTCCATAAACTTTACGCAGGGTTTCTATAATTTTCGGTAATTCCAGAATCCAATGAAATAGATCGTCCTCAACATGAATAATTTTCGAGTTTGGTTTCTCCTTTATTGAAAATTTTTGGTCGATTTTGTTGTATAAGAATTAGGACTGCCTTCTCACATTATGTTTTATAGTGACAGAAAATCATATAAAGTGTATTCAACTTTGCTCCCACCGTTTTCCTATAGATGACGTCAGCGATAAGTGGTCGTTGAAATTCACCAGTAATCGATTTGTGTTAACATCATAAAGTTATTCGTGATTAAAAATGTCAGTTTATGAGCCAAATTCTCGTCATTTACTGGATGTGTTAATTTATTGCTTTAATATGAAGAAGTTTGCCGCTGAGACTCACCGATTGCTCTCAGACACTTATGGTGAGGCCGCTGTCAGTGAAAAACGTGCCGTGAGTGGTTTCAAAGCTCATAACGGCATAGCGGCGGGTCAGCGATAATTTTTGAAGAAGAATAATTATAGGCATTGTTTAATGATGACTCGTGTCAAAGTCAAGAAGACTTGTCAAGATCATTGGGAGTGACTCAACAAGCAATTTCAAAATGCCTTAAAGACTTGGGAATGACCCAGAGGCAAGGATATTGGGTGCCATACTAGTTAAAACTGAGAGAAATTAAACGCCGTTTGTTTGCTTGTGAACAGTTGCTTGAAAGGCAAAAACGAAAGGGATTTCTGCATCGTGTTGTGACTGGGGACGAAATAGGGGTTTATTACGATAACCCCAAGATCATGCCCTGTATTTGATGGGACCAGCTCGGTGTAGTGAATTATGAGCAGATAAAACCATCCGAGACAATCTCAGGGGATCGTTATCGAACGCAATTGGGGACCAAACGCATTGGTCTTCGGTCCCATGATGCTCGGTCCCATGTTGCGAAAGTGGTTAAAACGCACTTGTAAACGTTGAAATGGAAAGTCCTACCCCACCCGCCGTTTTCTCCAGACCTTGCTCCTTCTGACTATCACCTGTTTTAGTCGATGGCACACGGTCTGGCTGATCAACACTTCCGGTCTTATGAAGAAGTCAAAAATTGGATCGATTGGTGGATCGCTAAGATATCGCTAGATCGATAAAAGACAAGAGAAAGTAGGACCCAATAACAGACAATACTTTGAATCATAAATGTATAACCAGTTTTTTACAGTTTGAATAAAGAAAAAACGGCGGGAGTTACCTTTTATTTTAGTTATAAAAGCATGGCGTTTCAATTGTTCAAATTGTTTCTATTGTTCATTTGTTTTTGTAAAATCAATGGAATGCAGTTACTGAAGACGCATCAAATGCTGGTCTGAATTCCTTTCAAAGGCAAAGCCAACAGTATTGCCAGATCGGCGGCTACGTCTTATTCTCAATATTTTATTCACACACTTCGTAACTTAAAATAGGTATGAATACGGTCACAAACAGGTGCCGGGCAGCGACCCAATTACGGGAGCATATCAACTAGTACAGCAGGACTATGTTAGTATTTCTTTTCTCCGCAGTATACTTTGTATATAAGTACTACCAGAAGCACTAACAGAAACCTACTTTACTAGCATCGTTATCAGTATTAATATATTTATGACTTGTTATATTTATGACTTGTTATTACTATTTGTGTACTGTGAGTAATAAAGTTTTCTTGTTTTAGGTAAGCGACCAGATAAACGACCAGATTTTTTAGGGGTAAGAAATATAATTACAACTATTGAGATATTAATATTTATAACACTGAACTATATTCCGGCCTGATAGCCAGAACTATACTAGGCATGATTTACGAACCATTATTTACCATCTGTTAATATATATACGTGCCGATTCAATATGCAGCTAGTGCTAAAAACTCTGTAAGAAAACAGGCAAATTAACAAAGCTAAGCAGAAGCTGAGAAGGAAAAGGACACAAATGTTTTCCTTAGATTGTCCGAAGATTTTATTCAAAGTTAAATGAGGACCTACTGAAGAACAAGTGCCAGATATCCTAGTGGAGGAAGTGATAAAGGCTATAGACACGATGAAAAATGGCAAGGCTCCAGGAAAGGATAGTATAACTGTGGTTGGACTTTACATAAAACACTAGCAAAATTATACTCAAAATGCCTCAAACAACAAGAAGTACCCAGCTTATGGAAAAATGCAGAAGTGATTCTTTTACATAAGAAAGGATCACGGGAGGATTTAAAGAACTATCGTCCACTAAGCCTCCTATCAGTGGTGTACAAAGTTTTCACCAAGATAATATCCAAAAAAAATCTAAGAAAACGTAATGATGCACAACCAAGGGAGCAGGCAGGATTCAGAAGTGGATTCGGTACAGTGGATCACATTCAGGTTCTACGGTTATAGAAAGACACAACGAATACACTATGCCACTGTACTTGGCTTTTATCGATTATGGAAAAGCATTTGATTCAATCTCAAAGCGGGCCATAATGGATGCATTGCTTAATGAAGGTGTAGAGAAAGTCTATGTAAATCTACTAGGATCGATATATGCTGAAGCTACAGCGACAGTTCACCTTGACGATCTGAAGGTTGGAATAAATGTAGAGCGGGGCGTACGGCAGGGTGACGCAATATCGGCTCTTCTTTTCTCAGCCTGCCTGGAACAAGTGTTCCGTAATCTGGATTGGGAACAGGATGAAATAAAGATTAATGATAATGATAATGATAAGAATTAATCATTTTAGATTCGCAGATGATATCGTTCTTCTTTCACCAGACCCAGAGGAGCTGCAAAGGGCTGCGGAACTATTTGGCTTAAAAATAAACCAGAAGAAGAGTCAGGTCATGTTTAATAAATTTGCTGAGGACAAAATGATTTCTATTTTAGGAACGGATTTGGAAGTTGTGGCTCACTATATATATATATATATATATATATATATATATATATATATATATATATATATATATATATATATATATATATATATATATATATATATATATATTGGGCAGAGGGTTCAGTGGAAGGGGATACCATCCGGGAGGTGGAACGACGCGTTAATATAGTGTTTAAGATCAAACTACCACTTTGCCTGAAAAGAAAAGTCTTTGATCAGTGTGTCCTGTCCGTTATGACATACGGAAGTAAGACCTGGACACTCACATCACACTCAGTTCAAAAACTTCGAGTAGCACAGGGGGGAATGGAAAGATGTATGCTTGGCATTACTAGACGGAATACTACATGGTTCAGAGAACAAACGAAAGCGAGTGACATCATTGGAAGAATAAAGCAATTGAAATGGAACTGGGCAGACCATGTAGAGAGGCGATGGGACGAAAGATGGACTGGATTCCACTTGATCGCAAACGTCTACGGAGAAGATCGAAGACAGGATGGACTGATGATATTATTAAGTATGTTGGACTCGAATGGCAGAGGAAAGCTCAGGACCGCAAGAGTTGGAAGCATGCTGAAGAGGCCTTCATCCTGCAGTGGATGATGATATATATATATATATATATATATATATATATATATATATATATATATATATATATATATATATATATATATATATATTTATATCTATATATATATATATATATATATATATATATATATATATATATATATATATATATATATATATATATATATATATATATATATATATATATATATATATATATATATATATATATATTTATATATATATATATATATATATATATATATATATATATATATATATATATATATATATATATATATATATATATAAAAGGGGGTAAAGATACGACAAGTTTATTATACCGTTGGAAAACTAGAGGCCATATCAACACTTCGATAATAAACTTTTTTCGATTTTTTTAAAAGCCAAAAAAAATATATCCAATTTTCCAATGACCTATTTCCAACGACCAATTTCCATTTTGACCAAAATTTTTTTTTGGGTAAATACCTTAAAACCTTAAATAATACTTATATAATACCTTATATACCTTATATAATACCTTAAAAATTTGTTGAAAACGTGAGAAAATTAATTTATGGAATATTTATTAATCGTTCTCCTCTTTGGAACATAACCAATCACAATACGACGCTACACATCACCATTGACACCTTCCCTTTCAGTCGATACAGCTGCCTCGTTTTCATCACTGACAACGGCTTGTATAAAGTCGGATTTCACAAAAATATCCGGCTTAAACGGTGAGATTCCCGTTGCTTCGAATTCATTGACGATGCTTTGAGTCAAAAGAGCAAGCAGCAATGCGGCGTTAACAATGCCTATACGGTGCCCAATTTCAAATGCTTTGCCAGATTTGTAAGCAAAAAAATATAATTTATAAGGAAAAAATGACGCCCGGATACGAAAACCGAAGAAAAACTGGTGTTTCAACCTACCTGTATAACGTGATTTTTGACACGCAAAAAGGCGTATCAGGAATTTTTACAGAAAATCTTTTTACACGTAAAAATACATGTCATTTATTGACGTTATTACGTTAATAAATGACGGACGTTTTACGTATTTACGTTAAAAAATTATCACTTTATAGATTAATGAAAAAATCACGATTTCTTTTAAATTTCACACCTTGTCGTTAGATTGACTTTACTTAAAATTGGCAATCAATCCAATAGGTTTACTTTTTGATAATATCAAATTCAGGTACGGTCTTATTTATCGTTACATTAATAAAAGTTTATTAAGGCTTAATTGTTATGTTGGTTTTTGCATTGAGCACTGGATAAAGAATTATTTTTCTCAGTTAATATGTGCATACAAATATATCGTTTAAAGCTAAAACAATGCATTTATTCCCGGTATGGCGCGTGTCCAAGGTAAACTTTGAACATTCCATTCCATAATGCACACAGTCAACGTATCAAAATGAAGTTCTGTCGATATGTGCATTCCAGCTACACTATTCAACAAGAAATAAAAGTTAAAAAAAATCCGCAACTATATATTATATATTAAACCGTACATGTAATTCCTAATATGTAATTGAAAATGTAATATTTTACGAATTTTTCAAAATACTGACAGGCACCAACCACACAGTAATAATTTTCTGTTAATGAATAAGTTGGGTCAATTACGCTCTATATATTATCTATTAATTGTGAAATATCCGTCAAAGGAGACGTAAATTAGGTCTAGATTGTTATTTTGGTTTGTTATTATAGTATAATAGATATATACCAGACTAATATAAGTGATATTTTGATAAAAAAAATGATTTCTCGCTCTAGGAGAGAATTTATTATTATTATTATGCTGGATTGTGTCGTCTTTTGAAATTATCCAAAGCTTTGCCTCCATCGTTTTCTTTCTTTGTCTTCCCATTCCAGTTCTTGTCAATTTCCAACATTGCCTTCTCTTGCAACACTTGTTCTTGGTTCTATTGGTTCTTTTTTCACTGCTTGCATGGAGAGTTTTGTTTCTGATACGCATTAGATGTCGGTACAATATTAACTGATTTCTTTTTCTATCATCTTTCATGGTTCTTTTAATGCCCATCATTTATTTTGTTGTATCATTTGTAATCCTTTATTTTCGCTATCTCCTAGGTGATTTTCTTATGATGATATTTTTTAATGAGTTTTCAATTTTTTATATATATATATATATATATATATATATATATATATATATATATATATATATATATATATATATATATATATATATATATATATATGAATATATATACAGTTATGACCAAAAAATAAGGGTACTATATAGAAATCATAAGTTTATTTTGTATCAACGAATAAACTAAAACAGAACAGTTTACATATTCACCAAGTGAAGTAATCCACTGACATATCAAATAAATATAAATAAAAAATAAATGTAAAAAAATACATAACTTTTAATAAATCCGTGTTTGGTCACAATCAAGTTTCTTGAATAGTCTCCTATATTTTTTTGGTATTTGATGTTTTCCTTAAAGTTACACGCGTCTTCAAAATTTTCCACAAATTTTCCATAGGATGCATGTCGGGTGACGGAGATGGCCAAGGTACACAAACAATATTATGGCTATCTAAGCAAGTTTTCATACTTTTGGCGGTCTGTCTGGAATCATTGTCATGCTGGAAGTTCCACCGCAATGGCATACGTTTTTCGGCATAAGGCAACATAATATTTTGTAAGATATTTAAGTAAATTTTTTTGGTCATATTTTGTTTTATCCAGTGAATTGGACCAACTCTGGTATATGAAAATGTACCCCAAATTTTTATATTACCACCACCATGTTTGACGCAACCAATATTATGTTTTGGATTCAAATATTCATTCAGTCGACGCCGAACACGTACTCTTCCAACTTTACCCAATAAATTTATTTTAGTTTCGTCGGAAAAAAAGTGTTCTCTATTTAATTCATTTCGTGTAAACTCCTTACGTGGTATTAAGTGTTTTTTATTCATATAGGGAACTTTCCTTGCATTTCTGCCATTATAGCCAAATTGGTACAAACGTCTCCTAATACCCCTCGTACTGTTTTGTAACTGTTATTCCCGTTTAGCAACCGTCTAAATCAAAAAAGGGCTTTTACACACCTCGCGAATTAAACTTTTGGAGATCTTTTTCAAAGTTTGTCAATAAATTAGTAAGATTTTATCTGCTCTCGCAATTGCAAAATTAGCCGGCGTTCTTCGTTAGTACAATGTTTAGTACGACCCATTGTTTTTGATGGCCTCTTCAGCAAGCTTCCAACTCTCGCGGTCCTGAGATCTCCTCTGCCATTCGGTTGTATGTTGTGTATTTCTGTTCAGTGCTTTGTATTTCGTGTTTTAACATTTCTTATCTGCCAACCATTATCAGTTATCAAAATATTCGTTTGGCGTGACAAATCCTGTATGTATGTGAAAATGGCTGTCACACAAAAATCATGTCGGTTAATGTGAAGGCCTGGAGTAATGTAAATCTTTTAATATATTCCAGTAACAGTAACTAAAGTAAGAAAAATGGTTTATACATACGTAACCAAACGAATCTCGACGTTGTTCGATTATTTATTAATCCTAATATAAATGTATTTTGTCGGACTCTAAGTTCATTTAATAATTTACTATTTATATTTATTACATTAGAAAGTAACAAGAAAACACATGCTTACAAATCATAAACAGCCTTGTGCATAAAATAATATGCTAATTTTTACTCAGTGGGACATTTTGTTACTTCAGATCTGATGGCGACGTATAAACCAATAAAAAGTCTATAGAATAACATTAAATGTAAAAGAGTTCTGCCCTGGTTTTTAAGATGTTATGCAAATGCACGAGAGTTTTTTTAGAGTCGCTTTTTATTCAACAAACATCAACTCTAAAATATACATGGTACAAAAAACATTGTCAATAAAATTTAAGAATGCAGTAGAACCAAATATCTTAACTATTCGATGTACACATATTTTATTTACAGTCATTTGTAAGTGAATTATACTAGTGTGATATATTAAAATAAGAGGTTTGTTTTCCTTATGAGTAAGCAAAAAACACCTACAATAATGTAACGGTATTAGTAGTAACATTATTTTTTTCATTCGACTTTTTAAAAAATAAATCGTATTGTAAAATACTGTTAATCAGTTTTATTCATTCAGTTAGAAGTTGAATGAAAATATGAAAATAATATTTAAATTTTGTTAGTAATATTAATAATCATTAATAATTAATATTTATTTTCGTATTACTGCATGGTTTTTCTGTTATGATACTCAATATTTACAATAATTAGCGCATTTTTTTTTTGTATTAAATCACTTTAATTACTAATTTAATGAACGAAATGATTTTTTGAACAAGAATGATTTTTTTTTCTATAGATAGATGGCAATACACGCAATTTTAAAACGTATGTAATTGAATGGTACTAAAATGTAACTAATTAAATAAAAATAACATCAGCTTTCTAAAAGTGAGGTTTTTTACAAACACACACACTCACATTTGTATTCGTTTACTGGCTTGTATAACATTTCAGTTTAATCTTTAACTAAATACAACTTCTTCGTATTCTTTACGATTCTTTACTTGTGTCGTTACTAAGTGGCGTGATCTATAGAAATTTATTTCGTTCGCGTACTTTCATTTATACAACGTTCCCTATTTCTGGCTTTCTTGGTTGCATCTAGGAGAAAAATACTAATTAGGTTTTTAATTTTGTTTGCTTTTGGAGGTTTTCCGTTTTTTCCATCCATTGCTCTACTACCAGTCTTTCCAGGTTATTGCGGTCCCTGCGTTCAATATGATCAATACATTTTTGTATTTGTTCCTTATGGAATATATTATAATGACTTATGGATTCATCATTTTCTTGAATAACGGATGCGTTTGTTCGTCTGGAAGTCCACGAAATGTAAAGGACACGTCTCCAGCGCCAAAGTTCAAAAGAATCAATGCGCTTGAGGTCTCATGTTTTTTTAATAGTCCATGTTTCAGCGGGATATAGCAATGCTATAAAAACTAAAGTTTTTACTACCTGTTTCTATGTGTTCTCTGTTACGTCCCTATCTCTCCAGATCTTCTGCAAATTCCGCATTGTATTTTTTGCCATTTGGCATCATCTGGCTTCAAGGTATTCAAGATGAATTGGCTTGACTGATGTTGGGCCTGTTATAGTTTCGACAGTCGATAGTTATTATTCTCGTTTTCTCCTCATTTATTTCTAGTCCGCAAAGATGGCTTTCATCCTTTATTTTTTTTAAGGATAGTTCTTCGGCCGATCTTGCAAGAAGTGTAATGTCATTGGCATATCTTAGTTAGTTATTTTAGTGGCGCCAATACTGACACAACCCATCCAATTCTCGAGAGCTGCACGCATGATATATTCAACTTACATGTTAAATAGAATTGACGACAGGATGCATTCTTGTCTGGTTCATTTAATGACGCAAAGCTCATGGGATGTTCGATCTTCAATTTTCACCATTGCTCTGTTTTTTTTTCGTATAGATGACAAATTAAGTCAATCAGTTGAACTGATAATCCTATTTCCTGCAGAATTTGCCATAATTTCTTCCATTTTTTGCTGTTAAACGCCTTCCGATAATCGAGTATACAGAGGTATATAGGATGGTTAACTTCTCTGGTGTTTTGGATTATTTGTCGAACGTTGAATATAAGTTCGCGTATACCTCTCTTTAGGATGAATCCAGTCTTTTTTGGGGGAATCTGCCATGATAAGTAGGATTTTAAAGGTTCATAGATAATGTGAAAGAGGATTTTACTGGCACATGTGGTATGAGGGCGATAAGGCGGAAATTTTTGCATTTCTCTCTAGACCCTTTTTTGATAGCCCGTTTCTTCTTTTTCAGAAGGGATTTCCATACTTTTGGAATGTTGCGAGCGTCGTTTCCCGTATTTAGCTCACCTATTTCTTCTATTTCAAGGGCTTCTCTGATTATTCGGACCTTGTTGTTTTCAATATTCGCTATTTCTTTAACTCTTTCAAAATTGATTTTATGTCCTGTTTGTAGATGGTGCTGGAACAGAGCGGAAGTGGTTTGTTTGTATTTTAATGTTCTTGTATTCTGGCCGATATTCGTCTGTTTGTATTTGATTTGACCCCATGATTTTCCAGTCTAACTTTGTCCTTGGGGTTTTTAGGATGTTTACAACAGTTTTGTGCGACTTGTAGGCTGTTCTGATCTTATGTTTCCTTAGTAGTCTGCCTATCCTCTCTGTGGTTCCTTTTACGTATGGCAGCAGGACCTTTAGTGTATTTGGTTCATAATACTCTATATATATATATATATATATATATATATATATATATATATATATATATATATATATATATATATATATATATATATATATCTGTATTTTTTTCAAATATTGATTCGTTCATTAGTTACAAAAGTTCAAATTTGAAAAGTAAAATTGTAAAAATAGATCAATTTTCAAGGCACGATTACATGGAAACGGTTTGTTTGACGTACATTTTTAATGAGACCTTTTTTTGTAGAGATTTTAATTCCCTTCAAGAATATATTTATAATAATTATATATTATATAATATAATATATTT
The DNA here is from genome assembly GCA_031761425.1 of Cosmopolites sordidus. Classification (NCBI taxonomy): domain Eukaryota; kingdom Metazoa; phylum Arthropoda; class Insecta; order Coleoptera; family Curculionidae; genus Cosmopolites; species Cosmopolites sordidus. The sequence goes on from JARFXV010001410.1 coordinate 500,362, forward strand.
ATATTAGAGTGGGCCATATATATATATATATATATATATATATATATATATATATATATATATATATATATATATATATATATATATATTGCAATTTTCATATCGGCGAATTTGTATGTTGTAATAAATATGTAGTATATACTATGGAAAAATCATAAAATTGTGACTTTTTCTTCAATAAATCAATAAATGACACATCAGACTAAGTTAAGGAAAACCAATGGACACAAGATAATCATAAATAACAATGCTGTTTAAATATGTATAAGCAACATAAGTCGAGATGTTATAAATCTAAACTAGTTCAGAAAACAACTTTTGAATATAATTATGGCGCGATTAATTAATAAATACATTTTCTGGTTACTTCATCACCATAAAAGCTCTATCCAAACTAAATACCCCTTCAGCAATATCAAATATTCTTGAATCTAGAGTAAAACATAATCTGGTAAAAATATTGATGTTATCAATGGTTTTGTTTAATTATTTTTAATAATTGGGGCCTTTTAAATAATATACACTAAATGAAATGAACCATTGCTTCGAATAATATGATATGATATTCTGAAGAAAATTATATGATATTCTGAGTTACATTCCTTTGAAATAGTTAATTAAGTACGATTGTGTTTGTATTGGTAAAAGTTGAACCGGCTTTGACTCCGGCTTTTTCCACAGTCATGTTTGGAAAGCATGAAAGATCCCTTTTCGCATAATCTTCTATGCAGGTATGTAAATGTTTCTGTACAAGGAAGTACTCTCCCGGGAAAAGCCTCCGCTTACAATCTTCTAGCTTCACACGCGTTGCCATTCACCTTCCAGTACATAAAATGCATATTCGCCATTTCGTCGAAGGAATAATGGGCCATTTTGCGGTTTAAAAATTAAAAATCTAGACTTTATTGCGTAAATGGTCCAGTTTTACGAAACGTCAAAGACAAACATTAACAGTGATAGCCGCTTACTTAATTATTAAGATGCATTTCGATATCCATGTAATCGTGCATCGATTTAGAGAAAGTCAGTTTTCTGGAAAATGGTTTATCCTAACGAGATGAAATAAGAATCTTACCTTTTTTACCTAAAAATGTTTGCGATTCAATAATTTGAATACAAAAATTAAAAAATATTATAAATATCAAAAAAGCTGTGGCAGCATTTACCTAGGAGACGCCCCTTGACTAAAATATTCTATTATTATCACAAAAAACATTTTTCCATTCCAATTTATTGAAGTATACCGAATTTCGTGACTTTACCATAAACTGATTCGAAATATATTGCGAAAAAAACCATCTTTAGAGTTCCCCCTTTAAAGGGCTCTAGCCCCTTTAAGAAGCAATTTTTCGAGTATGTTCACAGAAACTTTTTTTATGTTTTAATCCCTAGAGTCACCTTCCAAATTATTTTGACGTTATTTCCTGACACCCTGTATGTTACAATCATTTTTTAATCTGTATATGTGTAAGTATAATCAAATAGAACTCAACACGAGGTAATTTGAACGGAGAAGCCAGGGACAAGAGAAATATTAGCATATCTGTTACAACGGCGTAAATTCTGTTCCGAAATTTAGCGGCAAAAATATGCTAATAATCAGATGTTGGAGGTAGTACGAAACATTTCGGCCAATAAATAAAACTAACAGCATATTACAACTGTATAACGAGATGACGTGTACAAAGTGCAAATGCAAAATGGAAAAAACGAATAAGAAAGAGCTGGAACTGTCGAAGATGTAATCGGCCGGAATGTCCTGTAATGCATTTTAAGACGCCAAGATCTCCAATGATAGATGTCCGTGACGTAACGGAACCATTTTCAAGGATGGCTCGTCGACTTATTCGAGTTTCGAGCCAATCAAATAATAATTTGAAGATTCAGCGGGATCTTATTCATATTTAATAACTGCAATCGCTTTCAAATTGAGAGATATTTATTAAAAGGAAATAAAGGAACATTTAATGTTTGTTGTTTTAATTTACGACCGATTAATTAACTTTATTATATGTAGGGCTATTTCGAATATTTCAACATTCCTGTTCTTTCTACCATGAAACATAATATTTTTTTATGAATTAAATAACTGTATTCAGTAATTAATAAACAATTTCAAGATTCAAATCTTAACATCAATCATAACTATTCAAGAATGATTAAAAAGCTCTAGGTGTTTCGGAAAGAAAAGATCTATGGATCAATTTGAGAAAATATCACATGGAGAAAGAGGCACAACCATGGACATACAACTCTGTACGCTATAGAATGACCAGGACATCGTTTCATACATAAAATTCATATATCTGACAGGAGTAAGTCACCTCATAAGAATGGATGATATTAACCAAACGAAGAATACCTTTAATGTAACGCTGGTAGGCAGATGTAAACGAAGGAGATCCAAGCTACTGTGGGAGATGGTATCAGGGTTGATGTTCGTAATATTGGAGTGAAACACTGGAAAGGAGCGGGCCAAGGAGTAGCTGCAGAATAAGCTTATGGAGGCCAATACTTGTACGCGGTTATAGCCATTTTCTAACCTTTTTCTACCAAAAAACATTTTCTGGTTTTATTTAACACTGTGATCTGAAGTGGAAAGAGTTTGACAGTGAACGAAGTAAATGACAATTTGATATTCAATGTCAGGACTGTATGGCTAGTGACTAAAATGGAATATGGTGGAGTCATCACGGAAGACAATACCCTTTGCAGTTTGCAAATTTTGTGCATACGTGTGGCAAAGGATTTTACCAAGATTCTATATGTGCCATTATTTCCATAAAAATAAATTACTTTAATAATCAAAGTATTGACTTGTTAGCTCTTACTTTTTTCCATCTTTCTGTCAAGGAATGGATTCCGCACCAAAAAAACTTTTAGTTTTTTGAGGCCAATCATTCATTAAGCTAAATTTTCATTTCTTCGTAAGAACGTAAGTGTTGTTCTGAAAGTTCGTGTCGTATCGTTCGAAATAAGTTATAGTCCGAACGGGTTAAGTTTGGTGCACGGGCGTAGCCAGGATTTAGTTTGGGGGGGGGGGGGGTTAGTTTGAAGTAAATAAAACAACAAAAATATACTTACATGAAATTTAATATCTATATATTCATCGGAAAAATTACGACATATTTATAAAGTTCTTAACTTTAAATGAAATGGTTAAATTAATTTCGTTCCTCTGCGCTAAATCTAAAAGCATTAAAGAAGAAATCTTCTGAAATCTATAATATTAGGTAATATTTGGCTAACCCCTTAACGACTTGTCTGAAGACTGAAAGCTGTGGAAACTGCCTCTTAATATTTATATTCTTCTGGACCGCAGATTGTGATGGTGCGAACTTCTTATTGGTTTTGGTGTTGGCACCGCCCCCTCGGACGATGTTTGGGGTGTAACAGTAGTAGTCAGTTTCTCCCCATATTGCAGCCGGTGAGCTTCGGTCTGTCCGTTAATTATTGGTTTCCACGTGTCTGACAGATTGAGAGCATCATTTCTTCTGTTTAGGCGTCCGATTTTTTCTATTTCTATTGTTTCTCCTATGGTTCTTATTTTGTAGTTAGGGATATTTGCAATTTGTCGGCAACTGTCGAAGAAGTCGATTTTGTGCCCTGTTTGTAGATGATGTTGGAACAGAGACGATGTGGTTTGTTTATTTCTAACCACCAATTTGTGTTCTTCGAGCCGGGCTGATATTCTTCTGTTGGTTTGTCCGTCCGAACTATGCCATGTGCCTATGTCCGAACTATGCCGAACTATGCCATGTTACAAGTTTCGCACGATATGCTGTATACGCCCGGATTTTCTAGAATGATGTGATCTTTGGGACTTCTAATAGCTGATTTTATTGTTTTATGTGGCTTGTATGCGGCTGATATATTATGTCGTCGAAGCAGTCGTCCAATACGGTTTGTGACACCTTTGATGTACGCCAGAACTGTTACGGGCCTATTTTCATAACATGGCATAGGTCATAAGCTAGGGATATACAAGACAATGCTAAAATTAATAGTAACATATGCCGCAGAAACTATTACACTCACAGCAAAACGGGAAGGCAAACTAAATATTTTTTAATACAAAGTAAAAAGAACAATAATGGGAGCAAATAAAGTGGGAAACAACGAGTTCAGAACTCTGATGAACTTTGAAATGGACAAGCTGTTGGTAAAGGGAAACATAGTGATATTAATTAGTGAAATCAGTGAAAATATAGCGAGCACAAAGAATAAGATAATAGATAGATAATAAGATAATAGGTACCTAATGAGAAGAGAAAAGAATGCACCAATAAGAGAGGTATCAACATGGAAACCAGCACAGAACAGGTTTAGAGAGAAAGGAAAAGAATGCACCAATAAGTGAGGTTTCAACGTGGAAACCAGCACAGAACAGACTTAGAGGGTGATCGAGAGTCCAGAGTCCATAACAGGTGGACTACATTAGAGAAAAGATAAGAACATCGAATGCGAACAGATCATATAATATTTTAGATATATAATAGTCTAGGTTGTTTTAAAATTAGTGTATATTGTTCAGTTTGTAATTCAACCACCAACCATTAAAAAACCATAAAAACCACCAACCAAAGAATTCCCGAACATTAACCTAAAGCCGAGCTTATTTTTAATGATCATCAGTGGATGTTATCGATGAATTCGGACTCCCAGCAAGCTCTCTACAATTACTCGATGACTAGTTATCCAAAGAAATTCGTTGGTGGAAAAGAACGCGATGTATTTTGAGAACACAACACAAAAAGCAGATTTCACAAACTAATTCAGACGGTCATATTGTTAGTTCATATATCACGAGAATATCATTATTTGTAAAAATGTTTATTAAACACTACTAATTAACACAATATGTCTAGTGACTAACAACAACAATACAATTTTAGCATCTTATATACATATACATACATCAAAATTCTATTAAAACTTAAGATAACGGAAGCTTTTTTTCAATACAATCCTGACAATTCGATACAATAACCATGATTTCTTCAAAAGTTATATAAGGTATTGTATAAAAAAAGTATATCGAAAGGAGCAGCTTTAAAATTATATGTAGCTACAGAATATTTGATTATAAGCCGCGAGATAATATAAATTGAGTTGCATTCAATACTACTTACTTTTAACAGAATTGTCTGAAATAAAAAATTGCGAATACCTTTGTATGATTCTGACAGATAACTGAATATAGTAGTGGAAATAAGTATCAACCATATATAATCTACCAGGGTGAGCTTAAATGTTCGTAAGAAAACCTGATCGAGTCCGTCAACTGTCGAATTTTATCTCGCTGACTTCACTAATTTATGTTTAATTAAGTCTTAAAGGCTTATCAGCAACTAACAGTCATAAATGAAACATGGCCTGAAGAACTCAGCCCTTTCATTTTGATTCTTGGTAATTGGGTTCGTCTGTTCAAATGGGCTTATTTTGGAAGAACCTAAGAGTTCTGTGGAGGTATCTGTTCTAAAGATATAGACGGTATAAAGGAAAGTAAAGGAACATACTTAGTATGTAATATTTTTATAACCATTCATTCCATTATAACCATTTTTATAACCATTCCATGCGTTTCAGCAAAAAATTAATTTGTTTTGTTGCAAAAACAGGAAATCTTATCACAAAAGGGAATCTTACATTTTATTGTCGTTTAGTGTTAGTGGAAATTACTATCACTAATTTTTCACATCATAACTCGTTTTAAATCATTCCTCGTAAAAGAAGCTTCGTAGGTTGATAAAATATTGAAAAAAAAAGGATTCATTTAATTTTGGCGAATAAACCATTCACACTATTTTTGCTTGTGTGCAAAATCAACGGGTAAGAGTGTTTGTACCATTTTTTCTTGATAAAGGCAGAGTAATTGCTCTTTTAATGTTCTATTGACAATCCAATAGGAAACTCCAAATTGTCGCGAAATATTTTGAGTACTTCTAGTAGAATTATCATCAACAAGATGAAAAAATGTGTTCAGGATGGATTTCCCGCTGACGCCCACGTTCTTAAATTTCTGGAATTACACCACTCATAGCCAAAAGTCTTTGGGAAACTTGGACAAGAGTTTGCCGAGTTGGAAGCAGGCTTTCTGGGTATCGTTGCCTCCGTAATAAGAAGCATATCGTGATATTCTTGTACAGAATATATTTTTAGTTTTGTAATCGAACTTAATACACGCACTGACATACAATGAAATAATTTGTGTCGTGATGTTGATGTTGATTCTTTGCGGATGAATTGCGACATTGCCGCATCGATGCTGATTGATGTATAACATGATTCTTAATTATAAAAAAATGTTAAATATTATTATAAACATTAGTTTATTTATTAACTAATAACCAATTATTATTTGCCAAATATGCTTTTACATATATTTTCTTAAAATATTATTTCATATAATAGTTTTTATCATTGGTGATTTAATAACTTTGCAATTTTTTTTCCTATTGTAAAGTTTTTGATCCTTCTGTAAGGATTTTTTTCCTTTAAAGTGATGTGAACAATCATGGGTAAATTTTTCGAAAGTACTTTCCCTTATACCCTGCAAATCTCTAGATCAAGGTTCAGTTGGTCAATATATTCATGTTCCCTATATTCGTCTATGCTGCAGAATCATGAACTATACGAAAAATCGATAAGCGCATAATAAAAGCATTTGAGGTCTATTGCTAGCGAAAAATGTTTCAAAATGTTTGAAGCTTGAGTTTGAGCTTGAGCTTAAAGGCAAATCCTGCGGTAAAAGGCAACGAGGCAGAACTCTACAGAGATGGGCAGACAATACAGCTACAAATATTAAATGAGTCACAGGTTGAGACCATGAGAATTGCCCAAAATAGGCGGGAGTAGCGACGGATGATAATGGCCGAAATTCAGTGTTTCAGTGTTGACATTAAATGATTTCAACACATTATATTTCATGTTATGACGAGCAAGATGGAAGGCGGATGAGGCAGAGGATTGTGTTGAAAAAGAAACATAATATAAAATCGTATAATATAAAATAAGTTTTGCTTATAATTTTATAGTTCAGAATCTTTTCAACTTAACCTCGTATGGTAGAATGTGAAGATATTGCTATTCTGAATTCAATTCATTACCATTTAAAGTACTAATTTAGATGACTCGACTTTAATTTTTAGAATATAGATATGAGAATTATTTAGCCATCATATTGAAACGCTTCTTCAGTCTCAGATCCATATATGTAGTCTACGACTAGAAATGTGTACGGTTTTAAATTAGTATTCGGAATATCCTGGATTCATAACCATTTCATATTTTCCGTATGTTGCGTATTTGTACTGTCATATGGTCTTGGAATGCTAGTTATTTCAATATTTATTAGCAACTTTACAATTTTTTTACAATCAACTTTACAATCTTTTAACGTTACAATACAAAAATATAATATAATATATATAATCAATTGGCGACCTGTTAAAAACCAAATACATATATCAGCAAATTAACAATTATCCACGTATATTAAAATACTAAAAAAATTATAATAGAATAATTAATGCTTCATACACACGTGGTATCAAAAAAATTTTTGGAATACTAGGGAAAAAAAACTATGAAAAATATCATAGTATACCATAGTACTTTCATTAAAATAATACATTTCGCGTATAGAAAACATTTTATAAAGGTGGCAAGATCGGACGAATAGGGTGCATAGTCAAGGGTTACAGAACTATTTCTAGTTTTGTCTTGTCAAATGATTGGTGATGCTCTTGCGTGAGAATGCATTGTTATGCAGTAGTCTTCATTCTTCCTTCCGTCCGGCTTCTTCAGCAACAAATGTCGCTTCGATTGAATATTTATACATTTTAAGGTATTTTCTATAGTTCACGTAATATTTAGGCAAATACTTTTCAGGTAATTTTCAATTCACTCCAATCGTTTTTGTTTGAAACACACTTTTTCTTTTAAAACCGTCAATGGAATATTTTTTGATGAATCATGCTAATCATTATGGGGGTCAACAGTCAAGCAGTTCCACAATAGTCATTGGTTCAATATACACTTTTTTAATGTTAAATGCTTTAGAAGCGTTTGAGATATTTTCATTTTTAGACGATTTATAAATTGATGACAACAAACTACTCCACCGCCGGCCGCGTTGGCGAGCTATCTAAGGCAGATAGCTCGACGGCACGGTAGTTGGCGTGATAGCGGGTTCGACTTCCGTCCTTGGTGTGGATGTTTGTGATGTGTGACCTTTAATTAAAATTATAAAAAAGCCCTCCGGTTTTAATTTGTTAAATCAAATTAGACCGCATACAAGTAACACGTCACTGCGCGGTTCATAAACTTAAATGCGAATGCACTTCCAGCGCACCGACCGTGCCCTTCTAGCGGATTCGACTTCCACCCTCGGTGTAGATGTTAGGCAGGAGTGGAAAATCTGAATACCACTCAGTTACACCAGTTCAAGGTTGTGTAAGACCGGATGCCTTCTGTAAGGTATTCTACGTTATTCACTCGCCAGTCTGTAGGCTTCTCGGGGTATTTATGGTTAAGCACAAAACCAAGGGTTGATTGTTGACACGTTAAGCTGTAGATCCAGTCGCTAAATAGCCTTAGTTGCTGATGGGTCTCTAATCCTAACTCCGTACCATGGTACCATTTTCTCAACTTTTAAAAGAAACAACATATATTATTTTCTAAAATATGTTTATTTCGTCTTTTAATATTGTGTTGATTAATTTTTGAAAATTTTATCAGGTCATTAGCAGCAAAACAACTTTGTGCTCATTTTAACACTTGTTTTATTAACTTTTGTCAACATATCTGGTGTTAATGCAGTGATATTAGTACGGATGTTGTCTCTGAGTTGCAGTATGATTTGGGGCTTATTTATGTAAACCTTTTTCCTTCAAAAATCACCATAAAAACTAATAATCACGGATTGATAATTTTGTATGAAAATTGTTAATTTCATGGAAGTTGTTAATGATGGCATTACAGTATTCTAAGCTTGTTTTTGTCTGTACGCAGCCGGCCTTGAACAGTTTGAATCTTATAGGGAAACATGTGGAAATAACTTCTAATTTCCAATTGTGCACCAACCACGTCATCGAATCGACATATCTGAAGACTCCTCCACACTTTACTCCACAAGTGCAATAATTTCAGTACTTTATACTGTTGGACCTCTGTTGCGGAGCATATCCCTAACTGTTAAGAATTCTTGAAATTGCTGGAATAAATGACAAATTGTCGGTTTATGAGGTGCCGGGCGATTCGGATAATTTCGCCTAAATTCACGCTGAGTTGCAATGATTGAATTATTTTTTTGCATGTAAATTTCACTGCGTTTTGTTGTATGTGTATATTTATCTACAATAAGACTTGCATCTATCCCAATTGCCACGAAAATAAAATTGCACCAAAACAAAATGGTCGAATGATACTTGCGCCACCCGATATAACCGAGCATCTAGTGTACTTATTTTATTAAGTTAAAAAGGTTTAAAGGGTTTGTTTTTGGTTTGACTTATTATATATTGTTGAAATAATTAAATGAAATAATTAAAATGAAATAATAGTTCATCTGTAAAGCAGTTTAAAACAGTATTCGATGTCCACAGGTTTAGGCACCGGTTCGAGAACAAAGGAAAGTTATTTACTTAGACCTTTAATTAAAATTATAAAAAAGCCCTCCGGTTTTAATTTGTCAAGCCACATTAAACCACATACGAGTACCACGTTACTGCGCGGTTCATAAAATTAAATGCGAATGCCCTTCCAGCGCACCGACCGTTTTTTATTGGGCAGCTTAAGCCGAGACCAGGCGAGGTGTTAAATATCGAAAGTGTTAAAATAAAACAACGACAGTTTCGGGCATAAATATGCCGTTCTAAGCCGCTTACAGGCGAAATATTCGATGCTGTATATCGAAAATACTATTTAATTAATTTAAAACGTTATCTTTTGGCGAAATCCGAAAGAACTAAGCGGCTTTTGTAGCTTGGAATAGTTTGCGATCATTCGCACTAAATCTATTGCAGACACTGTAAGAAACTATATCCTTTTTGTCTACTTCGACGATATATAACACGTTTAAAAACAAATTCATATATATCAGGATTAAAAGAAATATAATTGATACTGCTTCATATTGATACTTCTTATAATTTCACCCTTTTTCTATTGTCTATACTATAATACTTCGACTTTATTATTAATGTTTGACGCGTTTCGCTAGCAATGTTGCTTCGTCAGAAAATAATATTTTCGATGTTGAAATGGGTATAACTACAAAACGGTTATATAATAAGATATATATTTTTAGGTAATCTACTTAGCTGGTATTTCTTGCTTGTACAAATTCAATAATGGTTATTTGTTCAGGTCTATTTGATCATTCAGAAGGGTTTTCATTTCTTTTAAACGGTATATTTCTAAACTCTCTAGATTATTTAGTTTTTTGTTCATGTAGTATTTTAAAAACACTGTTAGAACGATGATTTTCATTTCGCAGATGTAAGTCATAATTAGAATTTTGTTTCTGATTGTTAAAACTTCTTTCATGTTCTTTAATTTTTTACTTGAAAAATATGCCTGTTATGTATGTTCATATATAAACACAAAGACGTTTTCTCAATTAGAAACACAATTCTAATTATGCTACGTTTGCTAAATGAAAATGATCGTTTTAAGAGTGATTTCAAAATAATATACGGACAAAAAAAAAGCAAAAAACAAACCAACTGGGAAGTTGCTATGCGAAAACCCTTCAGAATGACCAAATGATCAAATAGTTGTAAATTATATATCCGGAATAATAAATAATAACAAATATTTATCATTGAAAATGGTTTTATTCCTTATCAAAATATTCTCGGCTATGATCGATACACTTTTGCATACGTGTGTACCAATTTTCGTAGTACTTCTTCTGTTCCGATTGAGGTATCTCCAAAACATGCATTTTGAACGCATCAATTACGTCTTTTGGAAGCGAAAATCGTTGACCACATGGTTTATTCTCTTTGACGGCGACAAAAAGAAATCATTGGGTACCAAATCAAGACTGCATGTCGGATGACCCATCAATTCGATATTCTGACCGATCAAATATTGAGTTGTTCGGTCCGATGTGTGAGAGGTTGTGTTTTCTTATTTCTTCAAAGACTTCTGACAAACAAATGGTTGTGTACCATTCAAAATTGACCGTTTTATCATTTATTCAAAAAACTACATTTACCAAAAACTACATTTATCCAAAAAAAAACAGGCGATCATTTGCTTCGAAGTGTTTCTTGCGTGAAGAACTTTTATTGGGTTGGTCATTTTGAAAGATCCATATGGTCGACTACTATTTACTTTCGGGCTCATACGCATATTCATCACCTGTGTAGATGTTAGATATGGCTCTTGACGCACCCGATTGTATTTTTTAAGCATTTCTTTGTACCAATCGACACGAGTCTTTTTTGAGCGATTGTCAAATTATGCGGAATCGAACGCCTACAAATATTTTTTAGTTCGTGTAAAATCCTCAGGGGTGCATTAATCTCACGGTATGTCACATGACGATCTTGTTTTATCAGTTCGCGCACAGTATCGATGTTTTCTGGCACAATAACCGATTTTCGACGACCTTCTTTAAATTTGTCCGTGAGCGAACGACGGCCAGGATTAAATTCATTAAACCAGTGATATACAGTGGTTTTAGATGGTGCTTCATCGCCAAAAGCGTGTTGAAGTGTGTTGATCGATGCACTGTTGTTGACATAATCCATGTCGAAAGTCATAGTAAATCATCGCACGAAAATTCTCACGAGTTAATTTTGACTGAGATGAAATTCTGAAGTCACTAAACAACACAATTTGCTTCTACACGACAAAACGTTCTGAGTACGTATAAACTTAACAATGTCAAACTTTACGATGTATATATCAGATGGCGCCTAGCAATACTATTGTTGCCTGTTCCGGATATATAAATATCCGTATCAATCCTCGTATTTTGGGAACTAATATGGCACTGAAAACCAAAGTAGCATGATATAACGAAACAAATAATTGGACAAAAATGGCGATGGGTAGGCCACAATGAAAGGTAATCTAATGAAAGATTGAGTAACATTTATAAGAGGTCATCATGTATCCAAAATTGAAGTCAGAGCATTAAAAGATGCGATGGATAGACGATATTAAGAAGCAGGGCTGAACTAGCTGCACAGAGCAGGAAATAGAGATAGATAATGTTGGTGGAGGCTTATTTTTGAATATTTTAGAAATGTTTATTCAATCTCAATAGATTGAATCATCTCCTAATGATGCTAACGAGATTAACAAAAGACCCCTTGAGAAGCTATACATATAAAGAATTTGGGTATGTAGTGGTAAGTCTCTTCGAGTTTATGTATTTAGTATTTATGTTTAGTATCTTATAATAATTAAGATATTATTCCAAGTGAAATTTTTTTCCTGAATTAAATAATCGAAAAGTGGAAAGTTGTTATGTAATAATATTTATGGATGCACATAGTGATATGGCTATGTTGGGACAACTATTGGGCCAAGGTATTGATTTTAGAGGACCAATAAGTGTTAGAATAATTCGAATGTACGAAAACAAAGCCTCAATAGTATTCATATAAGGAGTTCCACCGTTTACCATTCGAATCAATTGGTTTGAATGGTTTTATTCCCCTCTACATCATTCTGATCAAATTTAATATCAGGCGACATGTTCGTTTGGTGCTTTAAATGTCAGAAGTATATTGTTATAGAGTCAACACGGCCATAATCCGCTAAATATGTAAACCATTTCTAACAACTCAATATCTGACTTCAGATATGAATCATTATTATAAGTGCTGATCTTAAAATATGACAAGAATGTATTAAAGAAATTGATGCATATAGAATAATTCGATATGTTTAAAACCTTTGATATTTAAGCAACAAGACTAATTTCACTATTGGAATTTTTTATACGTATGAGCTTTTAGGTTCAGCTATCTAGTTAACAATCGTTATGTATAAAGTTAAAACCAGTTATAGGCTAATAAGTCATATCGATATTGAAATCGATATTTATCGATATAGTAATTAGTACGGCAGGTACTTTCTCTTAACATATAGTAAAACAAGTTTTAATATAGGGGAAATAAATATTGTATTTTGAATATATGAAAGTTGTAATCAACTGTGTTAGTTAGTATAAACAAAAACGAAACATTTCCAAACTAATTGGTTTTAATTGGTTTCTGTACAGATATATAAAAGCTGGAAATATGTATATTCTTCTTTTTGTATTTATTAAATTCTGCTTCTGCTCAATTAAACTGAATTATAAAAAAAATGTTTATACAAAATATATTACGTTTTCCAGTTTCTTTTTCTCATGAAAGTGAATAATTATTTATCTTGTTGTTCTTTTTCTCATTTCATTATAAGTGGCTGTCCAATAACAGTGCTAGACATTTAAAATGAGGCAAAATGATAGCTACAAGAGATAATCCGTTAATTTTTATTTTATCTTCAAGAATTAATAATGGCATTATGTTTTGAAAATGATGTTCAAATGTTCCCTTGATGCATTCTGGGGACCTAATTTTCGATCGCTATTTCACACATATCGCGTGGTATAGTTTTAATGGTTGTTAATGTTTCGGTTAAGGTCAAGAATTGTTCTTGGTTAATTTCTGTAGATATTTTACATAACCCCACAAAAACAATCCAAGGGCGTGAGATGTCATAATTTTCGTGACTAGCTGGCATTACCATTTCGCGAAATAATGTGTATATTCTTCATCCGGCGAAAAATCAATATTGATATCTGTTATTGTTGAACCATTCAGGTAACCAACTGTCAATAATAATTTAGGCAATCGTTTCAGTGCGGCTAAAGGGTGTCTATTTAACAATTTTAATATGTCTTGAGTTGATGAGTCCATTACCAACATCGTTTCGTTTTGCCTCCATCAGCGTCGTTTGCTTCCAATTTTTTTTTTGTAAATATTCGACTGGAATCTTAAAAACTAACGACATGTTTAAGCTATACATTAAAATGTTACGTCAAGAATAAAAGATATAGCGATCTTTTCGTAGAAATAGTTCGAAGTTTAGTATTGTCAAAATGTTTCAAGTATATTGAATAATAAAATATTTAGTTTATGAATAAAGATACCCGTGACTGAAACTTTTTTTTTATTTATGGAAATGTCACACACAGGAAATGACAGTATTGTAATGAAAGTTTTAACATTAACATATATTCTATAGAAGTCTATTCTAAAAACATATCTTGAGGACGTTTCCTTTTCAGTCTTGTATGTACGTTTCTGCGTCCTAGTTGATAATGTTCAGTGCTGGGAGATTGCTCTAGCCTCTGATAAAGGATGAATGTTCGTTTTTTAATATACTCTAACACTGTTACTAGATCGAGTTCTTGGTGCAGTTGTCGGTTAGTTACGTACCATTCGCATTCACAGGCATTGGTAATACTTTGTTTGGAAGGACCTGCATTTTGTTTACATTGGTAGGCGATACGTTGCCCCAGATAACGTATGCATAAGGGATCAAAGGCCGAATTAGTGATTTGTATAGCAATAAGGTACATTATGTTTTTAATAAGGATCTGCTGTTGATAAGCGGATAGAGTTGAGAGAGTATGACATACCCTTCGTTGAGTTTGTTAATTGGGTTTTAGGAGAAAAAAATGATTATCGAATTTTTTAGTTTATTTTAAGACTTTATTATAAATAATATTAATAATCAATGCGAAAAACATTTTAAAAACTTGTTACAACAAATGAATTAAAATGTACAAAATTTTAAAAATCACGTGACTACGAACGCGCCACGATTAGCTTCTATGGTTGTAACATCAGAATACCGGTGTTTTCACATCAGTACTGTCAACGGCTTCTATTCGTATATATATATATATATATATATATATATATATATATATATATATATATATATATATATATATATATATATATATATATATATATATATATATATATATATATATATATATATATATATATATATATATACTGTCAAAATTATTGTTGGTTAAGTTATTATAAGGTTAAGTATAAAATACAATATTATTGATTACTAATTTAGTTCAGTAATGTGTGAGAAGGGTTCATAAAGGCTAATTCTGATAATATACCTGCTGTAGATATTTTTATGGTCACAGATTTTCTAAAAAAATGACATTCGGTTCAATTCAGCTGAAGTTCGAGGTGCTAAGGCATCGATGTAAGTTTTTTAAAAAACTAATAATAATGTAAATATAAATAAGAAACCACATATCTCTATTAAATATAATTAAACTATTTGTAGGGTGTCACGAGAAAGTTATGGTGACAAGGCTATAGGCTTTGTTCAACTTAAATGCAAAAATAGTATTTGCAGGGTAAAATGACGTGTGAAGAGTGTTGAGAACATAAAATTCGGAGTAAAGCTTATAGAGTTACCTTGATTATTAATGAGAAATTTAGAAAAGTCCAAAAACCCAAAATATCACGATTGTGCAGCTTCAGCAGGTAATAAATACTCAAACAAAAAAAAATATATAATGTTATAAACAGTAATATTTTGTATATACTTGATGACAGGTGGTTGTAAACATGCATTAGCACTACTTATGTGGACACATCGCAGAAGTGAAGATCCAACACCCACTGAAGAAAAATGTTAAATATTGAGTAACCAAAAGATATTTTCTAGTTTTGTAATTATTTTTTGAGCAAAAAAAAACAGTATAAATCATAATTAGAAAAACAAAACATATACATACTGGTTAAATCACTAATTTTATTTCAATAAAAAATACTATATATTATATATTACAGTAGATTATAATATGTCAACTACATTAATAATCAATTCAGAATAAAATAATCACTACCCAAAATTATATATATATATATATATATATATATATATATATATATATATATATATATATATATATATATATATATTTGTTTGATTGTATTTATTGAAGTTTGACCAAACCAAACCACACAGAATTTTTAAACCATCACACTAAACTCTATTAAGAATATTTTTAAAAAACCCACCCATACTACATTATTGCTTTAATTAAGATTTTCACTACTTTTAAAAGGATGGCGATTTTTCACCTTACATGTTTCACAAACAACCACATTAGACTCTTGATTTAATATATGCAAATAGAAATAAATCTGGCTACTAACTGTAATACATGACCGGCTAGAGATTTCCCAAATAAGAGAAGACACCTAAACCATTTTTTTTAGTGGAAAACTTATAGTCAAAGTGTGGGACTCTCCTGTTAAAGTCTACCCACTGGAAAACCTACTGTCAGCTTACTATCAGTCGTCAAAAATCCTGAAAAACACTTAATATTTTAACTGTTTTGTTTTATTTAACATATAAATATACTTTTTGTTTGGACAGTAGGTTTGCTTTTCTATTTTTCTTTTTTTTTGCATACTCTTTCAAATGTTTGTTTTGATTCCATGGAAAACTGCTTTGCTAGTCCTTAATTTAGCTAGTTGGTGTTAATCCAACTAATCATACAAATTTCAGTACTCTTCGACCATCTACAAATTAGATTATCCTGTAAAACTTTCATAAGTATAAGACTTTTCATATACGATTACTTTCCAAATCGGTAGTCGAATTTTGTTCTTGTCAGTTCTTGTCTAATTCTTGAATATTATTATTCCTATCCTACAAAATTGACAATCCTGTAGGGCTTTTTTAATGTTACTACCCTCAGTTGTGTTGCTACATCTAGATTCTTTGCGGACACACAGGAATATTCCTTCTTATAAATTGGGACGTTAATTTGTTATCCCTATTTCCGTTTCGGGAATTGTCGGCGTGTCATCGGTACTTGGTTTAAAGATTTATTTTCAATTTGATATATCTTTTTAATTATAATGTCTTTAATTCTCGTCAAATATTGTCTTTGAGCTGATCTATTGTTTGATGTTTATTAAATTAAAGCTTCTCTTTAAGATAACCCGAAAGGAAGAAGTCAGGGGCGGCAATATCCGAAGCCTTTGGGGGTCATCTCAGGTCTCCTTTAATAGCGCTACTGTAGTACTGTAGTCCATACTAGTTGTAGAGACTAGCTAGTCCATACTAGTAGTATGGACTAGCGCTATCCTTCTGGAATCAATAGACCCCAATGTCTCCTGGCCGAGGCAAGCAAAAGTTTTCAAGCATCTGTCTATAGCGCTTTACATTTACAGTTTCTGCTTGTCTCTGTCCGTCTTCATTTAAAAAAAAAAATACATTTTCTGCGGAAACTGTAGAATGGGGAGATATTTCAAGAATCAATTGTAGATATTCTGTGTCCCAGTAACGTGAATTTTATGAATGAATTTGCAAATCATTTTAAGGAAAAATGGGCCTTATGAAACATCCACAATTTGTTGACAAAATTTGCATGTGCATTTGCATTTGCAATATTTAAGAAGATACGATTGAATTATTATTGCCGCTGAATATTATGGGGGTTATACTGTTGCATTAGCTGATTGTTGTATTTGTGCTTTCGCAGATCTTTTAAAATATGCTGTAGGGACCATCGTTATTTTCATTTGAGCAGAACGTCGCTATGGGTTAATATTCCTGAGGTTTTCCGAACACTTTCCCTTATGCGTTGGAAGCTTCCAGTTGCTGTTCTTGTTTTACCCTGTCTTCTTGTGTCATTCACAGATCCAGTCTCCAAACATTTTACTACTAACAGGCTTATTGTAAGCTTAGAAGGTACATCTTTGATGTAAAAATTCGTCAAAATTGACGCCGATTTAAAGTACTGCTTCTTCTATTTTCAAAGTAAATTATAACAATTTGTATTCGTTCTGCAAGTAAATATGGCTTAAATTGCAAGACTTCGGCTTATTTACCTTATTGCGAAACAAGAAAGCGACAAAAGAATACGACAACAGTAGGATGTTTTAATTTAAAATGAGGAGCCCTCTTTTGTGCCACCCTATTGATTAATTTATAACAGAACGTTAGAGCTGATTTCACAACTGTATTGAATATATACTAAAATATATGAAATGTGTATAGATATTTTACTATTTGTAAATCTTACTACATTTTTAACAACTAGCTAACAATTTTTATATTTATCTATTTAGTACTTTGCTTTTTTTGTCCAAGTAGTAATCTGGATAGGAATGCTTTAGTACATAGCTTCGAATTCGATGGATGCTACCACGTAATTTTAATGAAAATTCTGAAATATTTTAAACTCAAACTAAATAATAAGGCAATCCTAATATAAAAACCGGTATGACCTTGACCAGAACAATAAAATGATTTTAGGATATACTAAATGTATATAGATTTTTGTATTTTGATTTTTTGTATATGATTTTTTTAACATCTAGTTCTAACTGAAAGTATTAAAGGAATAATATTCGGTGGGGCAAGTATCAAGCTACCATTTTAATTATTTATAACTTTTTAAAGAAACACGGAAGATTTTTCTCTATATGTTCGTTTTTAAATTTTGTGTTAATTAATTGTTGAAAATTACGTCTATCAAATTTGTGCCATTTGCAATAATACAACTTTTTGCCTTTTTTAACACTTTTTCCATAACTTTTCTAAACATATTTAGTTTAAATGAGTTCTTGAGTACCGGTATGGTTTGGTATTTATTTATGTAAACCTTTTCTTTCAAAAATTCTTTTAAAAATAATTCGAAGCCCTTAAATGAAGATATCTGATGCCATACATTATTCTAATCGCTTATTATTGTCGGTAGGTAACAAGTCTTGAACCAGGTCCTACTTGGAAACATGGCAAGTCAGTTCTGAAAATTCGGTGTAAACTATGAAGAAAAATTGCTAATTGTGTATCACGTCGTCGAATTCGGAGACTCCACCACACTTTGCTCCACACGTACAATATTTTCAGGGCTTTGTACTGTTCTTAAACCTCAAATGCGGAGTCTACCATAACTGTTCTGACTTTTTGAAGTTGCTTGAATAAACGGTAAAGAGTCATTTTATGAGTCATAAATTTACGTTGAGTAATTTTAAAATATAAATTTCAAAAATTTCACTACGTATTTATCCATAATAAATCTTGCACGTCTGCACTATGTAACGGTTAAAACCAAACTGTTACAAATATTGCGAAAAAAAAATGGCGCTGAACAAAATGTTAGCGTGATATTTGCCCCACCCTTTATATATTAAGTCATATTTTACTCTTAGCGATAGGGATATGAAAATAACTAATGATCTAGATGGCTTTATAGAGAGTGGATACTTTCAAGTATTGTTAATTGATATCACACGTAGAAATGAAGTTGTTAATAGAAAATCTACATTGAAAGTATGTTTTCAGTTAAAAAGAATATAGAAATCAGTATTACCTGTAGTTCTTACAATGTAATTGAATTTTTACTCTGGTATAAAACTTGGATGCTGATGCGAATCAAAATATTGAGTCAATTAATTATTGACTGAACATGTTAATACTTTATACCATAGCCTACATGAAAGATAATGATTTATATTTTTTTTATTAAAAAAAATATGAAAGATACATGAAAGATAATGCTTTATATTATTTTTATAAAAAAAAAAAATATATTGTACTGAACCATGTTACAATTACGTGTGTTACTATATCAAAATATATGATTAAATGTAAAATTATTATTGTTTACACGGCACGCTATTTCATAATCTTAATGGATCATGTTTCCTTAACGGTAAGCCACATTTATTTCTTTGCAGCACTAGATTTTGTGCAATTGTTATATGCTTTCATAGTACTTAAAATAGCGATCTTTGAAATTGGAAATTTGTTGGTATTTAATTGTTTCTGTGGAATATGGGTATATAAGACTTTTGCATTTAAATCAACCAATATTGTTTTAAGATAAAATATACAAAAATTTGCATTACTACAACTGTTCATTATTACACAATACATTACTGTACATTATTGTACAATCATTGAGTTCTCTAAGTAGTGATCCATTGAGTTCGTCGATGTATAATATACATTAGGTATTAGTACTTTGAATCTTTGAGGGGAATCAATTTCAATTGGTGAAGGATCTGGAGATATTGCTGGCCTAGGTATAATGACCTCTACGAAATCTTATGTTACCCTTGTTACAAGGGCACGGATTTTCATGTTGAAAAATTGGGTTCTGGGCAGCAGTTCTGGGCAGCAGTTCTGGGAGACAATAGATTTCAGGATTTCTTGGATATAAAACAGGTATATATTAGTACGATATATAAACTAGTTACAGAAAATCGGCAGTTGTTTCTATCTCTCTACGTCTTCCAACTAATACCGACTCTTACTCGTTCCTATGGAAAATGCCACTAGACACAATTTCTTATGATTTAGCATCTTAGGCAGAATGTCTGTGGCATATCTGCAGGTGTATATAGTTCACATTCGAACTGACCCATGTTTTCTAACAACAAGAGATCCATGATCTCTCAAAACAAATACGGCGTGTGTCTGGTGTACACTCGTTTCCTCTTTTTTATTGAATCTCTGGCAACCTTATTCCACGATTGTATTGTATCCTTCCTCTTTTTCTCCAGCCTGGCGACTTCTAATCAAAGAGCTTCTTGGGCACCTGCCTTCAGCCATTCGCAGTACATGACCTAGCACATTTTCCCTTGATCCATTCCATTACTACATTTCGACGACCTAGATACAGCCCAGTCCCATCATAAAGAATATACGCATTTAATCACTTTTCGGTTTTGAAGAAATTTTTATTTCAATTTCTACTTCTCCCAAACTGTTTCTGGCGTGCATTTAAGAATTTGAATTTGTCGTTGTTTATTTAGATTTTATTGTTGGCTAGTTCGATTTTAGAAAAACTTATTTTAAAACCTTATACATAGTGTGTTCATTAAGTATCATTACTTAAGATATATGTCAGCAACTAGTCACACAACCAGTCAAAAAGTTTGATGTACAAATAAAATCATGGCGCAAGGAGCTGTCTTTAAATTTAACGCAAAACTCGGTAAAATTGAGTCGAAAATATTCCGTTTGATGCAGCAAGTGCACGGCGATGATTGTTTAAGCAGTACAAATGTTTTTCTGTGGCATAAACGTTTTTTGGGTGGCAGAGTCGCTAGAAGATGAAAAACGTGACGGGAGACCAATTTCAGCCCGCACTCCCGAAATGATGAAGAGGCTTTAAATATCGGCAAAGGAACGATTTGACTCATTCTTCACAAGGATTTGGTTAAAACAAAGGTGTATGCTAAGTTTGTTCCACACACGTTGACGGGGGAGCAGAAATCACTTCGTCTCAATCACTCCAGAGAGGTCGTTACAGTCGCCAGAAATGATCAAAACTTCCTGAAATCAATTATTATGGGGATTGAAAGATGGTGTAAAGTGCGGAATAGAAGTCGAAAAACTCACCACAGGCAAAAAACACGAAGAACTCCTTCAAAAATCAGAACAATTTTCATTGTTTTCTTTGATAGCAAAGGCATCATCCGTAAGAAGTACGTTTCAACTGGCGAAACTGTCATTGGGCAGTACTCCTTAGAAGCCTGAAATGTCAGAATATCGCGATCCATGCAGCTGGAGTTTGTTGCAATATAATGCGCCATAAGTAATGTCTGAATGATAGTGGCGTGTTCATATATTTTTTCTCCTTTATTTGGGTTTTTCGCCACTGGCCAATGCGCCATGTCACTCATCGTTAATTGTGGGTCAATTTTTGGCTGGAAACCAAGTCATTGTGATCAACCACCCACCAGATTTAGCCCCTTGTGACTTCTCTTTGTTCCCAAAGTGGAAATTAAAGTTGAAAGGGTATTTTTTCGAAGACATTCAGACCATACAAAAAGTTTCGAAAAATGTGCTGCAGCACGAATTTGAATCACTATTGAAGCGATGTAACAAAAGTATCGAAACGAGAGGAGAATACCGAGAGGAGAAATTTCCCAGTACAGTACTGATACTTAATAGACGCACTGTGTATGGCATATTCTTAGTAAAACCTTATGATTGCAAATGCAAGATTATAGGTTATCAGCAAAGTTAAGTGAGAAGAGACTCTCAGATGGGTATGTTCATTTCACGATAATGTCGTTTGCCACTTCCGTAATGCGATGTCTATATATAGAAAGTTAATAGGAGCAGAGACAAGCTACGCCCTGTCTTAGTCTATTTGTAATGTTAATTGACTTATGTAAATGTTAGTATTTTTATTTGGGTACATCTTGAACAAGTTTTAGAGTTTCCAACGCCTCCCATAATTTTACTTTTGGTACAGTATCGTAGGCCCTTAAATATTTAGAAACACATTACTACCTGATACTATTTGTACAATCATATTGAGCTTAATAGCAAGTTTCTGAACTTGTCAAGTCAACCCAATGGATTCCTTATCATGAGTCTCTGTGAATTTCTAGTTCAACTAGAGTTGTTGTTTGGTATGATTTATGGCCAGGGGGGTCACTAGTTCGTACTTTTTCGAATATGAGCTTGCCAATTGAAGATGGCCATTTTTAAAACAACAAAATAACGAATATTTGAAAGATATCACTAAAACATAAATATAAACAAAATTACAAAAAAAAATGTTGCTTAATTATTGTTGATAAGATAAGCAGAGTTTTGTTTACTTGATCTTTCTAATTATTAACTATATTATCAAATTCAGATAGTACGACTACACGAACTATGTCTCGTTCGAGTACTAGAAGGAAAAAATCATCCATCGGTTTCGTTCTTTAAAAACTCATGAGTTAAGCTCGAATGTTTTTCTCTCGAAATAATCGAACCTGACTCAGACGTATGACGATAATATTATTACGATTAATAAATCTTCATTTTTTCTAATATATTATGCGTATACAATGTATGAAGTAAAAAATTATCCGTACATTTCACCACATCTAGCGAAATAAGCAACAAAGCTTAATATCAATAGTATTTATTTACGATTAAATAGTGAAAGGTATTCTAGTTAATTGCATGTTTGAAAGGTTATTAATAATTTCTAAATTGAGAAGCCGTGCCTATTACAGCTTCATTTCCATAAAACGAGAAAGCAAATGCAGGTGTCTAACCTTATTATCGGTCTAAAACAAGGCGAATAAGTCGGATCCAAAGAACATAAAGCAACAGGTTTATAACCGCACCAAAACACTACGTAATATGGTTCATAGTTCGTGACACGTCTGACGTAATACGCCTCTTCAAAGGTTATTTAAACAGGTTTTGCATAATTGACATATCAATGGTACATGTAGACTCTAAGTGGTTCTAGTTACGATACAAAATCTTCAACATTTTACCGTGGCCGGCTTAATATCACAGGGCGGGTTTTTGTCTTAAAATGGGACGTGGATAGATATATTTTCAATGTGGATCTATTTCACTGAGGATCGTACTGCACGCGTGTTGCTTTATTCAATGAGGTACTTTGGTCAGGAGAAATCCATTTGCGATGTTAGCTTTGATAATTGTATATTTCCTGGTACATATTTTAATGATGAGTATACGAACGTCACAATTGCCTACGAAATATTGTTTATTTCAACGAAAATCGATTTATCTTCGTTGTATTTTTTTGTAGTTTTTTTTTGGCTCAATTAACATCGCCCCACTTGTTTATGCCTTCTCGAAGTACAACTTGAATTCTGCAAAATAGTCCTCGTCGCTTGTTTGAAAAGCAAGAAAGTCACAGGAGAGCAAGGCCGATGAATAGGGATGCAGTATCAATTTCTAGTGCAAGTTAACCTATCTGAATGTTGCAACGGCGGACGAATTATCCTGGCGAAAAAGCCCAAAATTTCGCCTAAAGTGTTTTTATAAATTTTTCGTAAATTCTACCCAACAATGCAGTATAATATTCTCCTGCGATCGCCATTTTCTATTACAAATAGTCTATGGATATAATGCTTTACGAATTTCAGAAAACAGTGGCTATGACCTTGGTTAATTTTCTGGTTAATTGAAGCGTCCTCGCCTTCTTCGGGGCACGTTGGCCGGGTAAGACCCACTATTTTGACTGTTCCTTTATTCTGGCTTTATACATGGCTAAACATTACTATGGAATGGTCACTCGATTTCTTTTTTGATACACAGTGAACAAACATCGTATTAATCGCCCTGGTAGTTTTCTCTATGTATGTCGAAATTCCGAAATGTTGATCTAAGATGTTCAATACTCGTTCGTTCGAGATGTAGATAATCTCAACAAGATTGTTGAGATGGGAGATGTGGGATGATGGTGTCAAAAAAATTACATTAAAGAAATATGATATTAAAATATATTGCGCTCCTGAGATAGGCGTATGTAGTAAAGTGAAAGTTGAGGAGCGAAACCAATTATAGCCATTATTATTAATGGAGTTCAGAAAACACGTATGTGTTTTAAATAGTGAAGATTTTTTTACAGAAATGTTATATTTTCTCTTCAGAATAGTATTACTTATCTGTAATATACCTCTTTCGTTACGGTTTTACCCTTTTTACAAATATTAAGTGGCCTGATAACATCCTCGATAGAATAGGCTAACACTTGCTGGAAATCTCGTTCTCAGAACAGTGATACATCTTCGAAATCGTGTATGTATAGTTTATCTTATCAAAAATAAGTTGCAGCGAGAACTCACTATGTTATGGCAGTCTCAGAAAGCAATTTGTATCATAGGCTGTCTTCTGCAATCCGACACATTTTCAATTCGCTCACATCAAATGTGCTTCTCTGAAATTAATTCTTTCCAAAACTGTCCGATTTCTTACCATTATATCTTTTGGATTTTTTTTGTCTGTTTAGAGGAGTTTTTTTCGACTTCTATGAAACCTTATATTTCATAGTAATGCCGTAAACAGTCGATATCGGATACCCGAAGATTTTTCATTATTTCCGCTATCCATTATATTCCAGAATGAATTTAAACATTATTTAATTTTGATATTATGCTCCTTTCTACATGCTTGTTGCTTACTAGAATATTATAATAAATCTAGCAATGAGTTATAGTAAGGCGGATAACTAAATGAAAATTGTTCAAATTTTGGTGCACCCTTAATTTTTATGGAAAACATTGCGAGTACCGTAATTGAAACATGCAGTATCGAGTAACAGAACACTGAACAACAATTGAGTAACAAACATAATTTGAAGCGTAAATAAATTTTACTTACAAACCTAATTTCGGCAATTTGGTTTTGAAAAAGCTTATGTGAAGTAATTTAATTTATGGTTAAAACCTATGAAGTATACTCCTGTAGAATATTTTGATTTAAAACCACTACTCAAAAAAGCTCTTAGAAGATGCTTCAACCATTGTAACATTACCAGGATATAATTCAATCTAATTTTAAAACTAAATTCTGTTCTGTTTATATGACAATGGTTTTCATACATTCAAAAATGTTCAAATAAGAATAAGTAAAACAAACACGAACCGGGATAAAGGACCTAATCTGTTCAGTCAACTTTTTTAATTATTAATGTAACGCTTAGTTAACTCCACGATTCATGATTTTTACGCGTTTTATTAGCTACAGTTGTAATATAAATATAATATAGTTTAATTTAGTTTATAAGTTTAACAAAGTTATTTGGTATTTACTGGTAAATCTATTCAAGTTTGGTGTTAATTAGTTTAAATACAACACAATTCGTTTACAGTCAACACTCTGATGAGTGAAGAATAATTTATTATGCAATATTTGTATCAAGTAAAAGATCCGTTGTAGCATTGTAAGCCACAAAACCAAAAACGGTTATTTTTTAAAATTAGTGAAATATTGAGGTAAATTGTGGTTAATTATTGATAATAGGGGAGCTATTTTGCAAGCGAACAAGACACAAAATTAACTATATTTTCACGGTGCCTCTGAGAACACTTAAAGTATATTGGACCTTCTTACATTTATGTTTTAAACGCTACATATTTTACTACTTAATTTATACTTTTCCTTCACTAAGCTGTATTTCTCTACTTCGCTTTTATACTTTGTATTTTATGGGCGGCAAAATGGCAACGTAACTTATATATGTCTGAAATAAGAAAGCATTCCAAATCGATTCCGTGAATAACAGTTGGTGTAGAGACCATTTTGTGTCAAAACAGCTATCTACTCAAGTTATCACTATATTTTAAATGTTTTTTATATTAATATATATATTGTTTATGTCTAAAACTTTACGACCTGTCGGAATTCTTTCCTAACAAGACTTTTAAGTCAGATGCTAATAATACACTGGGCATTATTAAAATGCGTGAGTTATTTGCAGGCTTTGCATTGATTATGTTCTTTTTATTTATATAATTATAGTTTTGAAAATTACACCATACACAATTAGTCTAAAATGCAACACTTGCAATACTTATTTGTATAAATATTTTTATTAAATCGAAATAGATAATAATGAAAGTCTTTGCAACGGGTTTATTAAATTGGTGTCTTTATATTTAGCAACAAAAATATAATCAGAATAGTGTAATGTTGATGAACAAGGTTTTTATTATTCATTCAAGGTAATAATTGACAATCATGAATTTATATGATTATGCTTGATCATGTAATTTTATCCAGTTTTTTTGATTATGCTTGATCATGTAATTTTATCCAGCCAACATTAGTGACAATCTAATGTCGTTTATATTACATAGTAATATGTGTGATTTTTATACATTGGATGATGGCGCGTTTTGCTAATCATGTTAACATCATCAGGAGATAATTCAGTCTAACACTAAAACTAAAATCTGTTCCGTTTATCAAAACCATGAACTGGGATAAAGGATCCCATGTATGAATGCAGTAAATTTGCATAGACTGATTACAAAATTAAGCATGACAGGGTGGAATAGTTGATATATAGATATAAAATTGAATTCATGTGCGAAAAATATAATTTTTCAGCATCAGAAAATTAATCTGAACATCTGTCTCAGGGGTTATATAAAGTCAAAATCTTGTGAGATTTTGCAGTTTAAACAGACCGACATCTGGAATACAATACCCCAGATATTATAGTGATACATCGTGCGATTTATAGTAGATGGTGGCATCAAAGACAAAGAACCGGATAAAAATCTCAAAATATAGAGACCTGACGATCAAAACAACACAATTATGGATTAAGCATGAAAGAATAGTCACCATTGCCATCGGGTTACTTGAAACAATTTCAAATGATATCATCAGAGTCAGATCACCACCAGTCAAGTGAATTTATGGATTTTTTCTTAGTACATTGGCTATGTTTATGATATAATAGCATTATAATTAATAATAAATTGAAAGATACATTTCTACGGAAAGCGGGCGTTATTGGAATGAGAGTACTCGGCTGGTAAAAGGAGAGGTGGGATACAGTGGGTGTCTATCGACTTTTCTTATGATGTTGGTTGGTATCCATATGTCGCTGTGACCTCGAAACCATCACGTGGTTGCTTACGATATATATGCCACAGATGGTGAGTTTGTGATTAAAGCACAACGACTCTTCAACGCACCCGCCGCGGCATGTGGATGCAGTGATGTAGATGATACTTTAAAGTCTCATTCGCTTTACTTGGTGAGACTTTTTTGTACTGGGAATAAGTATGAGTATTGTTGAAACAATACTTGACATGTTTGAAGAAAATGAAGATTTACTATCATCATGAGCAGATGAAGTTCATTTCGATTTAAATGGGGTCAATAAATAAAACTTTCTATATTAGGCCTCAAAAAATCCTCATGGTAATTTACGGTCAAATCACCAGAGACCACTACACAGCCCAAAAACAATAGTATGATGTATCCAAAAACAACGGTGTGCCAAACAACCGTTACGGAATTTTTGTGTCTTTTTTTCCAAGAAGATGCATTGACAGTAGTCGTTAATTTAGCTCACTGTGTATCAATCTTAGAAAAACTATTTTGGGTCCTGCTAATGCTTCCATCTATTTTGTTCGAACTGTATTTCTTAATGGATTAATATCTCAGTTTGGTGATATCCCATGGCTCCCTTGTTCACTTGCTCACTAAATCACTAGATCTTTTCATATGTGATTTTTATGTTTGAAGGTACTTATGCGTATATGAAGGAAATTACATGTATATGAAGGTAAGCCTGGCACACTAGAATAATTGAAGACTGACATTCATGATGGAATTGAAATAGTGCTGAGCATTGAAGAAATACTGAGCAGAGTTGAATAAAAATTTGAAAACGGGTTCAAACTTTTCTTGCAATAAGTACACTTTCTTGCAATAAATCGATTGTCTGGTGCGTTGTGTGACAAATAGCACCGTCTTGTTGAAAGAGAGAATGATTTATATCCACATTTATCATTTCAAACCAGAGATATTCTGTTAACATATTCCTATAGCGGTCACCATTAAGAGTAATGCGATTTTCATCATTATCTTCGAAAAACTAAGATGATCAAGAGGTAACTCCTGAATCACTTGGGGATTTTCACTCGTTCAATTATGTTTGTTTGCAAACTCATTTAGCTAGAAGTGCGCTTCGTCGAAAGAGGGTATTTTTAATTTTGATGATAGATAAGAATAATTTTTGTGTTCTGCTGAATCGTGTATCTTTTCGTTGTGCACTGAAACAATGTATTAAACATATCAGTGTATAAGTGGCACTTACATTTCAAACAGTGTTGCTGCTATTAAGTCTCAAAGTTCTGACACTCTTATTGGATAACTCTGTATTTAGAGAGAATAGAACAGTGTTGAGGAAAAAGATTTGAAGTTATTTTCACAGTATTTCGTTTTATGTTAATTTAATATGAAATAAAACTATCCTTTATCTCATAATGCAGGGTCGTCCAAAGAGTTGTTAACTTTTTGAAATGAAATTAAAAAAAATCATTTTTTATCAAATTTACAAAATTTTTTCAAAATTCATGTTCTGAAGATTACATTGTCTGAATGTGCTCCATTTCTGTTCTGGCATTCTTGAAGCCGACATCTAAAAAAGTGTCTGCAGTTATGGCTTCGATATCTTGCCGAATATTCTTCTTTAGATTTTCGAGAGTGGCGGGTCAGTAGGTACACTTGACGTTTAAGATATCCCCATAAAAAAATCACACTGAATATCTCCTCTTCGACCAAATTAATTTTCCCGGAAAAAGCGTTTGAACGACGGGCAAGAGAGATTGGAAGTGTGGCAGGTGGCTTCATTTCTGTATATTCTGCTGGAACGAGGTGTCCTGAATGTATCCTCAAATTCTTGAAGAGCAGGAGTGAAAAAAGTTTGAAGGATGCAGACATAATGCTGAGAGTTCACCGTTACTGCACGACCTTGATTGTCTTCGAAAAACAAAACGGGACGATTATTCTGGATGGCGACACTGCAGCCCATGTTTTTTTAGGGTTTTCTTTACACCAGTACGTACACACAAATAGCGCTGTACGGTGACTAAATTTCCCTGAGCCGAACTATCGTTTAAGACCGACACCGCCTTTCTACTCCCTATACCAAATTTTCTGTTCGATCTCTCTGACGATCTCTTAATAAATAGATCTAGGACCTATTCGTTATGCTACCAACTTTTTCAACTCATGCTTATACATGTGGAAATTTTAAAAATATCTCTATTTTTCAAAAATATTGCTCATTGTACTAGCGCATCTTACACAGTATTGCCACTTCAGATAAGTGATGTAGATCTTGACTATGTTGAATATATTATTAATAAGTGTTATTTAAACATTGTTGGAACTGTTTGGTAAAGATAATTAAAAACAGAAAATACCTGAACAATCAAGACATACCCGTTTAAGCAATATTCGCGCGGTGCCATTTATTTTTTAAAATACGCACTGGAATTGAGAAAAAGTATATTGTGATATGCTTTTATGGTAATCGTATTCCAGTTTCTGGGTTTTATTTTCATAAATATATTATTAGTCGTATAATGTTGGTAGCGTACGCCTTCTCATACTCACGATTGAAACGTCGAGTATATAACATAACTATAATTTTATGTCGCAATATTTAAATTGTCGTAATATTTCTGCCATACGTTCTACTACAGAAACATAGAACGTGTTATGTGATTCTATATCTTCATTTTATGTAATTCGATTTTTTTGTAGGTACATTTACCACAGAAACTCTTATACGATATTTTCAGTCTTATTGTATCAATATTAAAAAGTACTTTAGTATTAATGCTTATTCCTATTACTAAATACTAAATATCTAGTATTTACTAATACAAATTCTGTCAATGCAAAAAAAAAACAGATTTTCAATGAACCATTTCAGAGATTTGAGTAATCTGATAAACACATAACTCCGTCATATTTTTTGTATGGCTAGTGAAAATTATATCTGACATTGTTTAATTAGAAGGCATTATGTTGAAGAAGGATTATGTTTTATGTATGTTGTGAAAATAATTCGACTTTAATATACTGGGTAATAAGGGCAATAATTTTCGTAAATGTAACCAACGATTCTTCACATCATGTGAAAAGAAAATGTTCCTTACAACAAGTGTCAAAAACCCAAGGGTTTCTCTGAAAATAATGCAATATTAATAAATCACCAACCGAAAAACTATTGTAAAAATTAACATTTTAAGTATGTATGTATAAAAACATTTTTGGTAAATATTAATTGATCATAATTTAACGAATAAACTATAAATAAACTAATGCACAATATTATTTTGAAATAACGTACCACGCTCTACATCAGTTAAAAACGATGCAACGTTACGACAAATAATGTTATTTCAAAATGGCGGCAAAAATTATTTCAGTTCCATTTAAAACCCAAATTGTATTCTGCATGCGAATATCACGATATGCTTCTTATTTACGGAGAAGGTCGTATTAAGACGAACGAATCTACGCTGTTCTGGACCAGATTATACATATGCCAGGACTTTTTCAACATTTGTTTGGGAAAACTGGCTAAAACGGTGTCAGGTTATAATTATTAATAAATGATCATTTATTTTTAATCCACGCGAATCGACAATGTTGTATATCGCGGCTCGACATGTATTTCGATGGAATCTCATTCACTTTTTTCAAAGCGTTTAGTCAACGGCGTTTCGACAACTAACGCAGCATTAATCGTGGAAAGTCTGATCAGTATATATTGTGTATATGTAAGAGGAGAGGATTTTGATGTTACGAAGAAAATAGAAAATGTATTTTAAACAAATATGCACTCTAGATACAAAGGTAAATTCTCTAAGAAAAATAACTTTTTTAACCTCAAATTCAGAAATAATATTCGTAGTAATCTCTAATTTAATTTTAATTAATAGTAATCTCTCTTTATAGCTATAACTCTATTTCTTTTTTTTTCTCAGCTGGTTGCGCGACGTTGCCAGACTTACGGTCGAGTGTTTCGTTATTAATAATCGAAAGTTGGAAACAAAAGTTTGACTTTTATAATTATTAAAATAATTATATCGGCAACCAGATATTATTCATATAGAATAACTTTCTGCAAATATTAATTGTTATCATTTAATATTTTTTATTCTATACAATTGGAAAATTAATAGTGAATAAAAGAGAAAAATCCGTGGCGTAAATCATTCTTCCATACGAGACTGCGTTTAAGAACGGTTGAAGATATCAAATTTTGAGCATGGTTCAATTACATAATCTTTGATATAATTACCGAATTTTAAGTATTAAACTTGGAAACTCGTTTTTTTCCATAAGATTCGCTCGTACTTCCTTAAGAGGCCAACAGTCGAACAAAAAACCTAATGGAAATAAACACGACGATGTCAATTGTCTCCAAGAAAATTTCAAAAAAAGTTGACCTGCTTTCCGTGGAAATAGTTGCATTTTGGATACATGTTTGAAGGAAACTTCAAAATAATGTAACTAATTGTTGGTAAAATTTACGAAAAATATTTTCCTTACACTCTGTATATTGAGATACAAAAAAGTGCATGCACAAAAAGTGCCAATACCCAGTATACACATATATTATAATTGAATAAAATTATACTCATTGTATGGTATATCTTGAGCAAAGACTAATTTTTGATTGTTAAGTAAGTACTAGTTTGTTACTAAGTAAAATTATTCTTGTGGTCCTGTTAAGTGTGCTAAAATGCTACAACTTTGTGCTATTAGTATGAAAAAAAACAGGTTTAAATTTTTAAGAAATAGTGAAATTAGACATTGTTGCTTTTACGTTCATTCGGATCTTGATAAGTGGTTTAAGAAGCAGAAGTTTGTACGATTACGAGACAAATTGAATTAAGATCATATCTGTTTGGGTGAGGTTGCAGTGTTGGAAAAAGTGATGTTTTGTTATCAAGGAAAACTAAATGAACGAGAACTAGTGACAATGATAATAATTAAAAAACTTGGTATTTGTTTCACAATATATTCAAGATATTTTCTAACATGTTTCGGCCTCGCGACCATTCTCAAAGAGAGTTATGTATAAACTGAACTGAGAATGGTCGCGAGGCCGAAACATGTTAGAAAATATCTTGAATATATTGTGAAACAAATACCAAGTGTTTTAATTATTATCATTGTTACTATGTTTCACCAAGAGCCAACCGCGCAATCAATCAAAACTAGAACTAGTGAACTATATTAATTTAAGATATTAACACTCTTAGCCGAACCGAAAACCAAAATTATATTTCTTGTGAAGCAAAATGTTCTTGAATTGTGATGAATTCTTAATAATATTTTGTTATATAATGGTTGCTGAATGGGTTTATTATCTTATTATAAATAATCGCAAAAAATATGTCAATTTCGAAAGACGCTGCTGAAAGAAAAATATGAATTAAGTAGTAAAATATGTAGCGTTTAAAACATAAATGTAAGAGGGTCCAATATACCTTAAGTGTTCTCAGAGGCACCGTCAAAGTATAGTTAATTTTGCTGGCTGGAAGATTCACTTGCAAATAGCTCTACCATTATGCGTAATTAGCCCTAATTTAGCCGAATTGATTTGCGAAATACATAGTAATATAATTTTGGCGAAATTGTGCAGCCTTGGAAAAATTCGATTAATTTTCTTTATTTTGGTCTGTACGCGATCATATTCGCTTTTGATTACATATAGTAGTAATATTGGGTTTTAAGAATGCCCTAATTAAACATTCCTTTGCTGCAGTTTATCAACGATGATATGATCATTTCCTTTTGAATACCCCTTCCTTTTACAATAAAGAAGACAGTTAATGTTAAAATTTATTATATTTTTCACATTTTATCTGATATCGATGTGAAGAGAAACGAAAATTGTGCAGGGATCTAAATACATATAGCCTTTCTGAATGAATATTGTTTTACCAACTTGAACAAAATTTATTTTTTTTAGCAAAAATCATTACTTTTAGTCAAAATAGTCTTCTTGCACGTTAATACAATGTTTTGCACGGTCAATTAGGTTGGTGAAAGAACTTTTGAGCTTGGCCAAAGATATGTCCTTCAGGATGGCGGTCGACACCTTTTAAATGGCTTTAAGTCGGCATAACGCTATCCTTTCGTCGGCAAATGAAGTTTTTCGAAAAGGTAGAAGTCGCAGGGAGCCAAATCAGGCAAATATGGTGAACGATTGACGGTCAAAATGCCATTTTTAGTAAAAAATAATGGGAACAGGGAAACAGAGAACAGAATAATGGAACGAGCGATGGTACGGCGCATTATCCTACTACAGTATCGCGCCAGCGCCAACTGCCTTTATGACGGTATTGTTACCGCACACGACAAATACGCCATCACAAACGCTTCATAACACCAAGAAAAATACACTATTGTTCGTTTGTCCAGATGCAATGAACTTCTTGTGCACAATTCCGTTCGAATCGTAGAAACAATTCAACATTGTTTTGATATTTGGCTTTTCTTCAGATTTAGCCCACTCGGGTGTTTCCATTCGGCGCTTTGACGCTTGTTTTCTGAATTATATTGAAAACACCACGTCTCATCACCAGTAACATTGATGTACTGGAATTTTCGTCCTTTTTTGACTTTTTAATCAAGTTCTTGCAATATTGGATTCGGACAAACCTTCCGAAGTCCCAAATGATCGGTCAAAATGCGATGCATTGAATCTTTGGACATGTTCAATTCCATTTCCATGTATCGCAACGAAAATTTTGTTGGATTTTCTATAAATTCACGTACAATTTCAATGTCACTTGAGTAACCACGGAATTTTTTGGGCTAGGATGTCCTCACAACCTTCTTTGAATCGTTTAAACCCTCGTAGACTCTGCCGTGGGATAAACGGTTTTCCCCAAACACTTGTTTTATTAACTAAAACGTTTCGGTGAGTGTTTTAGCAATTCTGTTAAGTAGTAAGAGAGACGCTTTGTACTAGTCAAATAATCCTGGATTTTATTTATGTTGCGATGCGATAACTATTTCGTCGCTTCGGTAACGGTATCTCACTCTGTTGGGATATGGATGAATTAGCTAGTTTTCGTGAAACTCGGTAAACTTCCTTAATTGGCTATTCTTGGTCTGCTTGCATTTAAGGAACAAACAGGATATGAATGGCGATATCTGTCTTAGGATGTCGATTCG
This sequence comes from Cosmopolites sordidus, assembly GCA_031761425.1. Taxonomy (NCBI): domain Eukaryota; kingdom Metazoa; phylum Arthropoda; class Insecta; order Coleoptera; family Curculionidae; genus Cosmopolites; species Cosmopolites sordidus. The sequence goes on from JARFXV010001410.1 coordinate 534,886, forward strand.
ACTTCACCTGATGACGAGTAGAGCCTCCGAAACCTGCCGTAAAAGGTGGGTGAATTAGCTAGTTTTCGTGAAACTCGGTAAACTTTCTTAACTTGCCAGTCTTGGGGTGCTTACATTTTTGAAACAAACGTATTTCCCTTGTTTTATCATTATCTTAACTAGCGGTGCAAGCTTTGACTTTTGAATATCATTATCATTATCATTATCATATATATATATATATATATATATATATATATATATATATATATATATATATATATATATATATATATATATGTATATATAATATTCCAAAGAATTTGTTTTTCCTGGTTTTTTGAAAGCAAATCGTATATATATATATATATATATATATATATATATATATATATATATATATATATATATATATATATATATACATTACAAAAATGGTCCAGGCGAAACATAAATTAAGCAAACTCAGTTTGGTTATATCGAAGTATCGTTGAGGAATAAAAAAGGGAATTTTATGTGGATAACATTTATTTTGCAATGGACTATTTGAGATGTGCCAAGATTTCTAGATTGAATAGAAACACTAAATGATGGTGTCGTATGAAATACTTTATATACGAATATACGATTGTTGAATGAATATACGAAACTTTTATACGAATGCTAGATTATCGATGAATCGATTACCAAAACCTCTGCCAATGGAGACCTCCAAGTATACCGAGACTATGGCCTAGGTCATGAAACAAGGAAGAACTATCTTAATTCGAGAAGCTGGATGAAGGAGAATGGACATACAGCACCGATTTGTTTTTGATTTAATATTTTTTTACAATAAACCGAACTCCAAGTATTATTTTTTGTAAATACCTTTTAACTCAAATCACTTTTCTCTTAATGATATATTAAATTATTTAATTATATGTGTTTTTGTTTTCCGAAAATTTTTCATTTTAATATTCATATTCAAATCTTTAATAAATTATACGTGGTTTCTGTTCATGAAACGTAAATAAATTTTATAGTCATATTAAAAAACGTTTTACATATTTAATTTCGCGAATGATAAATAACGATCATCTCGCTAGATAATATTTTATACGTACCCGAATATCGATCTAATAATTCAGAAGTGGCAAATTTATTGACAGCCGACCCGTCAGCGGATGTCCAATCTGCCAGATTGCCAAATGTTAAAAGCCACCATACGGCCATGATTAGTCTTCCCCAATATTCTTTAATATGCGCTGCCGAGCGAACATGATTCCAATAAAGATAAATAAGTAGTAATAACATGATGCGAACACCATTTTCGCTGCCAAATTAAGTTAAATTCCATTTTGGATGAGATGTAGTTACGACGAAGATATTACATATTATGCCTTAGCATAAATATGAACTTTGTTGAGGATATAATCATTAGAAACTTACGTTGCGTATTTTGCAAATGAGTATAATATTTTATAACATATGCCTATGATTTTTATTTTAAAACTATATAAAATAAAGGAGTGTAGACAGTTCTTAGGAAGCGAACACTTACTAGAGAGTTTTCCAGTAAGAGTGTCAGAATTTTGAAATATAATAGCGACAAAACTGTTTGAGATTTAAATGTCATTCATAAATTTCAGTGTTACTATAGTATATTGGGTCAAATCACCATGGGAAAATGCTGGAGTCAACAGCGTACAGAAAATATGTGTACAATCCGAAAATCCGAACCGAAGGATCTATAGCCTGTACAAAACTAAAACCGTTGCACGTCATTGATGACTCTATTAAAGAACAGCAGAAATACCACTACAAAAATTTAATAAGTAAATAATCAAATGGAATCTATTCAATAAATAAGTCGCAATAATAATAGCGACTGTATTCGGTTAGCAGCATATGCCTCGTGTCTGGTTTAAAATGTGTCTTGTTGATATTTATTGACACATTTGGAAGTTATGCCATTTATATCTAAACGTTTACTTTCATTTTTACCTTGCAATCGAAAACAGTTTCTTTAAGAACTTAAGTGGCACCTGTAAAATGTCAAATCATTTAAATCGTCATTGTCAAGAGTTTGTGTCATCTCTGATACACTATTTTGAACAAGAACGAGACAATAATGGTCCATTGTTACCCTTTGCGTCTGTTAAAGAGGTGTGTTAAATTAATTGCTAATACTTGGATATGAGTTTAACTCAGCAGCCTTAAGGTTGAATATGTCCACTGTTAGTACTATTTCACAAAAAGTGAAAAACAATGAAGTTTTAAAATCGCTTAGAAAACGTAATTTTACTAAAAGGGTTACCAGTACTGCACCTTTGGATACAAGGATCGTGACATCATTTACATCATGTATGAAGATAGTAGGTATTTGTAACCTAAGACTTGCAGAAAAGACTGTTCTTAACACAGTTTAATTTTAATTTTCAGGGCAGCATGTAACTTGGAATTCCTTACATGAGCAATTAAAAGATAAACAACTGTTTGTCGGATGCCGTATGTCATTGTGCATCGTATTGAAAGAAGTAGGTTTTAAATGGAAAAAGATGATCTAAGACGAGGCCTTATGGAACTTCTCAACGTTGCCCGAAAACGTATAAATTTTTTGAGGGGTTATATGAAGGAAAGATAAAACGCCTTGTATAGATTTGTCTTCTTAGATAAAACCTGGATTTTTCAAAATGGTACTGTAAGTCATTCATGGTAAGATAATAATAAGAGGAGTGTAAAAACCACCAAACTTGACGGTAAACGGTAAGTTACATAAATATGCAAAAAATATGAAAATTTTGATTGAAAATTTTTATTTTAGATAGTGGCAAGAAAGTTCTTCCCTTAATTATAAATACTGTAGATGATAGCCGTGATTCCAGCCAGTACTTTTCAGACTGATTAATGAAAATAAAAGTGCCTGCAGACATTTCATTGTTTTTTTTTATTTAGTACTTTTATATTATATATCAATAAATGTTACTGATAATTATATATTCACTTTATTTTAATAACCATTCAAATATTAAAAAATATTGTCGATGGTTTTTGAACGAAGCATTTTTACATGTATTGAATCTATCTAGAGGTACTAAATCAACAACACTTGCAAGACTTTCATTTATTATAATTTTGTAACTTACTTTGAAAAATTGTAAAAATGATTCGCTAAAGTAAGGTTATGATGTTTAATCGCAATCTGGCAACAGCGCAGCCGAAATTTTGGTCACGTGCTTAATGACGTGCAACGGTTTTAATTTTGTACAAGCAAAAAAATTTGAATGCACTGGCTCTGTCGCATATGAGTCAGTAACTGTGTGTCGTCGCACTGAAGGAGTAATAGGGCCTTGTTTTTTTTGAGTGCGATGATACTAATAGTGTTTCTGTGATACATGTCGCTCAACAATTGATTTATTTCAATTATTTCATAGACGCAATATTTCACGAAATGGTAATTTTAACGGGCCATCAAGATTATGCGATTTAACGAGCTTGGGTTATTTTTTGATGGGTTGTATTAAATTTCTGGTTTACAAAAATAAACCCTAACCAATTTTTGATCTTAAATAAAACATTCAGGCCACCATTAAATATGTACCACGCTATATGTGTGAAAGAGTAATAAAAAATTGGTTCTTCAAAATGCAAACGAAACCGAGGACATTTGAACGACAATTTTCTGAAAACATAATGCCATTATTTATTCTTTAAGATAAATTAAAAACTATTAAATTTTCACTTGTAGTTATCATTGTGCCTCATTTTAAAGATCTGATACTCTTATAGGACAGTCCTTTATCTGATCAATATACGTGCTTTTATTTCAAAAGTAGCCACTCTCATTATTTCTTTTAGCAATTAAATTTACACTAGACAAAAAATGCGTCAATTTAGATATCGGCGGGGAAGTTCAAAACCAATCTCCGTTATATTTTATGTTTCAATTTTTACCTCCTGCTGATGATTTTAAATATCAACCGCTATTTTGTAACATATTATATTAAAGGTCTTGAAAATCCTTTAATATGATTAATTAGTGAAATTAATATTAATGAAATTAAGTTTTTAAGTATTTAACGAAATAGCAACATTGTGTTTAGAATGATGTTTGAATTTTTTTACGCACGCATTTTTATTTTCCTAATGTGAATAAGTAAGATTAGAGACTTTTATTTTAACTCGTCACTGATTTGTGTTTTGAGACACAATTTATTCCTTGCTGCAGTTAAAATTAAAAACATTTTTATCAGAAGTACTGAGAGAGACTGAGAATTCTTCTGTACGACTGAGAATTCTTAATGAAATTTTAGGACATTTTTGTGTTGAGCCTACCACTTCAATTCCAAAAGTCTGAGTTACAAATATTTCCATTCGTTCCATACACAAAACTTTAAAACAAAACAAGTTCTTTCCTTACAAATTTAGTATTCTCCTGCAGCTCAGCGAAGACGATTATAAGAGAGGGATTCAGTTTTGTAAAATAATGACTGGGAGAATCCAAAATGATCCGAATTTAATAAAGAATATTTGTTTCAATAAGGAAGCAATATTTTTCCTTAATGGCTTTGGAAATAAACATAACTGTAGATACTGGGATAATATCAATCGACGTGTGTTTCGAGAGGATCATACGCAGTTTCCCCAAAAGATTAACGTTTAGGCTGGAATTCTGGGGAATGAAATAATAGGTTCGATATTTATTGAAGAAAATTTAACCTGTAAATTGTACTTAAACTTCTTGGAAAACAAAATCGATCCACTCATAACACAGTCCTTGAAAACTAAATCGATGAAGAAGAAAATCCACTGTTGGTTGTTCATCCAATTTATACTTTCAATATGACGGCGCACCACCACACTACGCATTACATGTCAATAGCTGGATCAAAGGTTTCCTGATAAATGGATAGACTGAAGAGGCACTGCGGAATGGCCGGCGAGATCTCCAGATATAACACCATTAGATTGCTTTCTTTAAAATTATCTAAAGGCAGCTGTATACAAAACTCCGCCGCGGGATATTCAGAACCTAAGAAATAGATTTAGGCATACATGCAGGTTAATTAATAAGAACATCTCTCAAAACCAAAACTTTTGATCCATATAATCGCATCAAGTCGTTTATAGACCTGACTACTACTTCTGTTTTGTTGGACATGACAGCAATGAACACTTAGATGGTGAGAACAGGTGACGTGAAGAAGGACTATATTCTCAGAGAGATTTCTTTGTCAATGGAATTAGGTCACCAACAATCTTCTTTGGAGTTGTATTCAAAAACTAGTAAAAGTAGTAGAAGTAGTAGTAGCAATTGCAAAAACTTATCTTTTCTCACCTAAACCGAGCGGTAGATCCAATTTGTCAACATAAAAATGCGCAACTATAAGCTGCTACAGGTGCAAATTTACTGTTTGGACTCTAAAGCAACTAAAAATTGAATTTGATTTTAACAAAAAAAAAAAAAATGAAGTCGATTTTTTGTTACATGGCTTTGTGAATAAACAAAAATTGACATTTCTAAAACTAACACTCTCTTTGACTCACCTCTAAAGGTATCTATCGAATAAAGATTGTCGTTGTCGACGTCGTCTGTTGGAAGTCGTATTTGAAGGCCTAGTATTTGAAAGATTTAATTTTATTTTAAATCAGAAATATCCTTCTACAAAAGTATTTTACAACTCTCAAATACTACTTATAAAATCAAGAGTACATTGTCCAGTATCAAAATGAAACAACCTCTCTTTATCTTATTAGTGCTTTCATTTCAAAAGTAGCCACCCTCGTTATTTCTTTTAGCAATGAAAATTAACTAATAATTTTAAATGTCAACCTCCCTCTTGCAACACATCATTTTAAAGGTCTTGAAAAGCCTAATTAAACTGCGTTTACAAAACTGAAATCGGTTGATTCATTCTTGTTATAGAGGGAAAAATAATAGTATATTACTATTGATGGCTGTATATTACTATCAATGACTATCGATAGCATTTCATATGCAAGTGAAAGTTTTTTAACTAAAATACAAAAATAAATTATTGAAATAAGTGTACTTTTAAAAACACGATTTAAAAATGTACTTTAAAATATACTTAAGTGCTCAACGTGTTCATCAATGTTAGTTAAACATAAAAAATTATAATATAATCTGTTCTCAAATTTGTTTCGAACGTTTTGAAAGATGTTCTTATTAATTAATCTGTGTAATTCTATTTCTTAGGTCTTGAATATCATGTGGCGGAGTTTTCTATATAACTGTCGTTAGATAACCCCAAAGAAAGAAATCCAGTGGCGTTATATTTGGAGATCTCGCCGGTAATTCCACAGCACCTCTTCTGCCTATTTATTTGACAGGAAACCTTTGATCCAGTCATTGATATCTATGTTATGTCCAGCAAAACAGAAGTAGTAGTCGCACTATACACTACTTGATGCGATTCCACATTTCCGTGTTATTGTATGTCTATACCACTGTTTTTTTCTCTCAGTACCACAAATTGGGGGTATAATGAAAAATTAAATAAGTCGTTCAAAACGTTCAGACATTAACAAATTGGGTCTTGTTGTCCTAACCACCCATCATCAACAGATCGTGTTGTAGTCTTAGATTGTTCGGTGTCTACTCCTCTTTGATGTAGGAACTGCCAACCACGCTTGACATCCAAACTAAAGATTTAACCTTTTATAAACAGAAAACTGGACCAATTTATTGGAATCTTCCTTTTTATCAGGCAATCAAGATTTACATAGCAACCAGAGTTTTTAATAGAAAATAATTTTATTGACAAAATTTAAGAAATAAATTACATCTAGCAGTGTCAGTTTTCAAAAAAACTAAACACAAATTATTAAAGTAGTGGCAAATTTGGAGAATCGGAATTTTAATAAGTCTATACCAATGAATATCACGTTTCTGATTGATTAACCAAATGTTGTGGTTATGACCGATACATTTGTCAGCGTGTTATTTATTTTGTCCAATAAAATTTAAAATGTTGCAAGTTTACACGTTACTGGAATCTTCAAAGTGTCAGCTTTAAGAATCCTTAATGTAAAAAATGTTAAATATGCTGTCAATTGTGTAGAAAATTCAATATCGCTTTTTTTATAAAACAATATTTTATACCGATCACTTCGATGTTCATTTGATACGTTTATTTGTTTCATGATCATTTAAGTCGTCTAATTGATAGTTTCACTAAAATGATATCTTATTAAAAATTACCAACGATTCTGCACATCATTTGAAAGAAATAAGACCTTTACAACAAAGGGCAAAAACCCAAGGCCCTGGCAAAAACATTGCAAATTTATCAAATCGCCAATCTAGAAACTATGATAAGAATTATCATTTTAATCAAATGTGTTTAAAATCATATTTAGTAAATAATGATTGGTTATTATTTAACGAATAATCTAATGAAAATTGTTAAAATATTTATTATTTTTTAATTAAGAATCAGCCGCACATCAGTCAAAAAATGAAAATGGCAATATCGAATTCAAAGACTTTCAGTGGAACTGAATTATCAAAATTGGTGCGGGTTTAAAAGAAATCCTATTCCTTGAATTACATGAGATGGGAATTGTATTTGTCGAAATTATTTTAAGATACACAAGTTGCGCATCACCGAAAAGGACTTTTTCAAAAAAAAAAACAAATATTTATTTTTTCGGCAAAAACCATTATTTTTATTCAAAATAATCTCCTTGCGCGTCAATACTACGTTTTGCACGATTAATCAGGTTGACGAGATAATTTTTGAGCTAGGTCAAAGCTATGCCCTTCAGGATGGCGATCGACGCTTCAATGTCGGCATAACGCTATCTTTTCATCGGCAAATAATATTTCTCGAAGAGGTATAAGTCACACACATCGAATACGTGACAACAGACGCTTCATAACACCAAGATATAACCCAGCATTGGTCGTTTTACCAGGTGAAACGAGCATTTTGTGCAGAATTTCCTCCGAATCGTAGAAAAAACCACCTCTCATGACCAGTAACATTGCTGTACTTGAGTTTTCGTCTTTTTCGATTCTTTAATTAAACCTTTGCAATGTTGGATTCGGAGCAATTTTTTGTCGCCACTCAATTTGTGTGGAGCAAAGCGTGCACAACCCTTCCGAAGTCCCAAATGATCAGTCAAATGCGATGAATTGAATCTCGAATTGAAGATTTTGGTTGATTTTTTATAAATTCACGTACAATTTCAATGTTACTTTGAGTAACTACGGAATTTTTCTGACCAACATGTTCGTCGTCCTTGATGGACTTTGCCACTCGTGGACTCCCACTATACACTTGTTTCATCAATTGAAACGTTCGGTAAATGTTTTATTAAGTTATTATTAAATATTAGTTAAAACTTAATATTCGCTCTTTGTTGTATGTTCGTTTTTCAACCGATCTAAACGCACTGATACTTTAAGCGCGTTAACTTAGCTTCTAATGATCCGAATATTATGAAATTTTGTCAAAACGTCAGTGAAAGATGCACCTTTCCAACGCTGCATCAAAAGATGGCGCCACTAAAAATAGTATTTTTAAAAAGACCTGTTTCCGTGAGATGTACCTTGTATTAAGAAATACTGCTACGGTTATACATTGTTAGAAAAATTTGTCTTAACTTTGATGGTAAAAGAGACCAAGACCAAGGCAAACCACGAACTGGGAAGATATTCCACCGGATAAATATGTTCATGATTGATGGGAAATGTCTTTTTTAGTGCCGACATGATTTTTTTGCTGGAGTTGCTTTAGGATCGTTTCTTATATTCAAATATTAACACTGCCCTTCAGCAATGGGCACAGCTTCGATTAGAATGACATAGTCTACGATCGGATTGGAATATCAAGTGAAACAGTTATTTTTTCATACGAATATTGTTCTTCCTTTATGGCTCGTAATTGTTCTGAACTCGAGCAGACTCAAAGACTCGAAAAGAAGTTTTTGGATTTAGTTTTTGAACGCGAGGCAACACCTACCAGAAGATTAATTGTTTGAGGTGAAATTAGAATATGGAGTTGAATTATATCATAATTAAGTTCTGGATGACCAATTTGTAATCTCGCAGGATCGATTTGGAATTTATGGTCAAGGGGTTATATAAAACCAAAGAGGGAATATGAGAAGCGGAATTTTCAAGTCTAGTGAATCTGGAATCATCTATGAATCAATTGTTTTCTAACATTGGTAACAAGTATAGTGTGGAAACAAAGCAAGTTAAAGGTTTAAATACTTAGAAGTTAATAAGACCAAGTAATTTAATATGTATAAACTCACTTTTTAATTAAACAGCAAATAATTTTTTTTTGAAACTTCTCGAAGCATTCTTCTGGAAATGATTTAATCTCTATTCAATTTATTTTTTGCTCTCGACTCAGGTTTCACTAACCACATTAGAAAAAAGCGGTTTCGTATTTGTGGTAAATCTCCTCGAGTTTAGAGTTTCATACCGAAGGTTCCAATAGAAGAATTGATCAGTTTTTAAACTCAAAAATATTTTATAAGTGGAGAATATGAGTAATCGTGCTTTGTTATGGAACAGAAGTGTGGACTTTAAATGCGGATTTGAAGCGATATATTACGGCAGTTAAAATGACTGACTATTTGAACAGAAGCATCAGAATTTCTAAAATGTATCACAAAATGATTGTAATCGGTATTGAAATAGTTGATTGGATGAATGCGAAAGAACCAGTGCTTGATCAGATTAATGCAAAGAGTTTGAAATTCTTTACGCACCTTCAACGATTGTTAGATAATTGACTTTTCCTAGACAGCTTGGTAATCGAGTCTTCATTACTTATTTTTATTAATTTTCACACAGAATATTATGTCAGATTTAAGAAAAAAAACCTTGATAGAAAAGACTGAGTGAAAGAGTGAGGGAAAAATATAAAAGTATAAAATTACTTTTTATTGTTTGATTGTAATTGTTATTTTATTAATAAATACATTTAACTTATTAAAATATTTAAAGGAAAAGGCGTGAAGTGGTATTTTATAAGAATGCGTAAAATACTTGAAATATTGCATTTCGACACGAACATATACATTTCATTATCAAATATTTTAAATATCCCGGTAAAGTTGTGGAAACGCGACAAAACAAGAAAAAAACAAAAGGAGATTTAAAACACTGGGCGCATTTTGTCCGTTTTCGTGTATTTAGATTTCTGCATTTAATTAGGTTCTCGAGAAATGGCGAATTTACATGTAAGAGTAGCTGTACGCCATAAATCGAATTTCGGTCCCGAAGACAGGAGACAGTTGAAGAAGAATAGTCTGTTATAAAAAGATAAGTTTGGTGATTCACGAGTGCCACATCGGCCCTGGTGGTTGCAGTACCGGATTCTATTGTCTTTTGTATTTAATCGATTTTTATTTTATTTTTTCAATTATTATATATTCAATTGAAAGAATAAGTTGTCCTTTTCTCTTGATTCTTTAAAAACATCATTTTAGTGAACAAGATGTATAAACAATCTTGGATTTTAAACTATTTTTCCAAAAGGAATTGTCAGTGTAGTCTTTGGGAATATATTTATTATGCAAGGAATGTAGTAACACTATGTGTTACTGTATGTTACTGTATGTACATATATATATATATATATATATATATATATATATATATATATATATATATATATATATATATATATATATTATACAAAGAATGTAGTAACATTATCAAATCGCATGTATTTAATTTATATTGATTGTATCTACTCCTTCATTCTTAAACCTACAAATGTGTTCCATGCACAGTTTTCAAATGTGTTAACAAAATATATGTCGCCAGATGGTTGTTGATGCTGACACGTCCAACCAAATTTTCTCATCGTCTTATGTTTTTCGCTCCCTGTTCCTTGTATTTTGGTACTTTCATTAAAGGGTTGAATCTAATAAGATTATTTAACTACCTATCATACTTACAAAAGCAACAAGTGATCATCAGACACCCAACTGCTGTGCTGCACAATCTCATGTGGAACACACAACAACCTGCGTCTCCGCCTAAATGAGCATCTCCAGTCAAACAATAATTCTCTATAAATTTAATACATTCAAAATAATTCTGATAAATTTAAAGTAACATATAGTAAACAGAGAATGGTTTGATGGATTCGGAGTGTTTAGGGTTGCTTTTATTTTCAGGTAGTTAAAGCTGCAATGACTGAAAGCCACCACCATGCTCGTCAGATTCATGTGCCCAACGGGCCGCCCAGTTGCAGTAATTACCGTTGAGCCATCTCAACTGTTGTTGGGGAGGTATATATGTTTGTCTCTGTATTATATGTATATCTATCTCTATATTATGTATGTGTATATATATATATATATATATATATATATATATATATATATATATATATATATATATATATATGTGTGTATATATGTATGTATAATGGGGGGATGGGGATGTTCATTTAGGCGGAGACGCAGGTTTTTGTGTATTCCACATGATATTAAGGAACACAGCAGTTGGGTTTCTGATGACACCCAGCACTGTTGTCTCATTGGACGCAGTCCAAAGAATTCTAACACTGCATATATACGCCATTCGACGGGAAGTCGGCGAAAAGTAAGGGTTGTTGACTGTGGATAGGGTCTCCCTATTCTTGACGAGAGCGCACATGTCGCTACCCTGAAGAGTCTAAATATCAAGAGACGAAACATGTGCCCTCCAATGGAAGGGATGGGTGGGGCCATGGGAGTTATTGCAGAAATTTCTGCATTAAGGTTGTTTATTTGACGATAAAAAGCTAAAATATATGTCAAATTCTTTGGAACAATGCAAAATTAAGATTCGTCGATTTTCAACGTTTCCAATCCTACAACTACAATATTTTTGCATTTCCGTACAGTTTTTGATCCTCCACTTAAAATCTTTTCGAATTGCTTCACTAATATTGGCCAAGACTAATTTAATCAGCTATTTAGGCCAAAACAATCATCATATTGCAATGGGTGTTTCTCAACCAATGCGTATTTTCACGAGTTTAATTTATTAAAAAAAAATGCTTGTGTCATTTGAAATCCCATAACTTGCCTGGACACTGGACTCTCACTTCAAAATCAGTTCAAACACTACTTTGGATATACAAAGGGGAATGGAAAGATTACAAAATTACGAAGCGGGATAGAAAAATCCGCTCATGAATCAAAGAGCAAACGGAAGTGTGTGACATCATTGGAAGAGTAAAGGAATTGAAATGGAGGTGGGCTGGCTATCGAGACGATGTGATAACATGTGGACTAGGGAAATCCTAGGGTGGATACGGCTTAATCACAAACGTCCACGAAGGATGTGGATCCCAATGCCAGAGGAAAGTCGAGGGCCACACAATAATATCCTTTGGATATTCGTATGTTTAATCAATTGCATTGATCTCGTTAGCACTCATAAAGAATATTAATCTCGCTAAGAAATTCACATTCAATTCAAAATAATAGCTTCAAGAAAGATCAATAAATCAAGGAACTTAAGGACACTATCTCTTAATTTCTATAGAGATATGAAGATAATATATTTTTGAGTGGTAGAAAAGCTTAATTGAAGACCGAAAATGTTGTTGGATATCGCTCTAAAAAATAACTCCTCTTAACAACAAATGAACAGCCTCTCCGTATTACACTTACTACCATTTATGGATTTTAATATAAAAAAAAAGACATTCAACCAAGTAATGATTTTTTAACTGAATTTTAAAGTGTTAGAATTGTACTCAGATTTTACATTCGTGTATACATATTTACACTATTTTTTGCAGTAAATGCTACTGCATGTTTAGAACGACTTTGATTGATGTAATAATTGAAAATTAGCTGTGAATTTTGAAGTTGGTATTAATTGTGAAAGTTGTTTCGTAGAATAAAAAAAAACATTTACAAATTAGAAGTGAATTAGAGTAGATTTCTACAAAAAAAACCTACAAAATGTTAAAGCTGGTTAAAATTCAAAACGATTGGTTGCTTTAAAGTTGAGTTAATAAAAGCTAATTAATAATGTTATAAGTGTATTATAAGTAATGTTGGAGTGGATTTTATTATGACATAGACATAATTTTTAGGAGAATTTTTCAAGGAGCTGATGTTGGATCAGGTTTAAATATTTTTTAGATATACAGAAAATATAAAACCGAGTACGTCTCTGTTCTCTGCCGATTGAAAATCCGAAAAGCGGGTATTATAAGTAAAGTAAAACAAAACGACGTCGGCCGCTGTTTTCGACAATCCGAGAAGAACTAAGTTGCAGCGGTGACGGCTCAACGGTCGACCGGCGAGGGGAACGGTCGACGTGAGGGGGGCACGGGCGAGGGGCGGCGGTCGGCGCGGGGGGCGGTTGCTACATTTTTGGTTGTCTCTTTGCGAATTTACTGCGGCCGATAGAAATCTGCGGCCGAAGGACCGGGGCCGCTCCCCTTTGCTTCGCCGTTGACAGACAGTCCGTACGGCCTTTAACCAAAAGAATAATTTACCGAAATTTTTATGGTGCTCGTTTTACGTTTTCGTGAATCCGATAATTCCACGGACCGATGCTACTACTCATATCAGAAAGTGTCGGGACTGGTTCATTTACATTTTTAAAGTTTAATTTTAATTATTTAATTTAATATTATTTAATTTGTTAAAATACTAACCATGAACTTTTAGGAGTGTTTTCACTAATCTTTAAAGTATTATGTTATTACTCTATAGAGTCGATAAGATGCTATAACAAAGCTATGCGAATATATTCTAAAGCTTCGTATTTCTGGTGACTCAAGCTACTCAAAAAAATATTGTACAATTTTAATTATGATGTTTAAAAAACAAATCTTTTGAGGAACATCCCAGTGCAATCAATTAATTTATATTTGGTACTAAACTCGAAGGGATTTACCACTAAACATCAAATAATTTCGTTTGACTTCTAAATGGGCCTATCACTAACCATTTTAACATCATCAGGAGATGATTTAATCTAAATTTAAATATTAAAGCATGTCCCGATAATGGTAACATAGTTAGAGAAACGCGCGTCGAGAAGTTTATATAAGTCATTTGGTGTTTAGTGATAAATCTCTTCCAGTTTAGTGTTTTGCACCGAAGGTTCCAATAGAAGAATTGTTATTTAGTGATTGATGATAATATATGAACTAAACATTGAAATATCACTTCAACGATGTCAATATATCTTGAAGCATATATATATATATATATATATATATATATATATATATATATATATATATATATATATATATATATATATATATAGATTCATTTTGCATATTATTATTACAAAAATACATCCACATTCGTTCAACTCAAGAGGAACCCATTTAGTCAGTGTTATTTTGCATTTTTTTGTAACTTATCTCTGACTGGTATTACACATCATTTTTAATTTGTGAATACCATGTTTTAAGAATCGTGGGCGATCTTCATCAAAAATGCTTATACGGCCATGCTGAGCTCCGTTTGAATCTCATCATTTCTTTCCTTTATCAAGAACAAGAATTTTATCTTGCTCAATATTCAATTTTTTTCATTGTTGTTAAATCACAAAAGTTATTCTATTTGGCTGCCATTCACAAACTAACCCACGCAGCGACTTGACAGTTTGGCACGATTGTTTTCAAAGGTTATATTTACGAAAAATATTATTTTTAAATACTAGCAGCGCCATCTCTAGTCTAGGCCAGGTTCTTATCATACAGCCCTCGTTCTCTAAATGTGAACTGAGATATGTTTGTATATTGCGCTAGAAAATCGCTCCGTCCACCAACAAATCAACAACGAATTTTTTCAAATATCCATTGGTTATGTGATACGGTGATAAAGCTTAATCATTTTGAGGCTCACTATCACACCTCTCTACCCGTTCACAATTTTCTGTACACTTTACATTACCCTTTTTCACATATGATTCTGTCTGATTTTTGTTATTCCTGGCAGGAATTATTAGTTAGTACTACAGCTTTTGTCCGACTGATCTAATAATTGGCTATTTGCTGAAATGTGTTCCAGGCTTATACTTGATCAATTGTGAAAGTTTTTGCGAAGAATAGAAGAAAGGTGTTGGCACAGGCGAATTAGATTGTATCGGTATTTAATATTGTCTTGTTTTCTTGAATCTGTTCCGATACTTTTTAATATGAGTATTATTATGAACGGTCGATTTCGTAATCGGAAAACGGAGGTGAACGGACCTGAACTAATACCGCGCCACTTAATTAGTATTACTCGAATTGGTTAAGGAATTTGTTTCATAACTTCGGGCTTTCGGTCGGTAATAACCGGAAAATTTGAAGAAGCTCTAAACAAATCTATTCTCCACGCGCAGTTTAACTAATTGACAATAGATTCATTTTAGTTAACTCATCGCGGTATTTTAATATTAGTGTGGCAAAAAGGAATTGCATTTTTTACTAATAGATGGGGAATTATATATATTTTTCCTTGTCATTGGCTTTACATAGATCATTTAGCCATAGTAATTAACATAATTTTAAAAATAAGGAAATGTCAATGGCTTGGTCAAGATTCGAACCTGGGATGTTTCAGTTGGGATTTTGTAATTCAGTATTGTAGATTAGTTTGCTTGGTTAATTAATGTTCTTGAATGATACATCCACTAAATGATTTATTTACACAAGGTTATATAGACCAATTGAATAACAACCTTGAGAACCACCTTACGTAGTAAGACAGGTGTACTTGCACGATCAAGTATTTCCGAAAACCAAAAACATTGACCGAACAAGTAATATGAATGTTTTCTAGGAACTGTCTGAATATTTTTTGTTGCAAATGTATGACTATATATTATACTTGATTTACTATAGACTGCAAGATATATTACTACTTCTAGATCGGTGCTTGGGGATTATACAGGCCTGTTTTTCGTGCCTAGGCTTTTAGCACTGATTTTAGCTATATTTAGGGTTCTAAATCTAAATATGAAATATGAAATGAATTTTTCTCTATCTACTCGACCTTTTTAGATACATCCACTTATTTATCAATGTTTTTTTTCATTCAATTCAATAATTCTAAAATTATTATACAAGGACTGGTTTCTGTGTAGTTGACCTATTGTTGGGCTGCTGTCGAGTTAGCTCCAGGAAAATCCACTAGATGGCATAAGCATTGCTTATCCAGTAACCGAAGTGACCTTCAACGCTTAAACTAGATTTAAGATTGGCCTCGCGTGATATTTCTGTTTAGGAAAAAGTTATTATAAAGTTAACCTAAAAAGGAATTGTGTTGTAGATTGTTGTATTTGTGTTGATGAATAGAAATAAAATGAGTTCAAGTAGAAGAAGTTGTGTAAATTATCCTATTGTGTTTTGCTACATATGTGGACAATACACGTTAAAATAAATCATAAAAACTGTTAGTAACTTTGTAAAGAGAGCTAATCTTGGATACTTTGGTATTAGGCTTGGTGATCAAGTAAAACTTTTACATAACATTTACGACAGTAGACTAACAGGAAAAGAAAAGGTCTAAACTTCCGCGTACTGACGATTTAGAGAGAACCGAAAAATCACTTCTATGACTGTTATTTCTGCCTGGTATATATTACTGAAATCAATCGTAGCAAGTAAACTTATTCTGATTTAGTCTTTACAAGACTGCCGGTCTTTTCCTCAGAGGAAGTGCCGATCTTAACGTTTGACCAGCTACCAGAGCTCTGTGTTTTTTTATCTGATGCATGCATTTAACTTAAAATAGCTGAAGCTGAAAGCTGAAATTAAATCTCTTGTACATATTTAGTCACTCATTGTCTATAAATCATTCGAAGACTTCCCATTAGATATTATTACAAGACTTTAAGATCGTTATTTGGAATTCTAGTTATATTTTGCTTGAATCTGCTCAGATAATTCCAATTATAAATCCGAGAGATTTCAAAGTATAAGTGATTATCGTATTCCTCAGAATCATTTTGGGTTCGTCCTGTAAAGTTCGTCAAGTAAAGTTTTTACCAACTGAGCTGTTTTGAAGAAATATATAAATATAAAAATAAATGGTAGTCTGAGGGTGCAAGACCGGGAGAGTACGGTGGATGGAACAAAACATTACAGTGCTGATGACCAGTTTTTGTTGGGTGTCGAACGACACATATGATATGAGCATTGTCTAATATCCTTTTTTGACTAATTCAGTCCGTTCCAGGCGAATTGCATAGTTTAACTTTCTTCGGATGTAAAATGGCTTTTGGGTTGATTGAATGGGCATCTCCACGCTTACATCATCAAAATGGGTTGAAGGAGCATTTTTACGCTTACACCATCAAAATGGGTTGAAGGAGCATTTTCACGCTTACACCATAATCTCTTACGTTTAACATTATTATATAAAATCCATTTTTCATCACCTATTTTCCAACTCTCGACGATATCGTCGGGCTTCAACAGCACTAGCATAAATTTGATCAAAGCCAGGTCCGTTCCTCGAAATTATTTTCTGACCGAATTGTTAAATCAATTGTTGCGTGGGCTGTATGACATGTTGAGCCATCCCGCTGCAATCGCATCTTCTCCAGATCAATATCATTCAAATTTAGAATTAAACAGTCATTGATCAATCATCGCTCTGTAAAGATCTCCATTAACGAATTGATAAATTTAGATCTTCATTAACACTGTAAAGAACAGCGACGATATTTTCTTCGGAATGCACAGTTTTTTGTCTTGTTTTTGTTTTAATACCGAACAGCGTAAACTGCGTTTAGAATTTGTCGATATTTCGACGAATACCTAGCTCGGTTAGGCGATTATGAGCACCATAAAAGATTAGAAGTTTGGCGCGCAGAACACTGATTTTTATAATAAATATATGCAATTTTCAAGCGTTGCTCTGTTGTTAAACATTCCATGATGATTTATTTGCCATACATTTGATGTCCCATGATGATTGCCATGTTGACATTTGTAATGATGTTTTAACAGCGACCCTTAAAGGAAGTTCGGACACACTAAAAAAATAACCCTTTAGAATATTGTTATCACTGTTACAATTTGTCTTATTTATATTTTATACATATCGTTTTTAAAATCAATTTTCTAATAAATAATACTTAAAATACTATTTATACATAAATAACATACCCATCCTTAAATTTATCTACATACAACTACGTATTTCTTGAAAGTGAGAGTAAAACTCCCTTGCTATTTGTAAATACGTACGTAATAATATCTGAAGGCGATATTATGCAGATGATTTATAGTGTTCTGAACATTTTCAGCTTTCTTACACGAATTCATTATTAAGAATTTTATTTAAAGCCGTCATTTACAGTCATAAAACGTGATTACAAAAACTTAACACCATTTGCAAATGTGAATACATTCACTTATTTAGATAATTTTTCTCATTCTACGATAACGATGCATTAAAGAAATTAATATCTTCTTTAAATACATATAAGTCCCGGAAAATTCCTATGAAATTTCCTGTTTTTCATCAATAATATAATCAACCTCTTGCCTTCTAATGGACGAAATTTAATTTTAGATCTGTCAATTCTGAACTATCTAGTCTGTTTTGAACTCTTCGACGTTTTAAATTTTTTCTTTATTTAATAAGTGCTGCAAAGTACCGAATAAATGGTAATCCCAGGGTGCAAGATCGGGCGAATTAGGTGGACGAGATAACACCTCCCATCTCAGTTGTATGATTATATCTTCAGTCTTTTTTTTTACAGGGTGCTGTGGATTCCGGCCGACTCCTATAATTGATAGATTGATTTATGCATTCTATTTTTTATAATAGGGGGTCTGAAGTTATGGTTTGGCTTTGTTCTGGCATTTTGAAGTTGATCATACTTTGAATAATCTACCAAATGTAAAGAAGGACCTTTCTATGGTGTAAAGATTTGATGTACTTGAGTTTGTACTAGAGAGAACCATTGCCTTTTGTATTTATGATTTGCCTTTGTATGATTTAACCCATAAATTGTATCTGTTGATTTTACCAATTTGCTTTAAATACCCATGAACCATCGACTAAGCTGAACTATGCTTTTATGACAGCTCTTCTATAGTCTGGTAAGGATCATTATCTGGAGACATTGGTCTTTCTCCACGAGACGTATCCTGCAAGTCAAAATCACCATATATGGCAAACCAACTTTGATATTTTCTCACTCCTAAAGCTTCTGAATAAATATTACAAATGCTTTTTGTATCTGTTATTGTGGCCTTTGCTTCTTTTTCGCAAGTCACAAAACATAATTCACCTCGTCTGACTTGAAATCTGTTTTAGAGAAACTATATATATATATATATATATATATATATATATATATATATATATATATATATATATATATATATATATATATATATATATATATATATAAACGAATAAATCAATTTTTGACTTTGTTATCTATCACTTTTATAATAAAAGTGATAGATAACAAAGTTTTATTCCTTTTTAAAAAATGAACTATCACAAAGTAACGGACAAATCAATCAATAATATATATATATATAGAAACTAAAAAACTACATTGTATTGTTATATAAACCAAAAGTAAAAAATGGACCTTGGCTTGCAAAAATGTTTATACTACCTAGACTGCTTTGAGGGCGGTTTTTTTTAGGAAACCATACATACGACCAGATTTATATTCAGTAGTAAAAAGTAGTATTAACAGTGGTAAGTTTGGCAGATCTCTAACATTACCTATGAGTGGTATTGTTAGTTAACTTATTTTTTTGACCGGATTCGTGAAATTATCTACGTATTGTTACTACTGATGTAATATATTGATAAAACGTTTTAACGAAAAACATATGTTGTCGATTGTGTAACAATTGACGGCTAAATGATGAAAATATACATTATGCAAGATGTGGTGAGGAATGTTATAATTAAAAAAAATGCACCAGTCATGTGCCAAGATTAGTATTTTTTTAATATTAGTTTATTGGTACACATTGGTCGACAAAAAATTATCCAACCTTTGAAGAACCTTTCGACGATTTTTATGAAGTCCTTAACTATCACAGTATAATCTCTTATATCTTTATATCGTATTATTTTATCTAAAACTTACATCGATTCGAAATGGTATTTACAAAGCTGAAATATTGAATAAAAGTTAATTATAGTGGCTTAGTATCATATCAGGCAAGCGCACAGTTTGTGGAAAGGTATTGTTATGAATGGAAGAATTTCAGTCAGCTGAGTTACCAATTGTAATGCACTTTGGGAAATTTCAGCAAATGATAGAATACCTGTAAAAATATTGTGAAAAAGTAGGTATCACTATGTACACCAGAAAAACGAAGCTGACGAATGTCATCTTCGAATGTCAGCA
The DNA here is from genome assembly GCA_031761425.1 of Cosmopolites sordidus. Lineage (NCBI taxonomy): Eukaryota > Metazoa > Arthropoda > Insecta > Coleoptera > Curculionidae > Cosmopolites > Cosmopolites sordidus. The sequence continues at coordinate 555,188 of JARFXV010001410.1, forward strand.
TGTGTGTATCATGTAATGAAAACAACTAAAACCAACCAGCGGAAATTATTAAAAGAACCAGACTGGTTTGAGCAGCTTTCGGGAAGCTTAAATTCATTTGTAAAGGCAACAAGATGCTCCAATATGCGCAGACCATAGGGTACGATCAACACATCGCCTCCGTTTTAAAGTAAAACTCCGAGATATGGACACTTACAAAGTCCTAACAGGGTCAAAATAGCCGAGATTCAAAGATCAATAGAGCTATGTTGGGAGTAAAACTATCAGACTGTAGATCAAATAATTAGGTTCGAAGAAAAACGAAAGTTAGAGATATGAGAGAGCAAGTAGCGCAACCTAAGTGGAGCTTTACTGGCCATGGTGCAAGACTACCAGGTGTGGCGGTTTCTAATAGTTCTTAATCTTTTTAAAAGATGGTGCTGGAAACAACTGTCGGTTCACAGTCTAATCTCTTATGTAATTTTACTGCTATGATAGTATCGTTCAAAACTCCATTGATGTTTAAACGATTTCGAGTTAACGGCGTATTTTTTTTTCGTGTGGTAATAATGTCGAGTTTCGAGCCAAATAATTGTCAAACGGCCACGGAGAAGATCGAAAACACGATGGACTGATGACATCATTAAGTATATTGAACCCGAATGACAGCGGAAAGCTCAGGACCGCGAGAGTTGGAAGTATGCTGAAGAGGCCTTCATCCTGCAGTGGATTGACATAGGCTGATGATGATAATGATGATGATGCGAACTATATATGTATAAACGGCTGTGGATTCCTGCGGAATAGGAGCTACCATTGAAAGTTATTCTAAACTTTTCCGTGTGGAAGATCTCTCTGCATCTATTTCCTGTTGTCTCTATTTTGTACTGTGTTTTGGCCCTGTCCACATTCTTTATTTCTTTTTATCCTTCCTAATAACTCGATTGGTATTATGTCTGTTACAACCTGGTCTCTCCACCTTTCTCGTTGTCTTGCTCTTAGCAAGTTACCCATCATAAAGTGAATAAAATGGGGAATATTGTCCTGGTGTAAAATCTATGATTTCCCTGGCATCATTATCTCAATTTTTGAAGTAACCCAAGTCATATTGCATCTCAATCTCAATCTGCATGCATGCATCTCATTCTAAAGCAGCAATAGATTGTACGATATAACTAAATCAAATGCTTTAAATAAAAGAGTCGAGCAGTTGTAACTAAAATTATGTCCATCAAACTAACGTGATTTTGCCAATAAACTTTTTAGAATTTGTACCAGCATATTTTAGACTTTGTTATATAAGCTGATAAATTTGTATTAGCTAAAAAACATATCCATTAAACCTATCATATATTTATAGACACTAAATCTTTGTCGAAATAATTTCATCATTTATTAAGGTATATTAATAACAACCCTGCCATTTTCAATTTTACAACACAACATTAAAACACATGTCTCTTGAAACTATACAATTTGTATTCTAGCTATTATAAAGTTAACTGTAAATAAGAATTATCTCTTCTCATTAAGTATTTTCTGAAGCAAATCATTGGCAACACTGTTGCAGACGCCAACGTCGGCACATGTGATGGCTCTTCGCGATTCCAAACCTTTTCTGCGAGCTTCAAATAATCAATTCACATCTCGAAACCAGACGGTTCTCAGAGTTGGTACTCGGGACATTTCACTGACATGAGGAGAAGAAAATATATCCGTAATTGGCTCTCCGCTGAATATACTCACAAAACTATCTTAAATCGCTGAAAATATTTAAATATCGAATTCTTTTTCTTGGTATTCGTTGCCAAATGTTAACATAACGAGCTAAAAAATTAAGGGTTCACGTAAATCAATGGGGAAAAAAAGTAAAATTACTTTCTTTGTCCCTTTCTTTTCCGTAATATAAAATATTATCTTCAGATTGTTTAGGTTTAATCTCATCTTTATATTACGAATGCATTCGATAAAAATCAGTGTCATCTTTTTATTAAAAGGTATAAAGTCAGTTTTTAATAATTTCCTAACCTGTTTATTCATTTTCTTGGAGGCAAAAAGCACATGGATTTTTTTTGAAAATATGATATTTATTTTGAAAAGCTATACATAACATTTTTTGATGATTGACTTCAACGATAATCAAACTGTACAGAATCCAATGTAATAGTAATAGTTTGATGGTTGATCTTCCAGGTTGGTCTTTTTTTCATTGTGAGCTTTAGATGGATATGGAAATTATGGTATTTTGTTATTATTATTATTTACGTATGGGCCCTGGTGGACCACGCGAAGTACAGTTAGAGGCGTTTGTTGTTGTTAACCTTCTTTTGCGCCAATACTAATTTCATTCTTTAGCTATGAGCTTTTTCCTTTCGTCTGACCAAGTTGTTCCAGTCTTCCTACATTTTTCTCTCTGGCCAACCCTCCAAACGTTAACCTTGTATCTGAAACAGCTACTGTCCTGAATTTCACTTTGTGTAATATTTGCTGATCTTAGGTCCTCTTTAATTGCAGCAATCCATTTAATTATCTCTACTTTAGCTCTACTCCTATTTTCATAAAATTCGACTATTTGTCTAGTTAGTCTACTCGGATTCATCTGTTTTATGTGTCCGTAAAACTTAAGTCTTTACTTTTTCATATCGCTATGTATATCTGTGTATTGTTTGATTTCTTGGTTTTCTCGAAGTCGGTTGTGCTATTTATTTGTTTAAGGCCTAAGATTTTTCTTATGATTTTTCTTTCCATCTTTTCAATGTCCTTCTTTCAATGTCTCTCTTTCTATTCAAAATGAACGTTTCTGCCTCATATATCCATTCTGGCTTAATAACTGTATTGTAATGTCTCAGTTTTGTGTTTTTAGATATGCATTTTTTGTTGTAAATATTTTGTGTAAGTCTCAATGCTGTTTCCTTTTTTTGACATCTGCCCTTATTGGCCGCTTTTTCCAACCCATTTTCCATGATTATTTCACCCAAATATTTGAATTGAGAGACTCGTCTGATGTTACCATATTTTGTTTTTAGAAATGGTATTCTTAGTCTATTGCAGGTCATGTATTGTGTCTTTTCAAAAGAAATTTGGATTCATACCTTTTCTGGTGTTTCGTTTAGGATTTCAATTTGTTTTTGTGCCGTTAATATATCTTGAGCCAAAATTGCTAGATCATCAGCAAACGCCAGACAATCTATTTTAATGTTGGTTCTCCCCAGTTTAATGGGCTGGTCAATATTCAGGGCCGACTTTTTTTCACGCCACTCCTGTATTACTTTTTCTAGAACACAGTTGAATAAGAGTGGCGAGAGTCCATCCCCTTGCCTCACCTCAGTTTCAATTTCGAAGGACTCAAGTGATATGTCACCCATGAGTTTAACTTTTGACCTTGTGTTAGTTAATGTTGCCTTTTGTTGCTAATTGGCAGCGTTTTCAGATCTAGTCCTTGTTCTTTCAAGATTTGGAATAAAGTTCACAAATGAACAGACGAGATTTTTATTGTACAGTTTTTGATGTCTTAGGATCAACTTTAGATTTAGGATCTGTTCAGGGCAGGATCTGCCCGGTCGAAAACCTGCTTAATATTTACCAATTCTAGGTTCTAACTGTCCCTGTGCTCTGTCTAGTAGACATTGAAATAGAATCTTGTAACAAACTGGGAGAAGAGATATCGCTTTGTAGTTGTTTACATCCGTTCTATCTCCTTTCTTGTGTAGTGGATGGATTAGAGCATCTTTCCAATTTTCTGGAATCCGTTCGGTTCGTCAAACTTCTTGTATATTCTTCTTGGTATTTTATTAAAGTGTTTAAATAATTTATAACTTAAGTACAATAAATAAGTCCTATTTAATATATTGTGATATTATACAGTATTTTATGAAAGGTATAAATTGTACGTGCAGATAATCGATGATAATATAAGACCACTTACTTCTGATGCGTCAGATTAGTGGTAAATTACCCAATAATATTTTTGTTGGCACATTTTCTTGTAAAAAGGTCATTTTGAAATTGAGAACATCCAATTACAGCCGACATTGAGAACAGTCGAAAATTATTGATACACGACGAAGAGAGTTTTCCAAAGGTGTTCTTCCTTTTTCTTAGCAGAACAATTTTTTCGTTCACAACTATTCTTTTATCATTACCCCGCAAAAAATTAATGAAAGTGACTGTAAAATTATCGGCTATCCACCGTATGTTTCGAATTTGGTTCCATCATAATATTATCTGTTTTCAAAAATTAAGGATCACGATCATTGAATGAATAATTTTCTTACTTTTTTTTTAATCCGAGTCTCTTTTAATGCTAAATGTCGGGAAGTTTTTTTTTGGATTTTGCCTTTTTATTTTTAATACCCATTCGAATTCGACCACGATCGGCGTCGCTTAACTTCAGTTATCTATAACTGAAGCTCGATGCGATGTGATTTACCCTGCCCCTGTGTAACTATTAAGTAATTACACAAAGCACCAAATATAAAATTTTTTGAAATAAAAAAAATTGAAAATGTAATTACTGTGACACGTACAGTTATTTTGTTACATGTGGTCGGTGGTGGGGAAAAAAAAAGGAGCCGACATATTTTTACAATCTAATATTTATTTAATATAAACATACAAATCTATGAAAAGACATTAATGACGATTATGTGAATAACAAATATATTACATGAGTTATATATTACATTCTGTAAGATCATCTGTTTTTAAAAAACCAGCAGTACTAGCCCAACATAGATCAGTTCCAGCATCCCTGGTATCTTGCTTCCATCATCCTGATGTCCTGGAGAAACATCTTTCCTTACTTTACCCACATTTTACGGTGCAAGAAATGCATTTTAACGACATAGGTTTTAGTATTTCAGGACTCTAGTATTTCATAGGCTTTCAAGAGGTCATGAGGTTTTTTTTATAGTTTTCATCTTTCTTGTTGACTAGAAATTCTTTCATTACACTTCCAATTGGTTTTCATGTAATTTTTCGTGAAAACGGAACTTGAATCACTTAGGAGCTTCCTTATTTGAAATCCAGTAAATATGCCTTCTTTTAGTTTTGTATCACTTAACTGATGAACTATTTCGTTTAGGAACTTGAAATAATTACCTTCTTTGTACTTGTCTTTGACAATGTTTTTCATTAGTCCACGCTTAATATGGAGAGGCGGAAGAAGCACCTTTTTGGGGTTAACAAGAGGGGCATATTTTAAGTTTGAAGTACCATCAAGGAAGTTGGGTTCACATCTTGATGAATAATTAGAATCACCAGGAAACATGTTGTCCAGGTTTAAAGGATCAATCGGTATCGGTAATTCCTGGCTATTAGGAACTGGAGTAAAAAGGCGAATTTAAATACTGAATTTTGTCCTTTTGTTTTATTGAAATCCCTATTGCTTTAGTACTGGATATAAATGTAGCAATTACTTACATGGTCAGTAGGTTCTTTCCACATCATAGGAACAGCAAACGGCATAAAATTTTTCTTGCGGTGCATCCACTGAACTAAATTTCTTGACAACTCAGACAGCACACATTAGGAACCCAACTTTTATCTTGATCCTCCAATTTGACACTTAAAATATAAAAGATAGACTTTTTTGCCTTCGTCGGATGTAGATATAGCTTGTGACTTTAAAATAAATCGTCCACATATATAACAAAACGTATCCGCATTTTATATAAAATCCACTTAAACACTTAACTGTACTGTAAATGAGACAGAAGCAAACTAAACTATAGAAAATAGGAAAACTGCCCTTAAAGGTTCGTAGAATACTGTGGAAATGCCCCGTCTATGGTCTTGTTACAGTTGGTAGATTGTCTAATCCAAAGTTAGGTACAAATAATTTCAATGGTACCATGATATAAAGGAGAAGTGAAGAATATAAAGAAGATTTCTGTGAAAAGCTGTTTTAATAATTACCTAAGTGAATCCATTATGTCGACTTGTGTTATTTAACATTTAATATCTTGAAATTAGGTTCAATAAATAGAATATATTTTTTTTGGATTAGCTAATTACTTAACAATACTCCTCGTACATAATATACCAATTAAACAGTCATGTACTTGAATTCACATGAACCAGTTTTGTGTTTCACGTAATCTATTGTAATGTACGAAATTATAAGAATTATGGATCTTAAGACCTTCAGAATATGCACGCAATCCGAACTAATTATGAAAAACATTAAAAAGCAGAACCAGAGGTCAATTTTTTAATAATATAAAAATACATGTTTCTATATTTCGTTTGTATCTTAAAATTATTTCTTCATTGTCATTATATCGTATCAAATTATATTTCTAGAAAAATAATCCCAGAATTCTGAAATTGAAAGTATGGTTTAACCCGGGGGTTGTTTATTTTACATCACCAGTCTCTCCAATAATCTCCTGATCTGTAGGCATTCTGTTGTTGAAAGATCCATTTCAACAAAATTGGTTATTATAGAGTAAATGAGCGGATATGGGCCAAAGGTTTTGGCCCATATCCGCTTCATCAGCAGCTTGTTTGATAGGCCATTGGGCTAAAAGGGTCATGTACGTTTAAAACAATTATTAATTGTTTTTTTTACTATTAATGGAAACGATTTATTGTTACTGATTTATCATGTTTAATGCACTTGAGCTGGTTAATCAAAAGCAGCAGTCGAGGATGATTGGTTTTAGAATAAATATATAATTTAGAAATAAAAATTCCAATATAATGTTTAAAGTTTTTGTTTAATGTTTAAAATTTAAAAGACATAGATGAGACAATTGTCAACTAAATGTTTTTATTTTGTCTCGCGAAATGTTTGTCTCCAGATCTTCGACTTTCGTTCGCTTTCGAAAATGTGTGCGACTATAAGTGCCTGTATATTTTCTGTGAAATTAATTAATAGTTTTTTTTGCATTTTTGTATTTGCGATTATGATGCGATTGAGAGAGAATGCTTACCTGAGATGGTTTAGATGCTTTGAGATTAATGAGCAGAACCAACTTTGACTTAACCCAATTAATAGCGTTGTTCATATCCACACTGGCAACTTCTTCGCGGATTTAACTGGCACTTATATTGTGTCTCTTTATACGTGGGTAGTCCCGACCTGACGTACAGATGGCGGTTGTTGTTTGAAAATAATGACTATCTTAGAAAGTACCAACATTATAAAGCCAACATTAATAAAAGCATAAAACATGGTAAAAATTCGTCATCGTTATGTGATCAATACTTTCATATGAAAGGTCTCAGTCCAACCGATATCAATGCAGAACTAAATTCTACTCAGATGTAGTCTGCTTCTTCGTTTACAACAATAAAATATTGGGCAAAATAGTCTAAACGAAGCCGTACGAGCTACCAAGACGAACATCGGGGTGGCCGACCAAATGAGGTGACCACGCCAGAGATAGTGAAGAAAATCCACTTCCAAAAAAGCTGTGCGCTAGATGGGTGCCGCGATTATTCACAATGGTACAAAAATATCATCGTGAGAATATTTCAGTCGAGTGTTTGGCGAAATTTCACAGGAATAAAGCTGAGTTTTTGCGTCGATTCATGACCATATTGAAACATGGGTCCATCATTTCACACCTGAGATGAAAGAACAGTCAAAACAATGCACTGAAAGGCGAGAATCAGCTCCAAAGAAGGCGAAGTTTCGTCTGCAGGCTAGGTAATGGCGTTAGTTTTTTTTAGATCCGTGTGGAATAATTTTCATTGATTATCTTCAGAAAAACAATCGCAATTGCAGAGTTTATGTGATGAAATCAAAAAGAAGCGGATGTATTGGGTGAAAAAGAAAGTTTTGAAGAAAGACAATAGACCAGTTCGTACATTCATTATCGCGATTGCCCAAAACAATGAGTTCGAATGTTTCCTCACGCACCCTATTGACCAGATTTAGCCCCTCGGATTATTTTCTATTCTCATTCTTGAAAAAAATGGCTAGAGAAATAAATATATTTTCCACAAATGTAATGTGTTTTCTTTCTAAGGTCGGGTACTTCTGGGACTACCCTCGTAAATATATGCTACTAAAGGGGGCTTTCGGGGTTTTGTAGCCTATTCGGGTCGCTTTTCGATCAATGCATGGTTCAGAATGATCATTTGTTGACGGTATCGAACTGTTTCAATAATAACTGTTTCAGCTGGTTTCAAAAGCTTATGGTACACGTCACCCTTCTGATCCCACCAAATGCATAGTTTTGCATTATCTTCTTTCCAAAACGATTCGGCCTTGCGGTCGATGTTGATGGTTGTCCTGGATCAATCCATGAGTTTCTGCATTTTGGGTTCTCGAAATATATCAATGTTTCGTCTCCAGTCACGATCGGATGTAAAAAAGTTTTTCTTTCATGTCGATAATGTAAGACTTCGTACACCGTTTTTCAATTTTCTATGTATCTATCGTTCAGATTCTGTGACACGTAGACCATCAAAAATTGTTCGGCAATCAACATTTAACCTCTCTGCCATTTGTTGTTGAGTTTGCATTTAATATTCTTCTAACAATGCTTGTAATTCAGCATAATTTTGTTAGGTTAACCTGGGCGTTCTTTGTTTTTCAAGTCGAAATCAGAACTTCTGGATCATCTAAATCAACGCCCACAAGCGCTTTGCGCTGGAACATTATTACCGTAAGTTTTCACAAGTGTACGACGGCTTTCACTCACGTTTTCTTTTGATTTAACAAGAAAAACAATACGTACCGCAAATACTCTTTATTTCGCTCAAAACTTGGAAAAATATGACGTTACCCTGAAGTTGTTTAAACATCAATAGCGTTTTGAAAGGTACTGTCGTAACAACAAAATGACATAAGAGATTAGACTGTGAACCGACGCTTGCTTCCAGCGCCATCTCTTATAAAAATAAGAATCATTAACCACCACACCCGGTATGCGATACTTTATAATTGTGGGTACGCTATAAGCGTGTACTTTATGGTTGTGTTACTATACTTCATAGTAATGAATATTAATTTCATGAAAATAAATTTGCGACTTGATTACTGATTTATGCTTCATGAATAATTAGAGAAAGGGAAAGTAGTAAGTACAATAAGCAATTTGTCTACATCTGTCATAGAATATACGAGTTTGGTAAAGTCGCGAGCCGAATTATACATTTCACTTTTAGTCCGAGTTTATAAATATACCATTGTTAATGAGTTTCTTAATTGCGGACCTGGTGTTTCAAACTTCACTTGGTATATATATATATATATATATAAACGTATACTCCAGATCTCAGCATTGTAATTAATGGCTGCCTTTGTTATTATTATCCCACAAGAGCTAGAGAAAATTGCTGATCGACTTTTGATTGGTTTTCTTAAGAGCTTCACGGTACTTTAGGCCGGTTCTCTGTTCCGCCCGCTGCGCCAGAAAGAGACCACACGATGCAGCCGCAACCCAAGAGAAGGACGACCTCATAAAAACTAATGAACAGATCGAAACCTTTTTGTCTTTTTAATTTTGTTTTTTTTTATGCATCGTTATTAATATTTTAACTCATTTTGAACCGCTTAGGCCGGAGAATACGCCTGCGTGTCTTACGGTAGATCACTATCGAGATCTCCATAAGCCTTCAACTTTATTATTTTGGCCATACGAATTATTTCGAGAAATTATCTTGAAAGATGGTTATTAATTAATGTTGAGGTAAGTTATTGCGGTATTTAACGTGGGTGCCTATTTAAAAGATGACCTTTTACCTTGCTTTATCTTTTATTAATAAATAAGATGGTTTAACAATAAAATTTTACTTAATAATAGCATTTACATGGAACCTTTGACTCCTTCTTGTCTGCGGTAAATGTTATATTTTAATGATTAATAAATCTATCAGGGAAATTCCTTATTGCCTTTCAGTTGGCGTATTTATTCTCGTTATATAAGTTGGTGGTTTTTATAGTATATAATGAGAACTAACTAATCATAAGGGGGAAAAAATCAAAGAGATTGAGTAAGATAATTAGGTAAGCATAAGTTTGTATTTTTTTGTTCTGTATAAGAAAATTTCAATATTATTCTTACCCATTTTTTGGGTAAGGATAACAAGGATTTGGGTAAGGATAATAAGGATTTGGGTAAGGATAAGCAAGTATGAAGAAGAGAAGGAGATAGGTATAAGATTGAAACTCATATCCATAAATGACAAATTAAGATTATATAAGACAATATTGCGGCCAATTGCATTGTATGGATGTGAAACATGAATTTTAAACAAGAAACAAGAAGAAAAACTGCTAAGATGCGAACGTAGAATAATCAGAAAGATAAACAGGAGGAAAGAAAGTTGATGGTTTGTTTGTATATGAGAAGGACGAACCAGGAAATCTATAATAGTTTCAAAGAGCTAAAGATAAACAAGATAGTACAGTGTAACACTAGAGGACTGCAGTGGCTGGGCCACATAGAGAAAATGCGAGAAAATAGAGTGGGGAAGACGATTGCATGGAGAAGGCTGCAGGCTAAAAGAAAGGAAGGAAACCCAAGGAAACGATCGAGAGAGGTTGTCATGGAAGATCTGAAAAACAAGGGAATTAAGAATTGGAAGACAATACCTAGAGGTAGGAAAGCATGGAGACGGATCACAAAGCTATTGGGCTAAAGGCCTGTAATATGGCTATATGTATGTATGCGAAAATTTAGAGTACCAACAAAGTTAAAAATGCTACTGAAACTAACGATGGAAAATACAAATAATTGAGTTTCAATAAATTGACAGAGATCAGAAAGTTTTATAATTGAAAAAGGAGTTCGATAAGGTGAATCCCTGGTAATAATATTGTTGAGTCCAACACTTGAAACCATTCTGAGATAATGTAATATCCAGCCATAATTTACAACCAGCTACACCAATGTTTATCACAGTCTAATAATTTTGTCTAGAAGCAGAAAAGGAGTTTTAAAAAGATTGGAAACAAAAGCAGATCTTAAAGTGACAGGTACATTCATCTATAGGAATTTTCAGTGGGAAGCACCAAACTCAAAAAGATTTACCACTAAACACCAAATCACTTTATATAACTTCTCGATGTGCGTTTCGCTTAGCATCATCAGGAGATGATTTAATCATCACCAGGAGACGACTGAATCATATCTTTATAGATAAAGGGTTGTCTAATAAGAATGTCAGAATTTTTAAATGCGGCGCAATGATAATGTATTAATTATTAATTTATATTTTATCTTGAAGAACAAATTATTATTATATTTAGCTCTACCGGCCGACTTGGCCTATGGCTTGGTTTGATCTGGTCATCAAACCAGACCTAGACTGCGACTGATGTTGCTTAACTTCAACTATCGAGAACAAATTATTTTAATACGTGTTTCGGTTAATATTTTTTTTGCAAAATTTGAGCGTTTATATCCATAACAAAATAAATTACCTTAATAATCAAGATATTGGCCGTCGTTAGCTATTACTTTTTCCGATCTTTCTGCCAAAGAATGGATTCCGCGGCAAAAGAACTTTTGCTTTTTTGAGGCCAACCATTCATCAAGCCAAATGTTTACTTTTTCGTTAAATTGTAAGTGTTGTTTTGAAAGTTCGTGCTGCTGGCTGTCCTGGGCACTCCTTGTCTATTATATCAAAATTACCATTTTTAAAGCATTTAAACTATCGTTCAAAAGTTTTTTTTGGGTCAGAACATGCATAAGTATTCATCATAAGCTTCAAATAACAATCGGTTACTTTCAGCAGCCGTTTTCTTTTAATGAAAGAAAGTTATTAAACTTCCCCGCAAAATACATAATTCGATATATTCAATGATATGAAAAATTGTGTTCTTGGCACAATGACAATTAATAATGAACTGGTTTTTGTTGACGAATGCTTACCCTCTAAAACGCCACAGGAAAGACCTATTATTAAAAAAATATTGTTGTTCAAATTTTCCCTTCGCTTCGTCTGGTGAAATGCATTTTGTAGACCCAGTTTTTAGTTACTCTTTTACACATATTGCGTGGTATATATTTAATGGTGGCCTGAATGTTTCAAGTTAGGAATTGACCGGGGTTTATTCTTATAAACCGAAGATTTATGTAACCGTACAAAAAATAATTCAAGGGCTTGAGATTCCATAATCTTGGTGGCTAGTTGACATTACCTTTTCGTGAAATAATGCGCCGAGGAAACTTTTCTTGCTATAAATCGATTGTGTGTCGGAATATGTAATGTAAAAAATATGTAAAGTTGTACCTCTTTGTTAAAAAAAAACATTGTTTGAAAGATATTTTGTTGGCATACTTCTATAACATTCAAAGTTAATAGTAATACGATTAAGTCCTATTACTTCTTAGGCCCAAAAATGGCATCAGACAATGACTTTCTGAAGATGAAGAGGAAACTTCTGAATCACTAGAGGATTTTCATCGGTCTAAATCCTACAGTCATGTATGTTTATTTACAGTATGTTTCTTTACTTATTAATCCTGCAGGGCGCTTCGTCGGAAAAGCTTATTTTTCTTGAAGTGGGGCGCCAAGAATCTTATCGTATTGTATCTCGCTGTATAATTGACACATTATAATGAACATAGCAGTCTATGAGTGACATTTACATTATTTTGGACGGCATTTTCGTATTTCCAGTAAGACATTTTCATTGCTCAAAACTAAGTCTGGTAGCAGAATTTTTTTTTAATTAAATCAATCTGAAAAAGAATGTAGTATGAGTAAGTTATCAGAAAATAAAGTGTGTATAAATTTTTTTGGGACACTCTGTATATCTAATAGAAATAATTATTTGTCGGAGAATATGATATCTTATTATTCCTGTATATATTCTGTGTATATCTACCTATGAAATTATTGATAGGTCAAATTATGTAAATAAACACTGGTCAAAGATTTAAATTGGTCTACAATTCAATCATGGGTGAAAGTTAATAAATAAAAAATTAAAGCAATGACTAAGATATTTCTGCCGTGATGAATTAGAAATCAAGACTCTCGTGCCAAATGAAGAAGTCGTTTTTTAGTTGATATTGCTCGAGGTACAGTTCTGACCTTCGATGATTGATGATGTTAATATGATGAAAAAATACCTGAAGTATGAATTTTCTTTGTTCTGATCAATTTTTTGAAGTATGTATATTTCCGTTATAGTAAGATTAAACAATGGGTATGTTTGTAAGTTGCTATTGTTCTAACATAAATCAAATATTATATTGGAACCTTTCCGATCATCAAATAATCCAATCTGAGGCATGTAATTTGTTTTTCAGAGAAGTAGAAATAAGGCTTTTGCAATATTTTAATTTGTCTCTGGCTTTAATATATTTCGATTTAATTGTTTGTATGTAATTGCAGTTCACTTATTGGCATTGAAATAATGTTTTAACACGTTTAAATTAATCCGATTTCTCCATCACTATAAGTTTATTGCCCTTATTTGCTGTTAAAAAATCAAATCCTCTCGTAGACCTTTGACGATACAAGAACGATTTGATTTTTAAAATTTTTAGTATAAATATGTTTGACAATTTTGTTGTTACATGATTCTCTACTGAAAACTTTGGAAGACTCTTCCAAGTGCTGAATTATATAAGACCTTAAGTTCTTCGTTGTCGAACGTCTGCGTTAAATATTTTTTACGATGTTGATGCTCTTTCTAGGGGAAGGTTCTCCTCGTTGAATAATTTTGAGCTTTTTGAACTTTTTATTTAAATATGACATTTTGTAATTGAATTTCATACTCACTGCTATGAACATATTATTGTGAAATGTACACTAACGTTCTTGTTCTGTATTACCTAATTTTAAAGTTAATTTCTTCACATTGTTTGTCTGAATTTCAAGCATGCCCTATTTACAATGTACAAAGGCTTGATTTCAAGTCAAGTTGTTTTTTATGCAAAATTAAATATGTTGTCACATATTCTAGAAGATTTTGGAATACTAGCTTGAAGAAAATTATGAAATATTTTAGTAGTTTTGCACGACCTAAGAAACCAAATATCTGCTCCAATAAACCAAATTTTGGTAGTGTATTTATGATAAAGTACACGTCTACTTATTTGTCAACAACAATAGGCCAACATGGGAAAGAAAGGATAAAGGAACGTATATTGAAGGGAAATCAAGCCTTTGGGATGAACAGAAAACAATTAAGATCTAAAACCTTAAGTAGGAAAACGAAAATTAACATATATACGACATTAATAAGACGAGTCATTACATATGCAGCACTAGAATGAGCAAACATGTATTCTGAAAACGGAGAAGACCTAACAATATTGCAAAGGAAAATAATGATATAGATACTTGGGCCGGATATAACAGGAGATTGAGATAGGAGACTTAGATATAAAGATATTGAGGAATAATTAGGAAGGAAGAACCTAGTCAGACAGCACATCGGTCAATAAGTCCCTGATCTGACGTACAGATGGCGTCACTTACGTAAAAATCTTTACCAGTGGTGGATTGTGCCAACCTACAAACGTCATCTGTCAAAATTTCATGACAATCTATCTACTACTTTTTGAGTTATTGTGCTTTAAGGGATGCTACTAGAAATGTTAGAAAGGCATTGGAATGAATGTATTGCTCTCTAGTAGGAATATATAGATAAATAAATTCGAAATTTGTAAAAAAGTGTGTTTTATTTTTTAGACCGGGGAAATATTGACTGATTTGATATACAGAAGCAAGAAGACTAGAATAGGTGGGCCACATAACGAGAGGGAAATTTCACCCACAGAAAAAATTAAAAGATTAATAAAATTGACACCATTGGAGAGAAGAGCAACGAGAAGGCCGAGAAGGAGATGATTAGACTAGGTGAAAAAGGATATAAAACACTATGAAACTGCAGACTGCAGAAAAGCATAACCAAAGAGGTCAGGACACATAAAGAACAATTACTAGAAGAGGAATCATCCACCTCATTAACAGGATTTAAAAAAAAACACTTTCAAGCGTTAACCATAATGATGATGTTATGATGATTATATTTGTGGTGATGAAGTTATGATGATGTTATTATAATGATGTTATTATGATAAAAATATTATGATGATGATGGCGATGATGGTGACGTATGGCAAACATTTAGTTTTGTTGATTGTGCAGCCATCGAAGATCAGATCTTATATCGGAACCCTTGGTGTGAAACACTAAATTCAAAGACATTTACCACAAAATACCTAATCACTTGTTTGAATGCCTCGAACCGTATTTCGCTAACCATGTTAAGATCACCAGAGGTTGTTTCAATCTGATTGAATTATCAGAAAATTGAATCATCTCCCGGTGGTGCTAATATGGTCAGCGAAATGCGCATCGACAAATTTCATAAAATTCAATAAGCATATAAATTAAATACTAAACGGTACTAGAATCAAAAAATATAAACAGAAAAAGGGAAGCGTGTCAGAGAAGGCTGGTCGGGAGGAAATAATATACATTAGTAGATACATAGTATAGTATAAATAGTGAAGGTAGTGGGTTGGAAGTAACAAATGAAAACACTTTGGTATGTGTGCAAGGCGTACGGGAAAAGATGAATAAAAAAGGGTATTAAGATTTTCCATTTTATTATATATTTTTCTATTATATTAGGATTAAGGTAATTGAGGTAAATTTTGTAATAAAAGGTAACTGCTTTAATTTAAAAACTTGTCGCTTTAAATTTAATAAATCATTAAAACGATTTCACTATTACCCATTAAGCGAAGCAATAAAATGATAAATTATAGAAATTAGTATGAGGTGTCAGGTAGACTGTCGTTTGATATTAAATAAATTCGTATTAACATTCCGGTATTTATTTTGATTTATACTGATTACCTGTTTAGGTCTATATTATCAAATGACAACATAAATCATAGGCTATGGGAAATGGAATATATGTTAAATTATTGATATTTATTAATTATTTTTGGTAGTTGAAAAAGTTGTAATTTTTTAAACTTTTTTTGTAAAATTCAAAAGTTAAGTATATTCTAGGGTGAAGCAACAGAATATTCGTTTTTCCTTGGTTTATAAAGAAAGCATTATACTTCACTCCTCAGAGATTTTATCCAATTTCAGTTTTTTGCTCTGACAAATATAGTTTCCTTCTTCGGTATTAAAATAAATTATGGTTTAAAAAAACTAAAAAACACGCTTTAATGGTAAACTGAACTAAAAAATAAAAAATAATTTTTGGTATAAGAATAAAGTGATGAACGAGAAAATTAATGTGTCATTGTGAAAAAAGCGTGGCGTGCTCGATGTCAGTTGAAAGGAAAGTAAAGGACTTACGGTTAGAGGCGCATCAGCACATCTAAGGCTATTTAGCGACTGAAACTACTGCTTAACGTGGGTTTCGAACCACGGTCATCAGCTACCGACAAACCCAGGCCAGCATTCCCATCAGACTATCAACCCTTGGTTATGTGCCTACCCATAAGTCTATCAGGAACTCTACCGACTGGTGAGTGACCAACGTAGAACACTTTTGAGAAAGTATCCGGCCTTACCCAGCCTTTAACTGGCGTGACTGAGGGGTCATTCGTTATCGGATTTTACACTCTTGCCTATAAACAATCACAGACATTTAGCTGTGGATATGTTTGGGCGTGTGTAAGTGTGTGTGAAGGGTAGGAAGTAAGACGGACAGAAGAATTAAAGAAAAACACCCATCCGAGCGCTGGAATCGAACCAGCTTTGGATTGCCAGGCAGGCCACTAACCCACCAGACCACCGCGGCCAGCGATGTCAGTTGATATAAATATTCCATCAGTACCGTTTCTATAAGTAGAGTTAATATGAAAATATGGTACAAAACACCCCACGCGTTTTTACAATGACATTAATTTTCTCGTTCATCACTTTATTCTTATATTAAACATTATTTTTTACTTTTTAGTTCGGTTTATCACTAAAGCGTGTTTCTTAGTTTTTTAAATTATTTTATTTTTTATTTTTTAGTTCGATCTGCTATAGTTTTTTAAACTATTATTCTTAATTTATATTATTTGTTATAATAGTTCAAAATAATATTAAGTTTATGACTACGGGCTTTTTTTTAACTGCAACAACTTGAATATATGCTTTTCGATCTGAAGTTACCGCGGCTGTAAACACTAGATTTGCCCTCCATTAGATCCTCATTGAATGATTTAAAGTGTATTTATTCGGATTACGGGGCTTCGGATTGGTCCCTTATCGTTATTTTTCGTCACTACCTACCCGTGGCGGGAGTTGGTAATTTGCGCCCCTACTGTCTTCCTTGGACGTTGCAAAAGTATCTCAGGTTCCCTCCCCGAAAGGAAATCCTTAATCCGGCGATTCTGTTCAGGATAATGCAACGAATTTATTAAATTATTGTATTGTCATCGGTCCTTGATAAGTGTGCAAAGTTTAAACTTAATCTGACGTTTTAAAGTTGGTAAAAAGGACGTTCAAATATTCCGTTACATAGATATATACAGATGAAGCTAATAAAATCGTGTTAATAATTCGACTGCAAAATATTCAGTCGACCGTTTTTGACAAAAACTTTAAAATGATTGAAATAAGCTGCTAAATGTAGGCAATTTTAAGATATTATGTTAAAAAAGGCTTCAAAGCTGCTGACATCGCTCGTGAGATATGTAAAGTAGAGAGGGAAGGTGCCGTATGAATCCGTACCACATAGCTCTGGTTCAAATAAACCCGGAAGGGAAACAGGTGTTTTGAAGGCAGGAGAATATGGTCTACAGTCAAGTGGGTACGATGGGATGGTCATGTGGTCGATGGTCTCCAGGATGTCGATGTTTTAACAACACCTATGGTTGCATATCTTAGAACAAGCTCTCGGAAACTTTCAGGAGATATCGGAGTACCCTATACAACCGTTAACCGGCATTTACGATGTATAGGAATGGTGCCAAAGAGCTGTAGAAGCATTCTTTATGAACTGTCTTCGCAGCAATCTACGCATCGGTATAGTCTGTAAAATTATCTTCAAAAAACCCCTGTTGATTTTCGATGCGTTAAAATTTTATTTCAATAATCCTAAGACATACAACAACGTGTTATACCTGAGCAACTAATTCTTTCAGTACAAAGGTGAGAAAGATTTGTTGTTGTTCATTCATGTTGTATGTTTGGGGGAATTTTGAAGGAACCACTTTGAGTTGGTTCTTGATGGAAGGGCGATAAATTCAGAACTCTACTCAGCCCAAAGATCCAGTTGAAAGATTACACACTGTTCTGCCGCAAAAATATTTAGTTTTGGTCAACCGTAAAAAAGTCCTCCTACAGCAAGACAACGCAATGCAACACAGTTCAGTTAAAAAATTATCGAATTAGATATTGAACTTCTGCGTCCCCCAACATATAGTCCTCGAATTCGCTGCGTCGGATTATCACTTGTCCCGATCTACCGATCTACCAATTTTAGTTGAATAAATAAAATAAGAAGGAATAAAATAAGAACTGAAAAAGAGGTAAAAACTGGCTGCATCGAGTCTTTCGCTTTGGTTCCTCAGAGGAATATAATTACCGGTTCTGTTGTAGATGAGTTGCGGTCATCGAAAGTGCCAAAACATTTTCACAATTTCGAGAAATAACCTCCAGGTATAGATTTTTTAACAATGTGTAACTTACTAAATCAAAAATTTAAATACTTTTGTTACGTGAGTTTGAAAAAATAAGCTAAAATAAATATAAATATATAAATATATAAATATAAAAATAAATATATAAATAAATATAAATAAATATATAAATATAAAAATATAAATAAACTAAAACTCAATGGTTCTATATGCTTAGAACAGGTAATCTCTTCGAATATGTTTTACTAGAACTTGGGTAAATCATTCGAACTGTTGTTTGGTCGGTTAAGGCACATAATTATCAAAAAACTCAGTATGTAAGTGATATATTTGTGATAAATATTCATATATTAGAGTACAAAAAGTGTAATATCCCGTATACATATTTAAATCAATTTAAAATTATATATTATATAAAATTATTACATTTTATATGACATATCCTTTTACAAAATTTTGATTTTAGCATGCTTTGAGATATTTCTTGTATGCCAGTTAAGCAGGTATGCTTCTGATTCCGTTTAAGGTGTTAAAATGACTACGTGTACCACATTATTTTAGGCAAGTATCCGAAATTGAAAATGGATAAACTATTGCTGTGAGAGAAGCACGTTGACGAGACTATTGGCTATTGCTATTTCTATCGTTATGAGGACTTAAATAAGATGTCTTGATGATCAGGAGTATCCAACGAACGGCATCTTAGACTTCTTGCTGTACGAGATCGACATGAAAATATCCGACAAGTGCATGATGCTGTTGTTGCTGCTACAAATGCAACTATTTCTAAGAGGACTATTAATCGACATTTATTTGCGATGAGAATACATTACAGGACGCATTGCTCAGAATGGTGGCGAGTTCAATGATATTTGAAATGAACGTATATCGGCTGTGTGTGATGAATCTACATTTTGTTTAGATGACCATGATGGACATAAAGGTGTCAAACATTTTTGATGTAAAGGACGAAATTTTACTTTTGTATTTGAACGCCATACAGCTTCTTCTTCAGGAATTATGGTACGAGGGGCTACCAGATATCTAGGAATGAAATTGGAATTTTTGTACAAAAAATACACGTTTATTGTATGAAAATGAAAAAAAAAATCGAAGTATTGCCCATCGTTAGTTATACATTTTTCTCACTTGTCTGACAATTTGTGGATGCCACGCCAAAAAACTGTTGCTCTTTTGAGGCAAACCACTCAGAGCCACTTTCATACATTTTCGTAAGAAGTAAAGCGCTGCTTAGCAAGTGCGTGACCCATCGATCCAAATAAGTAGTAATCGGACGGATCCAAGTCTCCTGGGTAAGCCGCATCGGAGAGTATTTCCCAACTAAACGTCTCAATTGTTTCCTTGACCAGTTTTGCTGTGTGCGATGGTGCATTACCATGAAGCAAAATCGCTTTGTGTTGCCTTTTTTGATATTCTGGTCGTTTTTCACGCAACGCATTTTTCACGCAACGCATAACGTGATTTAACGGTAACTATTGACAGCTAGGGCCATCTATGGGCAAATTCCGGTTTCATATTTACAGACCTGGTATATGTTTGGAAAGCAGGTTACCCCTAGTAACAATCAGATCAAATATAAATCCAGCTTGTTATGCAACCTAAATATTGCACTATGTTTTTAGATCGTATCTGCAAACACGCTTAAACCTCAGTAAGATAAGGCCAAACCCCATACAGCTCGTCAATCGGTGTATCTTTAGAACAAGAAATAGAAATGCAATTGAAATACTCTACCAAAAGAACATGTATGTATTAGCAATGGCAATTCTTGAGGAATTTCCTCACTGTCTAAAAAATCAACGTCTCTTTTAAAATTGATACCCGATTTATTATTGTTTTGTTAGGAACTTTTTCGTCAGTTCTCATGAATTACTTCAATTCAAGAGATCTATTAATAGAATTGTCATATTTTTTTTTAGTTTAATAGAATCCATATTTGAAAAATTTAGTATTAATCTATTATCAATTATATTGCTAAAGAGGCGACGAATAAGATTTTATTTTTATGTTATTGATCAAAATTTAGATAAAGTATAGAATTTGCATTATTATTGGCTAATAATTTTTAACGATTGTTATTGGTGAAATCCGTTATTGGTAAATTGATTGTCTTAAGTAAAATATTAGAATAATTTTTCCGTTTATAAGCAATTAAGGAGAAAACAATGCCTCTATTATTGTTTCTTGGGGCGTTTTAATGTGATCTCACATATTATAGTACATTCAAATTAAGGACATTATTTTTCTTTAATTCATAAAATTCATATTCATATTCATTTAATTCATAAAATTCTAAGTGTTTTCATTTTTACTGAGTTAGCCATTTATTTCTTCTACAACAAAGTGTGTACTGTATTGTGAGTGTGTTATGTGATGTTTCATTCTTATTTTTTAACGTAATTATTTAAATACACTTTTTTTATGTCATTATACTGCATTGAAAGTTGTTTTGTAATAGATCTGAAAGGTAGCCCTTTAGATTTAGAAAAACATCCCCCCCCCCCTTTAGAGCAAAGGTTTTTGGAATTCTCGATATCCAGTTTTACTAGATGGCTACGATATATTTTTGACTCCCTCAGGGATTGGAAGAAATGGAAATCTGAAAGGGATTCCGTCTGGAGATTCCGTCAGATGCGATAAAACCTCCTAACCTTAACCTAACCGATAACTTGGTCATCGTTTTTGCTGTATCTGGCCTTATGTTGTCCCGTAGCAAAATGAGTTCCTTTCTTCCCCTTTCGAGTATAAGGCCTTTTTCCTTTAGAGCGTTACTAATTTTACTCAGTTGCTTCGGTCGGCTGTGACAGCTTAATTTTATTGGAACAACTGATAATGCTCGATGCTCAATTGATTTCATCCTATATCCAGCAACATATTTTTGGCGTGAATATTTGATATTGCAGATTTGAGCAGTTTTGGAAGATAATTTGGTTTTGTATAGTACTTGTAAGTAGTGGTTCCAGCAATTCTGAATTAAGAATTGTGACTTAAATGAAGTCGAATCCCTGGGATAACCAAAAAATGTGGAGGTTGAAGTATTGGAAGCATCGCTACAAGGAAATCCTCAGAATAACATTGCAAACTATTTATACACATTTACGTAAGATAGGCAGATTCAAAAGGAGACTCGTTGGCTATTCTACGAATTGGCAGCTGAGAATAAGAGTAGATGCCTTGATGTGGTTGGGTAAATAAAATGATAATTACAGCAAAATATTAACTAGAATTTCTAACAAAAGTGCGACAATTTGAGTAAACAACAGGAGGATAGTTGGGTCAAATTATTGTCTATCATTTTAATAATAAAAAAGACATTAAAAGTCAACGGTATATTTGAATTGAAATTTTATACCCAAACAACTCTGAATTCTTCTATATATTTACGTATTTCAAATTCAACTCTATGTTTTCCTTTTCATCTAGATATTCACCATATATGCCTGAGACACGTAATCTTTGATTCTAAGAAATTAATACTCTTAACTGTAAATAATGAACCATTTATCCATCATGTCTTTAAGGCTATTTTCGCCTGTCGTTTTTGCATATATTACTCGAACCTATGAAACAGAATCTATATTTGAGTAAAAATATATTGTTTGAATTTGTTATTAGATGGGAGTCCCTTGTTATTTCTTTACATTAGGCAATACCGTAGTGACTAGCTCAACTTTACATTCTTGGAATCGTTACAAGTGAATGCGATGACCGAGTTCTGTGTCCTAAAATTTGATGTATATCTGAATGTTCTATTACTGAAAATATTTACCAATCGAGTGGATATTCGAGATTGTATTATTTTTATTTTTAAACCAATTATCTCTAACTAAATTTGTTTCGAAATTAAACTGCCTTGAAACTATTATATTACATTTTACTTAATCTAATTTTTTTCGCTGTTGTAATAAGTGACTCACTTGATATTAATTAATTACACCAGACATTTACATAATTTTCTATAAGAATGACTTGTTTATGCAGTAAAAAAGGCTCCTTAAGGCAATCAAAGTGTTCTCATCACCGAAAAATCTTATGAGAGAATATTAAGCCCTAAACATAATTTCCGAACCCTACATGTCATCGACTGCAGAACCTATTTAAATTCGATTTTTTTTCTACAGTACTAGACTAATTGAAAATTTCGCGGAACGGAAATGATAAAACGAGTTAATAGTTGAAAAATTTACTTTATTCTTCAGTATATTCTCCCTTAAGCTCAATACATTTTTTCCAGCGGTTCTCCAATTTATTTATTCCATCTCTGAAGTGATTTTCTGGAAGTCCTTTAAAATACTCATCCACGGCTTCTATAACTTCTTCATTTGATAAAAAACGCTTGCCACGTAGAAATGTTTTGGGGTTTGGAAACAGATGGAAGTCAGAAGGGGCCAGATCTGCTGAATATGGTGGATGCTCCAACAATTCGTAGTGTAAATCCTTCAATTTGGCCATTGAAAGAACACACTTCTGTGAGCCGGTGCATTGTCTTGATGCAACATTATTTTTTTCTTCGCTAAATCAGGTATTTTATAGATAGAAGCGAAAGATTGAATGACATTAAGGCTTACTGATGGGCTATAGCGCCACAGACAGAATAAGAAAATGGTTATTCTAAATTAAAAGCTTTATTTAAAGGAACTTATTTTAATACCACATGATATGAACAATTTTGGGTGGGCCTAGCAATCCCACCCCGGAATACTATTGTCCTTTTAATCTTGCGAATGATTTTTCGAAACCATTTTCGGCCAGATTTTCCTCATACCCAACACCTTGATCAAAATCTGATGAACCATTGTGTGAGTCAAATTCAACTTTTCCCTAATCAATCTGATTGTCAACCGACAATCAGAAGGTATATCTTCACTCGAGTTTCGTCCTTCTGGGAATGCCTTAAACCACCTTAAAATCTGGGTCCTTTACAGAACTAGTTCAAACTTGTACTGAATACCATTCCTCCACTACGGATGTTAAGAGTGTTACCAGATCGAACACTACATCAAAAAATCTCATTACTTTATTTGTTAGCACGCCTCGTACAGAATATCGATCCAGTTAGAGGCGAAGCTTGAACGAGTTCGAGGCTCGCTATTGGGCTATCGCACAAAAGGAAGAAGAATAAGAAGAATATAATGATATGACTAGCAGGTCTGAAAATATGAAACCCAAAATTGCTCATAGATGGCCCTAGGTGTCAATGTAGTTACCACCAAACCGCGTCATTGACGCTATTTCCTTGTTGACATCTAACAAAGATTTTCAACTCACAACAATACAAGTTATATACATCATAGTTTGTAATAGCGTTCAACATATCGAATTTTGTGCCTGGAAACTACGTTTTGTGAACAGCATGGATTTTCTGTTACCATTTGAAGAAAACTGCTACAGAATCGCATTGAATGCTTATGGAAACTTACGTGAACTTGCTCTTGTTTGAAAGACATAGGAAAGATCCAGAAGATAGGAAAATGGGTTCTACATGAACTGAATAAAAGCCAACAGGAAAACCGAAAAAACACTTGCGAAATGCTGCTCGCCAGGCATAAGAGAAAGTAATTTCTTCATCGAATTGTGACTGACGATGAAAAGTGGATATATTTTGAGAATTCTAAGCGTAGTAGTTCATGGGTAAGGTGAACCATCGATATCGCCTACAAGGCCAAATCACTATGGGCGGAAGACAATGCTCTGGGTTGTGTGCGGTTAATACTGAACGCTACCGACAACAATTGATCAAAAAGAACAACACAAAGTAATTTTGATGATAGTAATAGTAATTTCATGATAATGCACCATCACACACAGCAAAACTGGTCAAGGAAACAATTGAGGCGTTTAGTTGGGAAATACTTTCGCATGCGGCTTACTCACCAGACTTGGCTCAGTTCGATTACTATTTATTTGCATCGCTGGGACACGCACTTGCTGAGCAGCGCTTCACTTCTTACAAAAATGGCTCGATGACTGGTTGCCTTGGGGGGGGGGGGTAGTAGGTCTGGTTAAGTCGGCCAAAAACAACATCTTTTTATGATTTTTTTTTAAATACGGTTAATATAAATTTATTTGTTAAAATAGAATGTAATAATTTGACATTTTAGGAATATTCTGTGAAATTTTCATTAAAATATATATAAAAATAAGTCGGTGACAGCAACTCTTAGTGGGCGTCTCAAAAAAAGGTGCTTTGCGATAGACACGAGAACTCATTACTGGATCATCTGATATGAAAAAATCAAAAAATTTTTTGGTTGATAAGTTTTTCAAGGTAACGCTGTCCAGTTATTATTATTTTTGGATTTTTTGTAGCGTTTAGAAGTCAAAATACCGATTTTTGACGAAACAGTCAACAATTTAGCTATTATAAAAATTACTTAAAATTAAAAAATAAACTCGACAATGTTACTTCGCAAGTAATGTGTAGAAAGAGTGTGCAAAATTTCAAAAAGATCAGTGCAGTAGATTTCGAGTGGCAATGTCCACCGTCTTTGAAAACACAAAGTGTAGGAAAATCGAGTTAAAGATGTACACTAAGAAATTCAAGAATTAAACATTTTTACTTATTTTTTTTTTACTTACACAGAATCATCAATGCCAGGTCCATATACAATAGAGAGTTTTCGCCTGGGATGTCTAGAGACTAGAGTTGATCTTGTCTACGACTAATTCGGCATTGTTTATTTCAATTTGCAGCTTGTTGCAAACAAGCCACCACTTGCCTTATTCGTTTTTGTCTGCTTACTTGGCCCATCCATTAAAGCATGGTCCTGTAATGATACCCATATCATTCCTAAAAACCAGCAGGGCAAAACAGCCTTCATTAAATGTACATGTTGTTACATGAGCAGCAATTTCAACGAGGTTTGAGATCCCACTCAATATTTTTGAGCCGTAATTTTTTTACAGCCGCGCATGAGCCATAAACCATATCGGAGAGAGAGAGACTAAAAACGCTCTATCTCCGTCAGTTTTTTTCTGATCGACTTGAAATTTTAACTCATTAATCTTGAAATGTTGTGCATTCGTCTGGCAAAAAAATATTTTTTATTATTTTCATACAATAAACGTGTATTTTCAATTCAAAAATTCCGGTTTCATATTTACATACCTGGCAAGAAGGATATAGATTAAAGACAAATAAAATATTACTATTGTGTTTTAGTTGAAGAGGAGTTAAGTACTTAAAATTGCCATTTCTATTTCACTCTATTCTGAAAATACAAGTGACTTCTAAGAAGTTCTAATATTATATGCTACTAGTCATCAAAACTAAACCGGATTCAATTAGCTGGTTATTGTCAAAATGTTTTATATTAGAAACCAGGAAGTTCTAAAAATTTCGTTGGTAAAAACGATGCACCGCAAAAAGGTATAAGGCGGGTTCGTAGTATTGTGTGGACCCGACCGAAAATGTAATGGCTAAAAATCCGGCCTTTCGCGAAACCATAAACAAGATAATAAAAAAGCGAACCCATCCAGCCGATGAGCACGTCCGCTACGCTGCGGTTCCGACAGAACTCTTATATTACAGGGCAGATGGAGAATTCGGGGATGCGGCTTATTACTTTTTATATTCCCCATGCGCTATATGTTCTATACAATTCAAATAGTAATTATGACAAAAGTTGGCCTGGGCGTATAATTTCGGTGGGCCGCGACCGTATTTAATGACACGGTAGGAACTGTCATTGCGGCCTGCCGAAAGCCGGAGGCTCGTCGGAGGTCAGCCGCAGCATTTCGGATACAATTAGTCCGTCTGGATCGTTTTCAGACTCAGACGCGAGAAGACTGGCTGTTTTTTGGTAAGAGGATCGCGCACATGGAACGGTCATTCTTTATTAGCGAGAAATGTGTTAAAGACTCGACATCATCTTTTTCATCAAAAGCGAGATTCTAAGGTATAAATTCATTACCATTAACACTAAGCATAATATTTTTAAACTACTCGATGCGCGTCTCGCTAACCGTGGTAGCGTTACCTGATTCAATCTAATTCTAAAACTAAACTATGTTCTATTTATATGGCAACCATAAGTTGTCAACCAGGCTTAACATTAATAATTCAAGAATTTGGTTGGCTGGAATAGATACTTTATCGCGGTTCATGGTTTTCTTACATTTTGTTATTTGTATTTTTGAATATACATTCAAAGCCGGATTATTATTTGCACGTTTTACGAGTTTTAAGTTAATTATATTTATATTATGGTCATGCTTGAGGATTAAATTGAATCATCTCCTGATGATGCTAACATGGTTAGCGAAACGCACGTCGATAACTTTAAAAAAGTAATTTTGTGTTTAGTGGTAAATCTCATCGAGTTTAATGTTTCAGACTGAAAGTTACGATACAAGAATTAAACACTGATATTCTTTTGTAATTTTTGTATACAGCATGGCAATATTATGTAATGCTAAAAAAATCAAGAAATCTCATTTATTTTAAGTAAATCTAAGTACGTTCTCCATGGTTATTATAACAGTTTGTAAGGTTGCGAGACATTGATTGCTTCCCAATGCAATTCCATTCATATTTTTCGGAAATAATTGTGGTGATTTCGTCCACAGTTACATGTATTAGTTTCGCGATTGCAGGTTCTTCTAAAAATGTATTATTTTGATAATGTGTATGCGGCTTGGCCTATTTTTTTTTTGAAGGCAAATGCAATGTAACGACGGGTTGCATTGTTTCAGATATATCGGGTAGCATTTAAATTGCCCCTTATGTTTATTAGGGGCCTGCTCCCCAGTCATATAGCAGTCCATACCACATATATTGGAGTGATAGTTGTATGTTGTTATAATAGGGATTATAATGGGATGATAGGAATTACATTTCGCCTTTCACTCCGAGAATGTCTGATTCCTCAACATCAACACGACTATCTAAACACATTTTAGATTCATTACTAAAGCAAATAGAGCTTCGCCCAGATCTCATCCAACCCTACCTCGATATCATCTACTATTACGGATATTTGGATGTCGATTTTGTACACCAAAAATTGTAAGATTCCATTCGTCGCTCCTTTAAATACTTCTAGGATGGCCAGAATGGCACTCTAACGTATTATTAAGATTTTGAAATAATCTTACCTATGTTCCCATAATGTAAGAAGTAGCAATGTCCAACTGTATCCCTATTTCACAAAATCATTTCAAATTCGGGCATTTTTAACGGCATCACACACGATACTACTTTGCTTAGTAAATATATATAGCTTGTACAAAATTAAAACCGTTGCACGTCATTAAGCACGTGATCAAAATTTCGGCTGCGCTGTTGCCAGATTGCGATTAAAATTCATAACCTTGCTTTAGCGAATCACTTTTACAATTTTACTTTAATAACAATAAAAAAAAATATCTCCAAATTAAATGCAAATTACAAAGTAAGTTACAAAATTAGAATAGATGTTAAAAGTCTTGCGAGTGTCGTTGATTTAGTGACCTCTAGATAGATTCAGCACATGTAAAAATGCTTCGTTCAAAAATCATCGACATTTTTTAATATTTGAATGGTTATTAAAATAAAACGATTATATAATTATCAGTGACATTTATTGATATATAATATAAAAGTACTAAAAAAAGCAATGAAATATCTTCATGCACTTATTTTTGTTAATCGGAGTCTAAAAAGTACTAGTTGGAATCATTGTTATCATCTGCAGTATTTATAATTAAGGGAAGAACTTTCTTGCCACTATCTAATAAAATTATTAGATATATATATTTTTATTTTATTTTATATTTTTTGCATATTTATGTAACTTACCTTTTACCGCCAACTTTGGTGGTTTTTACACTCCTCTTATTATTCTCTTGCCATGAATAACTTACAGTACCGTTTTGAAAAATCCAGATTTCATCTAAGAAGACAAATTTATACAAGGCGTCTTATCTTTCCTTCATATAACCCCTCAAAAAATCTATACGTTTTAGGGCAACGTTGAGAAGTTCCATAAGGCCTCGTCTTAGATCATCTTTTTTTCCATTTAAAACCTACTTCTTTCAATACGATGCACAATGACATACGGCATCCGTCAAACAGTTGTTTATCTTTTAATTGTTTTTGTAAGGAATTCAAAGTTACATGCTGCCTTGAAAAATAAAATTAAATTGTAAGTACTTACGATGGGTTTAAGAACAGTCTTTTCTGCAATTCTTAGGTTACAAATACTTACTGTGTTCATATATGATGTAAATGGTGTAACGAATAGAACTTGTATCCGAAGCTGCAGTATTGGTAACCCTTTCTTTCTAGGTTTTCTAGGCGATTTTAAAACTTCATTGTTTTTTAATTTTTGTGAAATAGTACTAACAGTGGATATACTCAACCTTAAGACTGCTGCAACACGCCAAAAAAATATGACTTAAACTAAACATATCCAAGTATTAGCAATTAACTTAACATTCCTCTCTAACAGCCGCAAAGGGTATCAATGGACCATTGCGGGTAGCTTCGAGTTCGTTTGTAATCATAGAACTAGTGGTAGTCCTATTTCTTAAAGTATATTGTCTAAGAAAACGTTCATCTCTGTCGTCAGTGCATTGTTTGGCCCTTGCCCTGGCCTTCTAGAGTAAGTTCCTACTTTAGTTTGCCTAACAAATTGGCAACATAACTCTGACAATATCCCTCGTCTAATAAAAGTGATGCTCGCACTACCTCGTATTCAGTTAAATTCCTTGTTCGATTAATTTTCCTATTTTTTCAGAGTCACAGATAAAACTGTCTACCATGAAAACGTAATATTTTCAAAAAAGTAACAAATTATAGGTTTAATTTTAAAGAAAATCTATTGCAAGTATTGTGTATTATCTTCTAATAAAATCTTTAAAACTGTAAGTCTAAACTAATTGTTTTGAGTGCTGCCATTAACAATGAAACAAAATATTCATAGCCTACTATTCATACAATCGATAAACTTTAAAAGTGGTATAAGAAAAAGATAAATTCATTTTTTGGATAATTTCATATTGTTGAGTTAATTTTGTATCATCAAAGCAGATGATAGCAGAGTCTTCTTAGGTCTTGCTCCTGTTCTTTTATCATGTCTTCTTGTTTCTCACACCCTTGTATCTGGTTTCATCTTTGTAAAATGCCCAGATGACCAAATCACCTTAGCTGAAAATCTTCTATTCTTTTGAGTGATGTTTAGACTTTTGTTACGAATTTTAGTGACTTTTCCCGTTGACCTTTTCCTTTTGATGCCTTATCGCATATCATATCTGTACTTGTTTGACCTGGTACTTTTTGTCAGTACCCAGCCTTTTGCAGCCAAATGTGAGAAACGGAACAAAGAAAGAATCACTGGGTAAAAACAAAAAACCAAACGGAGACATATTTCTCAGTGATTCTTTTTTGTAATAAATTTGCCTAACGAACAAAATTTTAAAGATATAAAAATGTTATAAAAAAATTTACAAACTTTTAACGTTAACGTTTCGGAGGCTACTCTCACCCTATTTTCAAAAATAAACTAAAAAATAAATTATATTAATTTGTAATATATAAAACCCAAATAAAGGAGAAAAAATATAAGCGGAACAACGGTTTTAAATACACTTATTTTAGTTTTAATTGAAATTTCTTTCTTGCCTATTGACTGTATTTCTTAGACTGTGATACATTTTTATTGCATTCACGATTCCAGGATTTATTTTAGTGTCATGATATCCATTGTTATTAATGTTCACTCCGAGATATTTGTTTACACTTGTTTTCCTTGGAGTTGAATATTAGTCTAATTAAAAAATTGCAGTGGGATAATGGAAAATATTAAAAATATTAAACAATCAATCAGTATTCAATTCTATCTTCAATGCTTCAATTTGTTTAGTAATACACGTAACTTTGCTTAGTAACACATGAAATTTCTTACCCCATGATAAAAACAACCTTTTTATGAACCGTTGACTGCCACAGTTTTTGCAGTCGCATGAAGAAACATAAAGCTAACACAGTAACCAAAACTATCGCTTTTTGTATTTAAGATGATGCTATGCAGTCTTCTCCAAATACGTATTTGAGTGTTAAACTTTTTTTGATTTCCATGAAAATTATTTTTAGAATTTTCACGAGGATCCCATTGAAAAGTTGGCATTGATATAATAAAATAAACTTCTTTATTAAATTTATATTTTAATTAATTGTTGTAAGGGTAACCAGTAAGCGTAACTTTGTTCAAAAGTTAAAATAAAAAAATGGATGCTGATGTATGATTAGAAAAATCTTTCGCGAATATCTCGACAGAAAAGATGTCCAATCTTGAAGAAAATTGCTTAATTCATATGAAGTGTTTTGCTGGACGGTGTAAATAATTTAAATAAATATTTTAAATTGTGTTCTTAAAAAATGAGAATGAAGAATACATGGTATTATTAAGGCGTTAAAGAAAAACCGGTTCGAAAGGCTGAAAGAGTTTTGAATTCGGCGAAATATAAAAGATGTGAAGAGTATTTTTTATGATTAATAGTATTTAATTCCAATAAGTAAACAAAAGAAGGAATAATACAAACGTAAGAATATTTAAAATAATATCACTCGGAATAATTTTCGGAGAAATCAAATCTAGGGGGCCTTTTATTAAAAAACTTTTTTCAGTTTAAAATTAAACACTTTGTTTTGTGTATTTATTAAAATTCAAAATTTAAAAACATTTAAAATTCAAAAATAATATAAAAAAGACTAAAGCAAAAATATATTTAAAAAATCAGTTACTTTTGAAATATCATCATCAGACTGATGATGATAGTGGGAGTGAAACACCTAAACTGAAACTGATGCTCAGTCAATAATATTATCACCTTACTATTTCTTGACATACGCTCTCTATGTATTGAACCACATAGAATAGATCAATTATTCTATTGAAACTTTCGTGGTGAAACACTAAATTCGAAGAGATTTATTACTAAACAACAAATCACTTTTATAAATGTTTCGACGCGCGTTTCGCTAACTATGCTAGTATCATCAGGAGATGATTTAATCTAATCCTCGAGCATCACCATAATATAAATATTAGTAACTTAAAATGTAGATCAAATAATATCCTGATGACGCTAACATAGTTAGCGAAACGCGATTCAATAAATTTAAAATGTAACTTGGTGTTTAGTTGTAAATCTCTTAGGGTTTACATTTTCAATAAGAATATAGATACATACAGAAATGATTATATATATATATATATATATATATATATATATATATATATATATATATATATATATATATATATATATATATATATATATATATATAGTACCAACTTTAACATTTCTCGGAACCTCATTGTTTAAAAAATTAGTATTCCGAACCATAGTCATTTATAATATTTTTGCGTTGCTTTAGGTTAAGTACAAGTTAGTCACGATCATTTTATTACTTTTAGAATTCATATCACGTGAGTTCCTAAAATGTTATGAAGAATTGTGACAGATCTTATATCATCAACCAGCTCTTTTTGCCCATTATATTTTATATGGTTAACATAATCTATTGCGTGAATTTTAAAATAATCGCTTTAAAAAACAAAGACAATTAAAACATCGAGTTCCGGTTTCTTAATAAAGTATTACTTTCTATTGTTTGAAGTTTATAAGATCTGATTACAGATTATTAATTAATTAACTTATGGGATACAACAATTTATGTTACGTGAATCTTGTTTTTATCCATTTTAATGCATTCCTGTAAGTCAAAACATATATGTTGTTCAAAACAACCAAATACGGGTATTATAATATATATATATATATATATATATATATATATATATATATATATATATATATATATATATATATATATATGAAAAACTGAAATTTTTCATCCGTACTTCCACGTACCTCTGCTCGTCTCAAATCAGTCGCCATCACCATGCCGAGACAAGTACCTCCCAGGACCGGTTTCTAGCCTCACAACCGTCATCAGCTGGGCTCGAGCTCAACGCAGTGAGACAGCTGAAACGAAACGAACAGAGCAAGACCAAGTCAACTGGTCATATCGATGGCGGGTCGCAATCTCAATGAAACTCGCGCCATCCTACGGTGAATATTCGCGGCAGTCAAAAACTACGCGACACATTCTTCCCACAACCTTGGATGTAGGCATAAGGTTTGTATGTAAGGATGTAGGTATATATATATATATATATATATATATATATATATATATATATATATATATATATATATATATATATAATTTAACCATCGATTGTTTAATAAGGGTCAAAAACTTAATAAGAATTGTAAATTTATTAAATGACCAATCGAAAAGCTATGATAAGAATTAAGATTTTAAGCAATAAACATATTTTGCATAAACAAATAAACATATTAATTGGTTATTAGTTAACGAATAACCTAAAAATATACTAATGAACATTGTCCAAGACATTGGCTGATTAGCCAATGTTAACGTGACAACGTCGACTGAATTCAAAATGGCGACAAACATTATTTCAGTGTGTCAGTGCGTCTATTTAGGTTCCATTTAAAATTATAAACGTATTCTGTACGTAATTGTGCTGCTGCCGATCAGGACATTTTCAACGTGTTGGGGAGAATTGGTTAAAATGGTGCCAGGCTTCAGTAAACTCAAGTGGTGAGTGAATGTTTGGAGCATTTGAATTATGTGATTTGAATCGTTTAAAACGTGTTATAGTGTGAAAAATTATATATTTTCCTGACAGTATAATATTATTCTTTTTTGTTTTTTTTTGAGATTTTCGGTTAATTATTAATAAGTTATATTTTTTTTATTATTTTATTAACGTTTCGGTTTATTAATAAAACCATCCTCGGAACAATTCTAATATATATATATATATATATATATATATATATATATATATATATATATATATATATATATATATATATATATATATATATATATATTAATTATCCATTAAATGGACCAAAATACGAATAGTAGATGAACAACTATTTAGAATGGCACATTAGCACACTAATAATATGAAGTTATCAGTTCTTGCATCGTAATGTCCGAATATAAAAGAATAACCATCGCTTGTTCTTAAGAGTATTTCGTAGGACGTATTTAGGACGAGCGCACATATGATAAACAATTTTCTCATAAGGTAGACTTAACTCCACACGAAAAACAAGCTCAATCCTTATTTATAATGTGGTTATTTTTTGATAATAATGAAATATTGCAAATGGAATGATAAAAATATGTAAATTAAAAATCAGTCGAAGTAGCATACTTTCAAATATGTATGCGCGTTTTTTTTTAACGGCCTAAATAACAATATATGATGACAAGAAGGTACTTATTGCGCTTAAGATCTTTAGTATCACTTTGTTATTCGGCCGTTATTTTTAGGATTATATCGTGTCGGCTCAGCTCTGCGGCCAAAAAATCGAATATTTATCGTCTCATTTAATAATTAACGCCCGTATTAAATTCTAAAATCTATCCTTGCGTCATTTTTGTCGTTCGAAGTTTTATTCATCGAGATAGAGGTTATACCCCATCACGAAATTGATCTCACGAAGTCATCAGCTGCCTGTTTCTACTGATCCCATAAAATTTATTAAATAATGACTTTATTTGTAGTCAATTCAACTTGCACGATAATAGTTTATTGTTTTTTATGTATTATGTCTCTTTGACTAGAATATTTGGAACTCTAACATCTAGAAAACGAAATAAAATAATATATAAATTAGTTTTTTTTTATTAGAAATACAAGGGTGTAATAAAAGTATTTTCGTTTTTGCCTTTGTTTATAATTAAAGGATTACACTCTACTCCTTCGAGGTTTAATCCAGTATCAACTTTTTGCTCCGACAAATAAATATTCCTTCTTCGTTATTAAAATGATTCCACTGCGAAATATTCAGTCGACGGGTTTTAACAAAAACGTTAAAATGAAGGAAATACCTCAGGAAATTAAACCAATTTTAAGATATAATATTATTTTTAAAAAAGATCTTATCAATACGCATCGTACAGCCCAGGTTTAAAAACTTCCGGGAGGGAGACATGAGTACTGTATACAGGAGGTGATCAGCTCGTTTATGGTCTCTCCCCGTTATCGACTTTTTAAGAGCAAACTCATTCAAAGATGGGTTGTGATCATCAAAAATAACGCCCTCTATTTCGGAGAATACCCCTAATCTATAATGTTTTTTAAAGTTCTTTCGTCAGTCGTATAATATTTAATATGTACTGCCATCTCTATCACAAATCTCTTTCATTGAGTTTCACTGAAAATGTTTGTGAAAATAACTAGTTGCAATGAGAAGGATCAAAAGTGTTCTGCTTTATTGAGCTCTATAATCAACCCATATGGGTAACATTTGTTTTTAAATTTAGCATAGTAAAAAGAATTTCACATTGAAGTTGATCTCAAACATCTACTTTCAAAACACACTGAATAATTTTCACTATAATATTAACTAAGCAAAGATGAATATCTAAAATTTGCACTATATTTAAAACCGTACATATAATAATTGTTTCGACACACAGTGCCTTTCTCAAATACAAATGATAAACTAACTCTCCATCGACCTAATAATACCATTAAAGATGATAGTGGGGAAATAATTTTTTTTAAGGTTTAGGAGGGCAATATTAGTTTAATAACGGTGAACCATTCAAGTCTAGCTGGTCATTTAACAAAATATCCGAATTTTTCATTTTATTAATTTCTAGGCTATCTAAAAGGTTTAATTTTTTTATTTATTTTTATTATGTAACATTTTAAAATTATCATTGAAATTAAGTGATTAGCATAGTGAGAATTATTTTGTTGTTTGATATATCTTCTTTTATGTTCTAGGCTCAGTAAACATAACTACTAGCCTCAATGAACTATTTACTTGTTCTTCTATACTGTCTATATATGTTTTATCTATACACTCCAGTATCGTTAAATGTACTATTAAATATTCACAGTTTGCACCTTCCATGTCGGATGAATTTGATACTCATCTGATATGTTTACAACTCCCAAGCTACGACCGCTAAGTAGCCATTGTTGTTGATGCGGCCTTATCAACTTAAATTCTTCTTCTTTTTCTTCTTCTTTCTTTTCATCTAAGATATCAAATAAGACATACAGAATTGTTGTTTATAATATCTTTTACCAATACCATGGATATAGATATTCCGATGCACCACGGTACAAAGTACTGACATGATCATTCTGTGCAAGAACAAAAAAATGAGGAGATTTTGTTTAAAATCTAAATGGTAGTTTCCAAACCATATTATTTACATATGAACTCAAAAAATTATATATAACTAGAAATAATAAAAATAGGATATAATGTAATATTTCTGGACAAAAAACATCATCACTTTGAGATAAATTTCTAACCCTTTCACAATAAGATAGCTAATTTTGATTCTATGATTGAAAAATTGATTAATTTTCCTCTAAATGATGACAGTTATATCCATGAGATAAATTTAATTAAAAAGGTAGAGAGAGTGAACTGTTATAATAGGAATATTATAAAGGGTCTTTCAAATTGAGCGTTTTTTTTTTAAATTTTTGAATAAAACAGAATTTGCGTTGATTTCAATTTTTTTTTTATTGATAATTGAAGCATAGTGTATGACATTTAAATATGAAAGACATTTTCTTCTAAATTACCACCTCTTACATTTTGGATGATATTTTAGCATAATCGTGGCTTTATCTCACCAATGATTCGAATAATTTCACCGCTTAGCTCACGAATCGATTGTGGATTGTTGTTATAGTCCTGACAAATCACATGATCTTGGTGGCCAATTATCATTACCATTTCTTGCAATAACTCGTCCAAGAAATTTTTCTCTCAATAAATTGTTTCATTAGAAGAATAAAGTGTAGCGGCATTTTGTTGGAATCACATATCCCCTAAATCAATATTATTCAATTTAGCCCACAATAATCCAGTTATCATCTCACGAAATCGAATAACATTAACAGTTACAGCTTCACCAACAGTATACTGAAAGAAATACGGCCCAATTGCACCTCCTGACCATAATACACACCGAACAGTGACTCGTTTAGGATGTAAAGGTTTCTCAAGAATCGATCGTGGATTTTTCTCACTCCAAATGCGGCAATTTTGTTTTTTAACAGAACTACCAATTTTTAAAATGGGCTTCATCTGAAAAGATGATTTTTTGAGAAAATTCATCTGTTTGTTCTTTGATCCAATTGATAAATGATGTTTTGAATGATATAGTGGCTTTAGTTCTTGTGTTATCCGAACATTATATGTATTCAGAGCTAAATGCTTACGTAAAATATGTCATGTTGTGGATTCACTAAGTCCAAATTGTTGTGAACGTCGACTAATGGAAATTTCTCGGACTTTAGCAACACTTTTACGTACAAAACCAATATGCTTTTGTGAACGGGCACTACGACTATATATTGCTCTTCTTTTATCTTCTACCGAATCAGTTTTTTGAATTTTTTAAGCAATTCGATTGATAGTGGTTTCAGATGGACGATTGTATAAACCGTAAATATCACGTAATTTTATAAAAACATTTTTCACTGAACGCCCATTCTCATAAAATAATGCAACGATTTTAACGCGTTGTTATAATGTGTATCATTCCATTTTTTTAAATATCATGAATTACACCTCTGAAATAAGACAATTTCAAGAATTTTTATTCAATAATTAAAAACGCTCAATTTGAAAGATTTGTTAGATTGAATCATCTTCCGACGAAACGGGCGTCGAGAATATAAAAACAAATGATTTGGTATTTTGTAGTAAATCTTTTTGGGGTTGAGTATTTCACACGAAAGGTTTCAATATAAGAATTGAACTCTATATATTTTTAAAAATATAGGGACATACTATTCTACGTTTGAGAATCTCAAACACCAAAGCTGGTAATTTTAATAAGGCATTTTACGGCTAAATAACTTAAATAATTCGTACTTCGGCAGAAAAATAGCAATTTTATATATCCTTTTGTATCTCTTTCAAAATCAAATCGCCTTAATAAACTAGCACCGTCAAAAATTGCGTGTTGGAGATAACATTCGGACTACCTAGAAATTTCTGTAATTGCAAACGTCTAATTCGGGGTTTAGGCTTCGGCTGATCCGAACTTCTCCTGTCTTAAAATAATGATTGATGGCAATAAATATTTTAAGACATCCTTGAATTGTCTGGTTTTTTTTAATATCTGTTCATATTGGGAATTACAGTTCAGGCGTTGTAATTAATTGCTTTCTCAATATTTTTAATAAAAATTTTATTATGTGATATATTGGACTGTCTGGAAAGTTCATAGAGATTTTTTTCGATTTATTTTTTAAAAGAAAGAGACTCGCAGTATAGGCAAATAGTCTGTGAAAATATTTAATTTGCTAGCTTATGTAACTATCATTATTAGGTACTATTTTTTGCCTTAAACTTTTGCCTTTTAACTTAGTGGCAGGTCTATATCGACTTTTTGTCAAAAATTAGTACTTTTATTGCCAAAAAAGTTCTTTTTCACCTATTCTTCCGTTTTAAAAGATTTCCCATTTGAACAATTTTGGAGCCAGCGGAATGTATACTAAGTCGAGGGTGCCTGTGACAGGTGGATTGGGGCAAAACGTCCCAATTGAAGTTCAATAATTTTTGCCAGTCCTGATTTAAAGGTGTGGTTGTCCAAGTAATTTTAAAGGTCTTTCTTCAGTTGCTGCCTTCAGCCGATCTAACTGTCAACAAAAGAGGTTGGTGTTTATGACTTAGCCTCAGAATTTTTTTCAGCAGTAAGTTCATGAAGGATCCATACAATATATTAGCGGACGTACCTATTTTTTGCCAATATTTAACTGATCTGTTATCTCGCAGATTATGGTACGTAAATTATTATGGCCTTTATTTCCTCGACATCAGTGCTTGTACGACGGCTACTGATGCCGGTCTTTCAACTACTTTTGCACCGTGGTCTTCCCAACACTCTCTGTGACATTCTCTGTAAACAGCACATATCTTGAACAGTATTCTTGAGGTTTTTGAAATCTGGTTTCTGAAAGTATCAGATGCAAGTTATCGACCGACATTTTCAGCTTGAATCAACTTGACTAACTGACGACAAACCAAACGTAATCTGAACGTAACAGATATCTGATGATCTGAACGTAAAAATTGTAAATAACATGGGAATTAATAGTATGTGAATAAACATTACTAATCCTACGAAGTTTCCTGACAATTAGGCACTTTTGAGTTTAATCTTACAGGTACGATAAGGTATGTTCCAAATGCGATATTTGACATTATAGATTACGTAGTGTGTTAGTCTATTACATCGTTTTCCAATCTGGGGGTCGCGGTCAGGAATATGGTGGGGTCGCAATGTATTAAAAAAATAAGACCCGTATATCAAACATCATATTATTAAAGTATTTTATAAAAATAAACTTGAATAAAATAATAGCCAACGTTGTGTGAAATAATAATTTAATACGACGGTTGATTTTGATTTTCACTTAAAAGTTGTTCTAAGCGTGGATGATCATTGCAAACACAAATAAGCAAATTATTTTCCAGTGATATACTTTGTTCGCATAAGTAAGCGAAGGTAGCAATGTTTTCAAAGCTTCCGTGACTAAGCTTCCGTATTCACATCGTCGTGCAAACCAAGACTTATCTAAATCTTGAATTAAAAATTCTAGCTGTGGAGTTTTGTCGGTCGATATTTCAATAAGTTGGTTCGAAATCTCAATAGATAATTCAGCAGCTGCAACAACAATTTCATCAAAAGGATTGAGAACCCATGTTTTCGACAACACATCGTTGCTATCTGGAATATATTCCAGCAACTGAATTTGCGATTCGCGTAAATACGTTTTTATGCTCTCCAACACACGATCAATAACAGAATTTTCTAAATCCATATTTTTAATAATATAATTCGAAACTAAAATCAACACCAAGTTGACTTTGTCTGTCATTAGTAAAATGTTTTTGTTACGGCGTTGTAAACTCATATTCAAGTCATTCAAATGTGAAAATATATTACTCAAGTAAGTCAACAGTTATAAAGTTCCTCCATCTTGTAAAAACTCTGAAAATCAGCTATTTTTATCTATAAAAAATATTTTCAATTTAGTTCTTCTGCAGTTGCACGACCAGGGATTAATTTGCAAAATAGCATATTTTTCACCACTGGCATTCATATCGCACAAAACAAAAAAATTGCGCCAAGTTCGACTCGTCTGTTGACTCGTCTAACCGAATAGTAAAAATATCACATATTTTAACATTTTGAATTATTTGATCGTGAACATCATCGGCCATTTCATTAATACGTTTTGCTATTATGTCATTTGAAAATGGTATATTTTTCAACTTTTTTGCTTCTTCCGGACTTATCATCACATTGACCATAGCAATGGCAGCGTGTAAAATAAGCTTTTCCGCAGTCGTGTGGGGCTTAGACTGCCTGGTCACTCTTAATGCTACTAAATAGGATGCTTGAACTGCTGCGGTCTCATTGAAGCTTGATTTGTTAATAGCAATTGCTGATCTTTCAAGACGAGTGATTTACCCTCGAAAAATTGTAATGGTTTATTTTGTAAAGACGGGTATTTTGTTTCCAAATGCCGGACTAATTTTGAAGGTTTCATCTTTTTGCGGATAGAACTGAATAACAAACATTGGGGTTTGTCACCCAAGGCAATGAATCGATATTTTAAATGTTTCTTTGTATAATCTGGTTTTTTTTACTGCTTGACTAGATGTAGATGGTGCATTTCGTTTTGTCACAAATTTGTCAATTTTATTTAATATTATCAATTTATTTTATTACCACACTGTTATTGATTTATTTAACATTGAGTGAGAGAAGAAATAGTAGTATTTAACACTGGGTGGAAGAAGAAATCGTAGTACTTGTTTTCGTCAAAACATAATTAACAATGAAACTCTTCGTCTCGTTTCTTTGGTTTTATTATCAAAGTGCACAGCTTGTACGAATTTGCCTAAGCGTGGTCGGAATGAACGATCCGTCTCGCATGCGTGGTCGGGTGGTGTGGTGTGCGGGCGGGGCTGTGTGGGTTGGGTGTTTTGGGTTTACCCAAAAATCACTTTTTGGATAAAATCTAGAAGAGAAAGTGAAGGATTTAATCGAATATATTTTCGGTTCCTAATTATTCAAAAAGTTTTTGATCTGTCCTCGTATATTTCCTTTATATATCTAAGTTATTATGTTTTTATCAGAAAATCTACTATCAAAATAAAAATCATTTTATAAGAAATAATTGATGTAAGTTATGATTTAATATTACTAATATTACTTTTATTTCTTAAGATATAACAAAACCTTTAACAAATATTATCTGCTAAATGTTTTATTGTTAATTCCATTTGTTATAAGAATAACATGGAAATATAAGAATGTTTTATGTGCAATCCCTAGTTTTAAAAAGTGAGGACCAGTTTGTCATCAGCCGTCGTAATTATTTTGCCGTTTCTTGCAAAGGATTGTCTTTGATATTTTTGCGCGTGAATTTGTGTGCGTCTTTTTTGGAGAAGGTGAAACAGAAGATGGATAATAACAGGGCAACCTGTTTTCGAACTGCACTTTCGTTGGTCATTTTTTGTCTAGTGAAATCGGATACGTCATAATAGTGCATTAGCACCTATGTCGGGTGCATCTAAGTGTAAAGAACCGGGTTACCTGAGTTTCCCTTTCAAAATATTTTGTCACCGAAATGAAATTTGAGCGTACGAGGTAAATGTGTGGTCGTCTTCGTCTTTTTTTTCTTTCTTTTTAGAAATCTCATCGTATGAGATACACTTATCGCTAGCCAAGGTACTCAGCTGGAATGCGGGTTTTTTTAAGCTTAAGAAGAAACTCTAACGGAGTTCTTTGTTAAGCCGGTGATTTATATTGGGTGGGTCACCAGGAAATCACACAATTTATGTAAAGCACGTTTCAGAAGTAAATGAACCAATCGGGATGTTTTTGAAAAAAATAGTTTAGTTAGCACATAAAATAGAATTCTCATAACTTTGAGCCAGCCGGGAGCGGAATGTAATCAGTGAATAATTTATTTTAATGTTTTCCTTTGAGTTTCTTATATTTTAATATCTTTTTTTTCTATAATTTGTTTAAATTATAGACATCAATTGCAACCCTCAGGAAAGGGTGTTCAATTATAATATTATTTTAGTAAAAGACATTTACAGACTGGAACAGAGAATAACAACAATGTTTTAAATGCTAAGAAATTTTAAAATAGGTTTTATTTCCAACATTTTTAAGAAATGAAGAACGAACGAATGTAGCCATTATCGAAGAATAAATGTCTTGAGCTCTGTTGGTAGAATATATAGGAAAATTCTAATAGCTAGAATAAGACATCGGTCAAAAAGTCCCCAGTCTGACATATAGATGGCGATACCTACGAAAAATCCTTACCACTTGTCGATTGTGCTAGTCTTCAAACGACATGTGTCAAAATTTCATGGCAATATGCCTACTAGTTTCCGAGTTAATGTGCTAAACTGGGTTTCGTGCAGGGCGTTCATGCTTCGATAATATATTCTCTATAAGGCAAGTAACAGAAAATCGGCTCACGCATAATCCATTTGATATATATTAATTTTCCCAAAGTTTAAGACACCATGCCACTATCAACATTATGGCAAGCTATAAAAAAAATTCCAAGCATTCAAACAACTATACAGCCAAAATACTAGCTCCGTCAAAGTTGGAAACGTACTTACGTCTGACTTTGAAGGCATCAAAGAATTAAGTTGTTGTTTAGCTTCTATGCTATTCAAAGAATAAGCCTATGGAAAAGAAAATATGGAAAAATGGGAGAATTACGATGCCACGCTATGCTCTTTTCTATTCGCAGGTAAACACGTGATTTTCTGCGAAAGTTAACCGAATAATATATAAAGAGGGGACTTCAAATACATTTCAAGAAAACCAAATATATAGTAGAAGGTAGTTGGTGGAGAGGGAAGATACTTAAACTTAGGAAATATACGTAGTATGAGAAACTGCTAAAGCTATAAATATCTTGGAGCAATAGATACTTTGGCTCAATATATACAATAAAGACGAAAGTGTAGAGGAAATCAGAGATACAGTTGGAAAAGACAGGGTAGCAATATGACATATAAACTTGTTAAGATGGAATAGAAGGCTATATAAAGCTTTGGTGGAAAGTATAGCACTATATGGAGCAGATGTATCGGAAGTGTCTGACAGAAATACACAGATATTGATAGCTCTGGTTTATCGACTCAGCTGTATCAATTATTCTGTTGGAACCTTTGGTGTGAAACACTAAACTTGAAGAGATTTACCACAAAACCCCCAAACGCTTTTTTGAACTGCTCGACGCACGTTTCGCTAACCATGTTAGCATCATCAGATA
Source organism: Cosmopolites sordidus (assembly GCA_031761425.1). NCBI lineage: Eukaryota > Metazoa > Arthropoda > Insecta > Coleoptera > Curculionidae > Cosmopolites > Cosmopolites sordidus. The sequence goes on from JARFXV010001410.1 coordinate 598,110, forward strand.
GATTAAATCATCTCCTGATGATGCTAACATGGTTCAAAAAAGCAGTTCAAAAAAGCGTTTTGGTGTTTAGTGGTAAATCTCTTCAAGTTTAGACTCAGCTATAGTAGAACTGTTATGGATAAAGTCAGAAATGCAACAATAAGAGAATATATGGGAGTATCCTTTGACATAATGGACACTGTAGAATGGAAATGTCTAATCTGGTATGGCTACATAAAGATGATGGAAACGGAAAGGTGATCCTCAAAGGTTTCCAGTAGATCTTCGTATCGGTAGGCTATTGGTGCTATTGCCTTCCATAGATATCTGAAACTGGGGTTTGTAGCAAAACATTGGACTAAGGCAAAAGTTTGTCCTATTTTTTAGAGAAATTGAAGAAAAACTTTATTTACCAAAAATATTTTTATTTAATCGATATACTTTATGTCGTTCTGTTAAATGATGTTTACCGTTACCTGCACAATTCCGCTCTCATTATACATTCTAAAGTTGACGAAACAGAAAGCAGGAAAATCATATAAAAACTTTGGTCCGTGTAATATTTATTTAGAATTACATATATATCATAAAACAATTATTCTTATGGAATAAAAAAAAATCAAATTAACTTGCATAATAATTTTGTAGTACACAAGAAAATATGCTAATGATAATAGGACCGTTCTTAAAATTTTAGTTTTGACTCCTATTAGGTGGAATCAACTGAGTTAAAAACATTCCTCGTTGGTAAATCATCTCATGCTGTTTGCCTATGTAATCATTTAGTTCTTTTTCGGTCATATCATTAAATCTTTCTCCCTTTATTCGTCTCATTGTATCAATTATCGTTTTTAACTGTGAATCTTCAGAATACAGGACGGCATTACTCCACAAATTCTTCCACCATGCTGTTATCATTTCTGTTTTCAATTCGTCCGATGTTCCCTGTATAACTAACTGCATCAGCAATTGCGAATGATTTCCAGCATTTGATAAGCTCAATATGAGAGGAATCGTCAACAGGAGTAGTAACAGGATACCCAGGAGCGTTGTCTACTATCTATAAAACTTTGAATGCCAATCGTTTCTTCTCCAAATATATTTTAACATAACATTCAGTCTAAAACATGGATGAGACCATTCCGTCACTTGAACAATCGTAGTTCACGCTTTTCTATTTGATTTCCAAACAGATATATTTTTTTCTGAACTACAAAGTGAATTGATGGTTTTTAGAATAAGGTATGATCTCAGCAGTTATTTGTGATTATTCTGCACTTTCGCGGCATGCTATATGTTAAATTATCAATGTCATTTTGCTCTATTTCATTCCCACAAATGTTCAATAGTGTTGACGTCTGGTAATTGCTCAGGCCAGGGCAAAATTCCAACTTCGTGATCTTCGAGATATGCACTTACCATCCTAGCCTTATGAGGCACCCCATTCTCATGTATCACTCGAAATTGGAAACGAATTCGTTATGTAGATGGTGCTACAATGGGTTCAAGAATGAAATCGTGATAGTTGCGTTTAAAAATTATTCCAAGTGAACGAGATCAGTTTTTCCCTCATTTCCCCCATACTCTTGTTCTACGTATATCTGGAGTCAGTCTAACTCGAGAGTTATCGGGGAAAAAACAGAGTTTTCAAAACACGTTTGCCCGTTTTTCAACCCATTGAAGTTTATTGGCGCTATTTCCTCTGGCTAACGTAGACACTCTCATAGATCTTTGAGCATCAAATCTGGCCTCATCGAGTCTATTTGGTTACTAACCACCACTTCAGGTGTGGTACTCAGCTAATTTGTTAATTGAGATGCTACTTAATACAGCGGTTGTATAAAACATCTAGTCAAATAAAACGGCCTTGAAACTGGTTAGTGCTTTTTATACGACCTATATGTCGTTTGGCCACGTCACCTTTTTCTTAAAACCTGAACCAAACATGATTAATTACACTTCTGTGGACGTTAAGGACTTCAGGAACTGCGCTTTGTCTCTTGCGTTCTTGAATCATTCACAATGCACATAATTGAGTGTTTAATGTGTAAAGTGTCGTTCTACGGGAGCCTCTAAATTATGAACAAACATAAAACTAAACAAAAATCCATACACATACTCAAAATAGACAAGTTTTTTGCAATTCTTTATTTTTGCGGGTAATTCTTATCAGCAAATGATCCATAAGCATATGAATCCATAAACAACTGGGTTTCAAAAGCTGCCAAAAAAATAAACAACATCAATTGACCTTAAAATGTTTTGTTAACATTATTTTATAGAACTTCTAATCTGTCATATAGACATTACAAATTGTGACTAGATTAAATCTATCTAACAATATTTTTCTATTATCTAAACTAAAAACTTATCTTTATGTTAGTCTGTTTGGTAGATACATGTCCAGCGACGTGCTCCATAGTACACTAATTACTCCTTTCATGTGATTGAACCATGCCCAGAATGGCACCAGGCACCAGGCACCCTTTATTGCTTCACCAATTTGAACGGTTTCAGTCTCTTCAGCTGCCGAATAAGTCGGTTGTTGTCGAGTAACGAGATCACCTCTAAATTTTCATGGCTTTCCAGTCCCTTCTGGCGTTTCCTTGCAAACCCCTTGATTTTATTTTCGACCATAGGCACTTTCAGGTCTCGATGGATGTCTTCATTTCGGATGTACCAGGGGAGAGTATAATGAGAGTACAGATGGAGAGTATTGAGAATATTTTATTTTGGAACGTCTGAATGACTTTTACATTAGATTTATTGGTGCATCTCCAAAGTTGAATGCCATAAGTTCATATAGGTTTCAGGATTTACTTATAAAGAAGTAGTTTATTGTGTATTGACGACACAGAGTTGCGCCTTAGAAGCCAATATATTTTTCTGAATTTGAGACCCAGTTGCTCACGTTTTTTTTTCACATGCGTTTTCCATCTTAGCTTGGCATCCAGAATCATGCCCAGATACTTTGCTTCGTTGGCATGTGGGATTCTTTTCTGGTTGACTCGTTATAGTTATATTTCCTGTTGGTGTCATTGATATGGGTCGACTTCGTCTCATTGAATTTGATGCGCGATTTCTTTGTTCAATTAGTGACATTGTTGACGGCTGTTTGGAGTTTGTTTGTTGCTGACTGAATTTCTTTTCCAGTAGCGAGTAAATCATCATCGGCGAATGTTGCCGCCACTACTCCACCTCTCTACGGGATATCGCTGGTGTACAGCAAGTAAAGGTCAGGTCCAAGAACGCTGCCTTGTGGCACTCCAGCACATATATTTTTAAGATCTGAATATTTCTCACCATGCTTGACTCTAAAGTGATGGTTAGTGATGTATGATTGAAGAATTTGGTTCATTTGTTGTGGAAGATATTTTTCTAGCTTATGCTCCAGGCTCTGATGCCACAGTCGGTCGAATGCTTGGGCCACATCGAGGAATATCGTTGCACATATATTTTCTTCATCTAGTGCTCTCTTGATTAAATTAGTGATTCGATGTACTTGATCTATTGTCGAGTGGAATTGTGGAATCCAAACTGATACGGTGGAATAAGATGCTTCTCTTCGATAATGGGTTTGAGGTGTAGATAAAATATCATATAGATCTTTATCTTTTATATTGTTCATTAGATTACTTTGATGTCAGTATGTTATGTATATATATATATGGAGTTCTTAGACTTCTTTGGACTGCGTCCAACGAGACAACAGTAGTCAGAAGTTATACAACCCCGACCGTTTGGTTCCACAATCTTATGTGGAACGCCCAACAACTGCGTCTCCGCCATAATAAGCAATGGTTAGTTGCTTGACCGGGAGGAAGCTCCACCCATCCGTTACATTGAAGGGCACATGTTTCGTCTGTTGGTGATTAGACTTATCTGGGTACATATGCTCTCTCGCCAAGAATAGCGAGTCCCTCTCCACAATCAAACAACCCATATTTTCGCCGACCTCTCGTCTGATGGCTTATAAATGGAGTTTTTAGACTTATTTGGACTGCGTCCAACGAGACAGTAGTCAGAAGTTATACACCCCCTCACCGTTCGGTTCCACAATCTCATGTGGAACGCACAACAACAATGCAGTCCAAGGAACTCTAAAAACTCCATTTATAAGCCATCCGACGAGAGGTCGGCGAAAATATGGGTTGTTTGATTGTGAAGTGGCGCTCGCTATTCTTGGCGAGAGAGCATATGTCGGTACCCTGATGAGTCTAATCACCAACAGACGAAACATGTGCCCTTCAATGTAAAGGATGGGTGGGGCTTCCTCACGGTCAAGCAACTAACCATCGCTTATATATATATATATATATATATATATATATATATATATATATATATATATATATATATATATATATATATATATATTATGTAAAAAAAGAAATACATTAGTTATTTATGTTATTTTTGTTATATATTCTAACAAATTGTTCATTTTTGTTTTTATTGGGAAAATTATGAAACATTTTCAAATTCCAGTGCTTTTGTACCGTTACAGATACAACTTAGTATATAAACCCATGTATGAAATCATAATAGCCAATTTCTTAAAATTGGTTCATACTTTATCTACCGAGTTCAATACTCTATAATTTTTCCGCTATTGACAACACTTTTTGAGATGAGGCCAGTTGAGGAATACATTAAAATTTAATGGAAATTCATATTGGATGTTATGTTGACATTTGCCACCATTTAATATGAACGAGTTCGAACAGCTCTTTGAGGGTTTAATAGAGGTAATAAATAATTAAACAGTTTTACTTTGAAAATTATTTATTTTTCGTTGTTATAAAATTGTCGTTAACATTTAAATTATAATTATAATATTGCCTGCATTTATTTTTTTTCCTTTATTTGGGTTTTTCGCCACTATCTAAAACTCAAAAAATATCAAAAATACCTGTTCTTATGTAAAGAAGGGGCGATTTTAATAAATCTAAAATTTGTCAACACGCATGGGAATCGGGTCATAAAATCAATTGGAATAATTCCAAAACGGTATTAAAAGAATCGGTAACAAAATACAGAAGATTAAAAAAAACCGCTATAATTAATTTAAATAAAAATAACTGTATTGCTATGCCTTCGCTAGATTTAAATTCAATATGGTTCCCGATTCTTAAGAATACAATTAAACACATTTAAATATTTGAATATACAATCAGTACAATAAACAATCACACAGTAAACATTACCTATATATATATATATATATATATATATATATATATATATATATATATATATATATATATATATATATATATATATATATATATATATATATATATATATTTTTTTTTTTTTTTTTTTGGTAGTATGTCACTGTCATGAAAATGTATTGTTGTCAATGTAAGTATCATTGACATTCACAAAAAAATATATTTACTTTCACTCGCTAATTTATACATTACAAATTATTATAATTTATTTTTTAGTTTAGTTTTGAAAACGGGGGAAGAGTACCCTCCGAAACGTTAACGTTAAGTTTGTAAATAACATTTTTATATCTTTAAAATTTTGTTCGTTAGGCAAATTTATTACAAAAAAGAATCACTGAGAAATTTGTCTTCGTTTGGTTTTTTGTTTTTACCCAGTGATTCTTTCTTTACATAAGAACAGGTATTTTTGATATTTTTTGACTTTTAGATAGTGGCGAAAAACCCAAATAAAGTAAAAAAAAATATATGAACACGCCACAATCATTCAGACATTGCCTGCATTATTTTCAGTATACTATGTTTTATTGGTTTAATAACGAGTACCGGGAATGGCCCATTACTTTTTCTTCCAAACTTATTTAATGTCTTAATTACTTCTGAGGGTACTGATTAAAGTATCCGCTATTAATAAAACGAGAAGTTGCCCACACCAAAACACAACGCAACGGCCAAAAAGATCTTCTGATTCGACGGTGGGCCGCGATTTATACTCTGCCGAAAAAAAATCTTTCGAACGAGCAAAGACACCATCAGGCGGCGCTCGTACCACATTAGACCTTTCCGTCATTTATCAATAAATACATTTTATATTTAAATGAATTAATTACTACATTGAAAAATGGCTGTATTTTATACTTAATGGCACCAAAAAACAAGTTGTTCGCGCCTCCTCCAATGGAACATTAACTGAGATAACGCTTACAGAAACCATTAACTCAGTATTTTAGGCTCGGTTTTTATTTTTCCTGGCGGTCGATAATTTAATGGTCCCGCGCTTAGGCCGTTTTATAGGTAAAAAATTAACTTGCATTTATAATTAGTTTCGAGAAAATGGGAAAGTTGAAAAAAGTTTTCTCCCGTTCAATGCGCTGAAAGAGTTAATTACCTAAAATACCATAAAAACGAACCCCTCAGGACAATGGCATAATTTCCTGTGGATCTCTAAGAAGTTTATTGTTATGTTTCTGGAATGCGCTGGTAATAATAGATTTCTTTTCCATCCGACACACATGTAGAGACTTGTAGAATATACCTAATTCTATTTTACAAATACTTGTACTTTAACTGTTTAACGAAATAGTTTTTTGTCAAAATTTTCACGTTTTTATTAATGTTTTAGGCGTTTTACTAGTATTGTAGATTTATCAGAAAGAAATATTTTCGATGTTGAAATAGGTATAACTACAAAACGATTCGATTCGATGAAATATAGATTTTTTAGAAATCCACTTACATGAAATTTCTTGTTTGTACAAATTTGATAAAAGCGATTTGTTATGGAATGTTTAGTAATTCAGAAGGGTTTTTAACTCTTTTGAATGGTTTATTTCTAAGCTCTGGGGATGGTTTAGTTTTTTGTTTTGTATATTGTAGTATTTTTAAATCACTCTTAAGGGGCCCTAATCCCCCCCCCCCTCTCTCTCTTTGTGACGATGCATGATCCCCCCATGAATGATTATTTTTATGTCTTGTCAGTCGGAGGCACTGCAGCCAACAGTGTCTCTTGCTGCTACCGTATGCGGAGACGATACAACTTGTCTAAAGTTCGGATTTGAATTTCCTTTCTCACTCTATCCTATCTCCTAAAAGGTACCCAGCCATTTTATAATGGCCACGGGGTGTGGACCCGTGCCTTGGGGACATAAGGCTGTTTGTTCCTTCGTCGATCTCCACCCATTACTGGCCTTACCAGAGAAGAAAACATGAGTAGACGACTTAGAAATAGATTCGTTGGCGACGGGCCCTCACAAGACCCCGCTGTAGGTTCTGACACTGGGCCTTCAGCGCGAAATTTGCTACCCGTGTCAGTGAACAGTAGTGAACCTCCCGCAGGTCAACAGAGGAGGTGCGGCGCCACACCACTTATGGCTACCGCAATTGCTGAAATTCTTCCTACGCACTCAAGAGGCAAACTAGGTGTCGATAAATCGACGCCTATTGGAAAATCGATATTATTAATCGAAAATAAATAATATCGATTTTGCTAAGAGATGGCCTTACTAATACATTTGTTGGTATAGACTAGTGACGTCTATGGTGTTTTGGAGGATAAATATACTCTATCAAAAGCCAATTCGTTATTAATTGCCATTGTGCAAAAAACATAGTCATTCATAGCTTTGAATATGTCAAATTATGTACCAGAAAAAGACGTTTTGCAGGGAAGTTTAACAACCGTCTTTTATTTGAAAAAAACACGACTACCTAAAAGTTATCGATTGTTGGTTGAAGCTTATGGTGAACATGTTTTAAACCAAAGAACTTATGAACGACGTTTAAATGCTTTAAAAGTGGTGATTTTTATATAAAAGACAAGTTATATTCCACAAGCTGTGTATTATGAACTACTGAAACCTAGTGAAATGATTCCTGGTGATCGATATCTATAACAATTGATAAAATTGAACTGAGCATTGAAGAAAAAGCGACCAGAATAGGCCCAAAGATACGATACAGTCATTTTTAAACATGACAATGGTCGGCCCCATGTTGCAAAATATGTAAAAATCTATTTGGAAAACGTTAAATGGGACGTCCTACTCCACCTGCCGTATTTACTGGACTTAGTCCCTTTCGACTACCACTTATATCGATCGATGCAACACGGATTTTCCAAGCAACACTTACGTTCTTACGAGAAGTGAAAATTTGCCTTGATGAATAGTTTGTCTCAAAAAACCAAAAGTTCTTTTGGCGCGGAATCTATTATTTGACAGAAAGACGGGAAAAAGTAATAACTAACGATAGTCAATACTTTAATTGTTAAGGTATTTTATTTGTTATGAAAATAAACGCTCAAATTTTGCGAGAAAATCGACATTATTAACCGAAACGCCTATTACATGTACAAAATAAAGGGGAAAAATCTAAATCATTTGGGGAGTTAGAAATAAACCGTTTAAAAGGTGCAAAAATCCTTCTGAATGACTAAATACACCGGAATAAATCGCCTTTATTGAATTTGTACAGATAAAAAGCATGTGAGTGAATTTCTAAAAAATATATATTTTATTGTGTAAAGATTTTCTTTTTTTACCTATTTCAACATCAAAAATACTTATTTCCGACTAAGCTACAGTGCTAAACTCATCAAACATCAATAATAAAGTGGACATTGTTATAAAAACGTTCGTTAAACATGATGAATTTCCATCAAGTCGAAACCAACATAATCCAAAAATTATCATTGAAATAATAATATACCAAGCATACTTTCTTTTTAAATATTCAGATAACTTCATCTAATTATGTTCGCAGTTACTTTGTTTTGATCTTTGAACCACCTGAGTTATTTTAATATGTTTATGAGATTTGTGTGCCATCTATAACGGTAGAAACGTGATAATTAAATTAGTACTGATACATAACTTAAATGCTATTAAATTATTTAAATACCGTAATCATTAAGATTTCTTTATACTATAAATCCATGGGGATCACTATAAGAGATCTCCATGTTGAGATCTCTATGATTTTGACTCAATTAGCTTTATGTTTCGTTGATTCGTTTCATTTGCAATTCTAAATTCATCAAATCTTTTAATTAAAATGTCTTAAATAAAAGAGCCATTTATATCCCAACAAGTCATTCAGAGTAATAAAATATATTCACTTGGAAGTTCTTAAAATAGTTCGAATAAGATCGGTTAATTTTCCTTTCTAGCTGAAAGATTCTTGCTGAAATATTGATTTTTTCGCCTACTTTTTCTTATGTAGACTTAATGAAAATTAAATGTGTGTATATTTTTTAAATGTGTGAGTAGTTAATCTCACATTAATAATAATAATCTCACATTACTACCAATCCTTAATCTTAGAAGCGAATAACTTGGGGTCTCTTAATCTTTTTGAGACCTCGTTCATATTGTTGAAGCTGTATCCATGCTGTTTGATAGATATTGTAGAAGGTCAAGTCAGAATAATCCTCCTTCTGTTAATATATTATAGTCTCGTTTTTTTCGTAATCTAAGTCGACAGTGTCAGCGTTGATTCTGTCCAGTTTGAAGCATTTTTCATTGATTATTGATAAATATTGAGACCAGCAATTAATATTCTAGTGTTAGTTAATGAACTAGCCTTAACAGTTTGGCGCAGGATTTTAGATTTTAATGTAACCTTTCAACCAATACGCAAAACTTCACACTGCCTCTCCATTGATTTTTCTTGCGCATTCTAGCGCATTGTATGAGATGTTAAAATAAATTAATGAGACTGGTTGAGTAGCATTCAGTCTGGTAACACTGTTGCCGAAATTGTTGTTGCTCGTTTTCAGAACGCACAAGAAAAATTCCCTTCACCAAAATAATTGCTACGTACTTTCAAGTGACTCTGCGAAGTTCAAAGTTGTACAGAAGACGCATTATATGTTGGCCTACCTCCCTGCTAAAGCGAAAGCAAACAGTATTGCGCAATCGAACGTGAAGTTACCAGTTTCATCACTTTATTTATACACCTCGTTTATCATCGAAATAAATAGTGCATAAGCAGTGGATTTTATTTTGTTTACAATTTTCAATAAAACTATTTAGTTACAACGAAAGAATAATGAAAATAGTAGAAATATAACCAGACGATGTAAGGTCTTTAGAAGAAATAATATTTCATCGTTTATGTTTACCATTTTCCGGTACCTGACCCTAATAATAGTTTCTGTCGTAAATAGTTGATGAGATTTGACTAAACGTCAACTGCTATCCAATATAGGTGTAGTTTATATGCAGATTAGTAATCTAAAAAAACCCGTGACAAAAATCATTCTAGTCGAATTTACATAAAATGTAATACTTTAGAGTCCTTCCTATTTTCCTTTACCAAGCTTCGACTCCTCGAGTTTTTTTTTGTACCACTCTCACAAATATATTCGACTTGTCCTATTAACATCAAAACGCCGATTCATCCACTATTTAAAAGTTTATAATTATTAGTAATAAAATTATCATAGTAAAAAGATATCATTTATTAACGGAATTCTTTCCCAGTATATATGTATATGCGGTTCTAATTAGTTAGAAGAACCTGGAAATATTATGTTTTTGGTGTTTGAGTGATGAGATACTATATGTGTATCGTGATTAGAAACGTCGATGGCATATGTTTAGAAATGCTTTTTATAAATCTTGCGCAATGTTTGAAAGGGAACTTTAAATGAGTTTATTAAATTTATCCGCTAACATTAAAAGCCTTTTTAACGTTATTTCATTTATATTCTGTCACATAAAAACATTGTAAATATAAGAACATATTGGTTTAATTAACCAAATCTATTTTGTCAACTTCAGTATATGTAGGTCCCATTTAACGTAATTCAGATATATATATATATATATATATATATATATATATATATATATATATATATATATATATATATATATATATATATATATATATATATATATATATATATATATACTTAATGGGACATATATCTCTCGCGGTCCTGAGCTTTCCTCTGCCATTTGGGTCCAATATACTTATTTATGTCATCAGTCCATCGTGTTTGCGGTCTTCTCCGTAGACGTCTGCGATCAAGCAGTATCCAGTCTAGGGCCGTCTTGGTCTCGATGTTTTTGAACTGACTGTAAGGTGTCCTTGTGAAAGAAGAACGATATCATCTGCTAATCTAAGATGGTTTAAATATGCACCATGGATCCTTATTCCATCTTGCTCTCAATCCAGATTACGAAACACTTCTTCCAGGTAGGCCGAGAAAAGAAGCTCCGCTCTACGTTTATTCTAACCTCAAGATCGTCAATGTGGACTGTGCTGTAGCTTCATCATATATCGGTTCTAATAGGTTTACATAGGCTTTCCTACACCTTGGTTAAGCAAAGCATCCATTATGGCCTGCTTTAAGATTAAATCAAATGCTTTTTCATAATTTATAAAACCCAAGTACAGTGGCATAATGTATTCGTTGTGTCTTTCTATAATCTGCTGTAGAACCTGGATGTGGTCCATTATATTGAATTCATTTCTGAATCCTGCTTGCTCTTTTGGTTATGCATTATTAAGTTTTCTTAGTATTCTTTTGGATATTATCTTGGTGAACACTTTATACATCACTGATAGGTGGCTTATTGGACAGTAGTTCTTTAAATCTTCCTGTGCTTTTTTTATGTAAAAGAATCACTTCTGCATTTTTCCATAAGTTGGGTACTTCTTGTTCTTTGAGGCATTTTGAGTATTATTTTGCTAGTGTTTTAGGTAAAATCCGACCACCAGGGTTCAACATCTCCACAGTGATATTATTCTTTCCTGGAGCCTTGCCATTTCTCATCACTAGAGTGATGAGAAATGGCAAGGCTAGAGTCACTAGCCTTTGTCACTTCCTCCACCAGGATATCCGGCACTTGTTCTTCAGTGGGCATTGCTATTCTTACCTGGTTTTGATCGTCATATAACTTTGAACAAAATCTTCGAACATTCTCTAACATTTCTGTTCGTTCCCTGCACACTGTACATCCTCACGCATTAATGAAAAACAAATTTTGTCCTTTTCTTTCTCAGCTTCTGTTTAGCTTTGTTAATTGCCCTATTTTCTTCAAGAGTTTTTTGTACTAGCTGCATGTTGAATCGGCGCATTTCCTCCCGAATACGTTTTCTTTTCTGCATTCTTCATTATTCGGCGTTTTTTCATTAAATTAATGGTCTCATTGGAGATTTTTGACTTTTTGAAACATTCATCTTGTTGTGCTATTGAAGCATCCAGTGTGTCCGAACTGTCGCTGTCAAATAGTCATGGCAATCATCCTCGGACTGATCAAAATTAGTGTTATGTGCATCAAACTTATAGAGCAACTCCATGAATTTTAGGCTGGATATAATCGGCCAACCGAGCGATATATTAGCCGAAATTTTAACAAATTTCGAATTAATTTTACGCCGCTCAATATTAAAACAAAATCAAGACAAAAACTGCCCTTTTCGAAGAAAATATCGCCTCTATTGCTGGTAGTATTGATGAAGATTGAAGATTCAAATTTATCAATTCGTTAATGGGGGTGGTTACAGAGCGATGAACAGAATACAAGATACAATATACTTTTAAGCAATGTATTTGAGATACTTGATATATTTGAGATACAAGACACTTTTGAAAATGGTATTTGAAATACAAGATACAAAATAAAAGTTTCTTATACCTTGTATTCAAGATAGTTTTTATGAGGTATCTTGTACATCTCTGACGACAACGCCCCATTACACACAGTGAAAGCGGTCTGAGACACTATTTCTGCATTTCGCTGGGGATTCTTGCTCCACCCGCCGTACTCACCAGACACTCATTATACGGCATGTAAGGGAAATAACTTTCGTAAAGTTGACTAATGAGTTTTTAATCATTTTGAATAAAAAGTTTCCTTAGAACATGTACATTACGAACCGTGGTGCGTAGATCTTTGGCTATTATGGCCTTTATTTCGTCGGCATCAATGTTTAAAGAATGGCTAGAGCAAGTCCGGTCTTCTATGTTAAAATATCCGCCCCTTAACTCATGAAACCACTTTTACACCAAGGTTTTCCCAACAGAATCCTCTTTGTAAACGGTATAAATCTTTTGAAATAAAAATGTATAATATGACGTAAATGCAAGCTATCGATCGACATTTTCAACTGGAATCAACGAATCTGAGAGTAAACAATTTAAATATCACAGAAATTAATAATATGTAATAAATATTACTAATCCAGTACAGATTTTTGTTTACAACTCTACGTTGTTGAAAATCCTTTGTTGAAAATCCCTACGAAATATCCGCTCAACCCGCTAGTAATGCCCAGCATATCTTTTACCATTACCATTTTCCAAATTATAAGATTATGGTTAAAATAATATGTTTCATCATTTAAGAGTGACTTTATCAGCTTATAAATCTTAGTTTATTTTAAAAATATTTTGGAAATGTATGAATTTTTAGTGTCGTTTATTATATTTAGTTTGCAACTTGATGTTTTGCAAATCAAGTTTTAATTTAACGGTTGACATGTTTTGCAACTTACCTTAATTCCACTCAGATACTACCAGTTCTATGATTCGCCATGAATGACTCGTTGGTGCCAAGGCTAATTGTTTCAGGTTTTGCAGGAACAGGAATTAAAGCAGTACTATACCGGAAAAAATAAACTCTGATGATTATTAAGTGGTGTTTCAGGTTCATTCATATTATACGAAGTAAGCAAATAATACTTTGTGAACTTATATATGAAATTTTTAATATAGACAATTTAGTTATGTAAGTGTTGTAAATGGAAACTGCATAATCAAATATGTAGGCGTTGACAAATTTGCAATTACGCAGTTGCAAATTAAATTGATTTACACGGATACCCTTTCCTGCCTAGATTCCAATTAAGGTGGATTTCGAAAAGTGGCTGTAAAGGAATAAATTGTTACCGTGATATACTAGAAAACTATTAAGAGTACTTCTTCCTGATTTATTCATTATGCAGGCTTCCCACTCGAAACTGCCAGCGTACTATTAACTACACCATAATAACGCAATTACAACGAACTTGACGGTTAGGGGAGGGCACTACTTTAATTTATAATTTCGTTGCTTGTCTCAATAATAAAACCGTTTTCGTTTGCGAAGTCTACCACAAAATATAGACCTTTTGTTTCGCATGTTTTACGATGTATTGATTAAGTTAATTATCGGCTATTAGTATGGACCACAATAAATTATCATTCAAACTTGTAAACAAGCAACTAATGCTTTCGGGGTCGTAATGAAGCGGATTTTATTTAATCGCGCAGAATTCGGCAAATATCTTTCAATTTATTTATTACGTTGGCTATAAACCATTTGATCGTTAAATTCTGTCATTAATATTATATAGTGGATAACAGAAAAACCAAAATTATGAAAAATATATTTTATCGGAATAATTGTTGTTGTAATTTTTGTATATACCACGACGGCATTATGTGATGGAAAAAATACCAACCAATTCCACTAATATTTGATACAAAAATTAATGAGTAGGATGGACTGACTATGATGATGTATGCCTTTTTATGGAAGATATTCTAGGCGTGTTTATTCATGCTTCAAATTCGTTAAAAGTTGCTGGCAACCAGAGCAATTGCTCATTACTTCGTCTAATGCTAGGCAAAACATGTTCTATCGGTGGTAGATCTCAGTGAGGCTTGCTAGCCAGTTATCGCCATCGAGCCCGGCGTTATCGCTTCAAAATATGCGACGGTTTATAATATTTCGGTTATATAACGCACTACATTTAAATTATATGTGATTGTGTCCAAGCAAATGGTGGTCCAAGCTATACCATAATTTCTGGAGTGATAGCAGTGTGTTAAAACAAAGAGTGCAGCAATGTGAGTGATAACAAAGTTAAACTTCGCCTTTTATTTCAAAACGATCTGACCACCTCAGAAACTCATCACTAAATAGAGCTCAATGTCAAGTTCCATTCAATTCTTATTCGATATAAGAGGTTGATGAGCTCTTTACTTCATCACAACCATGTTGATTAGCCGCTATCACCGAAACAACCTTACATGGAACTGCAACGAAAACATACTCATATTCTCAAGTCGTATTTCTTATATAGCAAGAGGTTTAAGGTATCATTCGTTACGTTTTTGGATATTATTGGAACACAAGAGCCTTTTAGTCATGAATAATTTTCATTTAATACTTTTTGGAAAGCTTATCTGTTTCATAGACTCTGCATTTTTATCTTCATTTTTCAGTAATGATCAATTCATTTATGAGTTCAGATGTGTTTATAAACGTGTTAAGCATGCACTCCATATTGATCGTCCAAATTCTCTCACTACAAGTTGTGTTGTGTTTTGGTTGAAAAAGCGTATGGTATGATATTAAAATATCATCTTTTAAATAGGTTTGAGATAGCGGAGGCTACAAACATGTGCATATAACACGTTATAAGAAATTATCCGCGAGGTGGGTATTGCGAGTTCCCATTGAAAATGAAAAATTGATGAGAAGGTATTTCTAGCGAATGTTTATATCACAAGGAACAAAACCGGAACCGTGAATGGAAACATGGGTATATCATTAAACGTCAGAAACAGTACAACAATCTATGGTAAACAGCGAAAAAAAGGTCCTATTTGATTCATTTGTATGAAAAAGCAATGGTTTCCAGTTATTTCGATGTAAAAGATATTGGTCTAATTGATTACCTTCCAAAACGCCAAAGCAGAATACTATGAGGAAGTCTTTTGTGCAAATTAAAGTAGAAAGTTAATGAAAAGTATAAATTTAAGCTAAGAAGAAAATAATTTGCATTAGAAATGCACTGCTTCACACATACAAGTATACAATATTACAAAAGCTTAAGGAATTGGGCCTCAATTTGTTTTGAAATTCACCTTATTTTTCAGACTTAGTATCGTCGAAAACACCACTATAATGTTTTGGATGATAGCTGGTCTAACTCTACAAAGGTAGTTGGGTATTTGGTTAAAAAATTATATAATTTCAAATCCCAGAGTTCTGTTTTTATTCTCATTCCACCGTGTTTTTATGTTTTTCTATTAGGAAACATGTATTTATTTACGTAATTGATTGATTTGTCCGTTACTTTGAGATAATTCATTTTTAAATTGAATAAAATAATTTTTTAACTTTGATATTTGCCACTTATTTTACTACACTATTACGTTGTTTGATATTATATGTCGACATGATCTTTGTAACATCGATGATAATGCTTTTTCTGTATTTTATTTAGGTAGTTATTAAAACACCTTTCAACAAAAATAACCTAGCACGTTCCATGTTCCAAGTACTTGCTTCTCCTTTATATCATTGAAATCGTTGGTCATCAAAATTATTTGTACCTAACTTTGGAGTTCAAACATTGAGGTCCAAAATATTGCTGTTTTTTGTATCTATGGTATAGTAGGGTAACAAAAGAACATTATAGAAGGAAATACTGGCATCATAGAACTTCTTTTGAACTTGGTACTTCGAACATAACATGTTAACCTAAACCCCCTAAATCCGCTTGTTAACCTAAAAAGGTGCTTCTTCCACCTCTCCATATTAATCTTGGACTAATGTAAAACGCTGTCAAAGCCATGGACAAAGAAGGTAATGGTTTCAAGTACCTAAAAGAAATATTTCTTCAATTAAGTGATGCAAAACTAAAAGAAGACATAGTTTTTGGACTTCAAATAACGAAGCTTCTAGGTGTTTTGCATTTTTAAGAAAAAATAAATGAAAAAGCTTGGAAATGTTTCGTATGTGTAGTGAACGGATTTCTGGGCAACAAGAAAGATGAAAACTTTAAAAACCTCATAGATGAACTCTTGAAAGCTTATGAAATATAAAGGTGTTGCATATCCTTAAAAATGCATCTCTCATATGGATTTTTTTCCGTAAAATTTGGGTGCAGTAAGCGATGAATAACGAGATAGGTTTCACTAGGGCATCAGGACGATGGAAGCAAGATACTAGGGACGCTGGAACCCCTCTTTATTAGATGATTACTGCTGGTTTTGATGAAAAGAGATGATACTACAGATCACAAGATAGTGAAAGTTTTTGCTGCTGCATAACATCTCATGAAATATATTTTGTATTCACATAATCTTCAGTAATGTCTTTGAATAGATTTAATACGTTTTATATATTTATATTAAATAAATATTAGATTGTACGACATATCTTCGTCCCCTTTTTTCCCACCGACCCTATATAACAAAAAACTGTATGTGTTCCAGTAATTACCTTATCCTTTTCGGATTTAGAACTACAAAATATTTTATATATACCTATTTTCATCAATGTTACCTGAAAAACGTTTAAATTTGTTGACTTGTGTAATGTAACATTGTTTACGAAACTCTAGTCATAATTAAAAATAAAGTAAGTGATGGATATCAACGTAAAAAAATTGATAAACAAAGATAAATATCTAAAAATTTTCACTATATTTAGCCTTATATTATTTTACCTACAGTTAAAAAGTAAGATCTGCACGCAAAATATCTGGTATTTAAGCAAGTGTTACCAATCGGATGTTTATCCGAAATACATGTATCTGAAGACTATCAACAAGCCACAGTCAGCAAAAACAGGACAAAAACATGATTAGAAGAAATGGCTCTTTGAAGATATAAAAATTCAATATAACAAAAGGGATATATACAAAATATAGTGGAAATTTTTAGATATTAATCTTAATTTATTTATTTAAAATGAATTCCCATCAAGTATCGGCTACCTCAGTTAAATGTAAAAAAAAATATTTTATTCTATTTATTCTATAACGTAGTTCAAATAATTTCTTTGAGCTTTATAGAAAGAAAACGATAAAAATTGTAAAATACAAAACTAAAGATCCTTTGAAGTTTTATTGAAGCTCATTAATAAAATTTCAAATACATTCTCTCGGCAACTATGATATTAGTTCAATTAGTGAAGCTCACGTACCTTGTTCGGTTTAATTAACAAAAAGTTGGCGAAGAGTTTTCACAAAAAGAATTTTATATTATTTCTCTTTACTATTATAAATTCAATTCAAGACCGTATAAGTTCAATTATTTCTCATTTTTAGTTTTAGTTATGGTTCATTAGAAACATAGTTATAGAATTATTTACAGTTAACACTGTACAATTGACGATTTGCTCAAATATGTTCAAATGAAGCACTAATTATTAATTGCCCATAGTTGAATCGTTGATTGCATTGACGTGTCAAGGTGGAATACCTTCGAGAGTGTCCTTTTTCTTCAGCGCATCTAATTTCTTTTGATATATAAAGTTAGTGTTTGTCAATAACTAATGGGATATTTAAGATGTCAGTAACCGTTCTTTGAATCTAAACGAGATAATTTTTGATTGAAACTGTGCGAATAGAACTTCATTACACCATATATTAACTTCTTCAATTCATATATTAACTTCTTCAATTCATATATAAACTTCTTCAATTCAATTCAGTTCATATATTAACTTCTGTAATTCAATGGAACCTTCGGTGTGAGACACTAAACTGGAAGAGATTTACCACTAAACACCAAATAACTTTTTCTAAACTTCTCGTTTTCTGTAGACAATAGATCTATAAGACAATAATGTCATCATAAACCACTTCCATTAAGTTGACAATTTTTATACAAAATTGATTTTGAACTCAAGAACAAAATCGGTGCTGAAATCGCTGCGTTATCACCAGTTATGCTGGAAAAAGTTGAAAATGTGTTGAAAAGGGCACAGAGTTGCAGTGCTGCTAATAGCACACATTTGATTGACTTAACATTTAAAAATTAATTAACACAAAATTTAATTACAAAATGACACTCACGTTACAATGTTGCCACTCACACAACGCCAAAATACTCAGACTTTGGCATTTGTATGATCGATAAAACTGTAAATGAAAAAGTAACACAAGTTTTTTCTTTGAAAGTTTTAATCAAAAATCTGTTTCGAAATTTCTGCTTGTCAACATAGCGGCTTTTCATTTATTTTATATATTAGTTTAATTATTCAGTGTCACTGAAACAACCTTCAGCATTTGAATCGCTGTTCAAGTAAATTACTAAAGAATTAACTTCTAGTCTATCAAATACTCTTTTGCGATTCGACCATCTTTGAATCTCTTCTTCTGTATGTCTAATGCTGTTCATCCAGATCTGTGCCACTGTTGACAAAGCTTTTTTCCACATATCCAAACAGTTATCAATCGTTCTTCCATCTCGACCTATATGATGATTGTAATAATTTTTGGCCACCTCCCATATCAATTCTATAGGATTGAATATGCAATGATAAGGGGGAAGACGTAATACTTTGTGGCCATACTCTGCAGCCATATGATCTGCCACTTATAACTGATGGCTCCACCAAGATTTTCAACAGCTGGTTTTCAAACCAAAACAGAAAGTTATTATTTTTCATTTCTCCATGATAATCGCTTTTGTTTTAAAAGAGAAGACTAATTCGGAATAAAGTCATTCTTTTTCCCAGCATGAAGAACAATATATCTGCAATAATATATTAATGACCACGTCTTAAAACAATTATTTATGACAACATGACTTTAATGGCTCCTAAGTATTATGTATAGCACTCTCTAGTGCCATCTTGAAATATCTATGTTTCATCCAAAAAAAACAAAATCAAAAAGAGATTTGTCTTTGATATTTTAACACACACTTCAAAAATTGGATTCCTTTAAAGGCAATATCTGGAAGTTCCATCAGGCCCTTACGTAAATTATCTTTACTCCATTTGAAACTAATTTCTTTTAGAAGCGTATGAGGCGAAGTTTTACATCCATCAAAGAGCTGCACGTTCTTTAGTTTTTCATGAATACTTCCCAGATCAACCGTTTGTTCTGAAATAGTTCTATAAAATTTGATAAAAATACAATATCACAATGTAAATCTGCTCACTTTTTTCATACATTTCATAGATTTGATTGCGAATTGAGCCCACATCAAGATGATCTAGATTACGTACTCGTTATGGATGGTGACGCTTTTTCTTCGGTGATTTTAAAATTTCGTTATTCTTCAACTTTTTCGAAATTGTACTAACTGTACCAATACTAATATTTAGTGCAGCTGAAACTCGCTAAAAACTCCAATTTGCCATGAGACCTACTAAATTATTAATACATACCTCTCTCACAGTGTTTAATGGCAAAAGAGGAGTCCCATTATTTCGTTCCTGAAGAAAATAACTGATAAATGACGAGACAAGCTGCCTACACTGACCGCTTAACGGTTTTGGCATTTTTTTTTTCAATTATAATCGCAGATTTTTTACTATAGAACTCACAAAAACAGAAACTAAACCAGAAAATAGCTAAAACAGCAAAGAATACTGTCAAAATGATTCAAAAACGTTTGAAGGCATAACTCAAAAACGATTAGAACATGAAAATGACAGATTCTACGAAAAAGTTGTGTATGGTCGACAACACTGTCCAGAAGCACAAACCTAAATGTTATCTTGACAGCGAATTCACAGAATGTAATCCGCCGGCTCACCGTATTTTTATCCTATTCTAATAGGATTAGAGGAAGAAGGAAACAGAGTGCTTTGAACTTTAAATGATTTCTCTCTTATGGATTTAAATTGGCAATAGATTTCTCTAGATTGATGATGTGCAACCATTGTTTTACCTGAATGAGCTATAGTAAAAATCCAGCGTTGCATTCCGAATAGTTTGAACAAAGATTTTGATTACACTACCTATGTTAGTCTGAAGCTTTCCTATTCCATGAGAATATAGCAGACAAAATTTCTACAAAATTGTTCAATCTATTTACCATCGGCTGCACTTAAAAATGATCTATGCAGCACATAGACCAGGTCACAGTGCTGCATAGATGATCTATGCAGCACTGTGACCTCTGAAAGTCTCAGTTTCAGACTGGTAGTCAAAATATATCTGTGGGAAGACAGTTTTTGGACGACTATAGCTTATTTCAAAGTATATATCGTTGACGTTAGAAAAGGAATTCGCCAAAAATGTTCCTTCTCTTAACGAATGAAAAATAATCACTGCGGCCAGATTTGTAGAATAGAAAGGAAGTTCAAAAATCAGTGTTTTAGATGTGAATTATTGAAACGTAGGTCTTGCTGATTTACCTTTCAGTGTTATCTAGAATAAAACAAAACATGCCTTTGAAACTTAATATTCTCAAAAATGTATGTTTCAATTGTAGATCAATAGGCGCTACTTTTTGGCAATAATTCGTGAACCGCCCTCGTATCTAAAATAAATATTGCAAGTTTTATTAAATGCAATATTCAACAAATATGGGAAAAAAGCATATATATGACAACAGTTATTTACCAAATTACACTGCAGCTGCTGTTAGATCCACTTATCTTAGGCAAGTTAATTTGTAGCTAACAAAACTGGTATCGGTACCTTGACCATATAAATGGGGCAGTTACCTTACGTAATATTTATGCAAAATATAATAACCTCTTAGAGTTAGCAATTAATGGATTTAATCGCATTAAGAAAGAAGAAGAAAAAAACCGTATGAATTAAACGACTCTCGTATAAGATAGTAATTGGGGATTTTGCACTGCTGGAGGAGGATTGCTATTTCTGTTGATATCTAACATGAAGCTCATGTTATGTTGCGAACTATTTGAAAAGATGTTATCAAGCTGAATGCTTGTAGAGGAAGTACTGGGATAATTAGACCTCGGTTTGTTACGATGGGGAAGTGAGGGAAATATTGTAAATTCGAAAATTGTATTTGATATTTTTGTTTTAATAAAAACTAATCCATTTCTCATCATTTTGACGATGCGACAAGGTTACTGAAATCGGTAAAATATAAATATAATCAATTGAACATATGACAAGAAAAGTTTTCCATTAAAAATTTTTGATCAACTTCCATCAAGTAAAATCCATTCACAATCAAAAACTAATCCAATTTCATTTATTAAGAAACAGTGTGATTTGATTATTGGTTGGTCTTAGATAAAATTCTTCTCTCTCTAATTGTGAGATTCCATATAATGTTTTGTCATTAATGCTTCATCGTTCAACATTAATATGACAATTAAGAGACCAAATATAACTACGAATTTTTTAACATTCTACGAATTTCATGTAGTAGTTACCTTCTGCTTTCTTGATTACTCATAAATATTCGATTTTATTGATTCTGTTGTGATAAGTGGCAGAAAAACTTTATTTTTCTCATAAAATCACTTTACATAGATTACAATATATCAGAGTCGATGAAAAATACCCACCAATTTTAAAATAAGAAGAGGAGCCTGTCACACTTGCGTCTTTTTTCTTTGCTTTTTAAGCTTTTGGAGATGGATTTGGATCGAATAAGATATAAATCGGTCGGAAGGGGATATCAAACTTCTTATATTGATGACACCAAATATCCTTAATCCACCTTAATAGCATTCTTTGAGCAAAAGATGATGTCATTGTCGCAGATTGTCTTGGGCGGCACACTAAATCAATGTTTCAGTCCTAACAGAATTAATATTGACGAACACAGACAATTTCCGTCTATTCAAGCTCATATCTGACGTTATTTGGCCACGTCATCCAGCACATCCGTAGGCCGGTAGATTGATCAAAGACCCTCACTAACTTTTTTTTACTCTACTACACTAACGTTTATTAGTAGAAATTATGAGAACGACTGAAAATAGGGATTAATGAGGAATTCCAACAGAAGATAGGTATTGTTACGATGCTCAAAAATGAGTTAGAGCGACATCCGATTGATTTTAAGTCTATACACTCTAATCAATGGAAAAAGGTGACTCGTTGAATCTGGAAATTAATTAATGCACGAATTAGGCAACTAAACATTTAAACTTTCACCAGCAGACATTTTAATATGCTATCTCTTGATATAACTATCTCTTAATCATTTGTTGTGACAGTGTCGTCTAAATAACACTACCATCAACTGCAAAAAATTTCAATAAACTTATGAAAATGTTCTAAATCACGAGGTGTGGGGCCCTTTTTGGGTCCCTGCGATTTTGGGCTATTCCCAAAACTAAAACTGGCTGTAAAAGGAAAGTGTTGCGATATTATTTTGAATATTCAGATGCTTGGACCGTAGTTTTAGAGGGAGTTTCCAAAAATCTGCCAAAAAGGTTAATTTATATTTATAGATTACCCCTAGCTTTGTATTGACGCACCATGAGTCTATCTAGAATAACAAATAACATAAAACATAAAAAAATAAGGTTTTCTGTTTCATTTCAGATCAGTTACTTTTTATTTTATACAGACTAAGAATATATAAAAAAAAATGTTTTGAGTAAATGTTTTCGACTTTTCTTGGTTCTGCCTGTTTTCTCCTCTTCTCTGTTACATATTGGATCAATATTGTGTTAGATCTGCCTCCATCTCTACTGTCCTGTGAACTCCAATTATGTGTTTCAAGAGTGCCCGAGAGTGTGCTCAAGAATCAATGCTTCTGCTGCTCGTGCTGTATTGGTTTTTACAGATCTCTTTTTCCTAGGTAAACAGTATTTCCAGGACTTCTACTAATATTTCTAACCAGTTCAATGTAACCAGGTATTTGGTGTTGAAGATTTAGTACTCAAACCAACTCCTGCGTACTGGCTTCCCTTACTAAGTAATATCCACCCACCTTCGATTCGCAGAACCGACGCCCTGCCCAGGGAATACAGCATTATACGAGAGAACCTGGAACTATCCATTCATTATGTTATGTCTATCCTACGACAAAATATACTTCGCTCAAGAAACCCTTCCATCTTAATAGAAAACTGTAGGTCACATCCCCTGATGAAGTTAACATGCTTAGCGCAACACGGGCAGATAAATTGCAAACAATAATTTGAGAGCTAGTGGTAAATCTTTTCTAGTTTACTGTTTCACAACGAAGGTTATAATAGGAAAATTGATGTGGATAGGTGAATAAGATACATTTTTAAAATAAGATTATTATTTGCGTAATTATAGTTCAATGCAAATAGGCACTTGATTACCTTTAATAGAACTTATTATATTTTCATAAAACTTACTTAAAGAGACACATTAATATAAGCTTGCAGTAATATCCTTATATTATTTCGACCTGTTGAACCCTATTTTGAAGTAGGGTTCAACAGGAAGTGTATGGGGTGTTTTAGTAGGCATTATTGGTATATGTGTCTAAACAGACCTAGAAGGCATATAGGATAGTTAGAAGAACACTTCGAGTAGTGTTTTTTTAATTCTTGTTAAAAGACCTATTTGAAACGTGACTTGTTATTCCACAATATTTAGAATATTTCAATTGGACCACATAAGAATAATTTTTAAAGGAACATGAGGAAGAATGATTTTTTTTAAAATTTTTTTGGGATTTTCTAAATAAATGAACATAAAAAAAGCATTAGAAACCAAACGTAATTGCCCTTTCAAAACATGCCCTAGATAATGACCACAACTTCAATTTTAATAACATAGAAATTTTAGTTTTTGAAGAACAATATAAAGAAAGAAATGTAAAAAAAAATATTTATATAAAAAAACAACAACAAACAAATAGTACCACTAATTTCAGAAATGATATTGATAATGACATAATTAAATAATAAATTAATGTTTTTATATATAATAATAATATGTAATATAATAATATATCATTATATATAACATATATATATATATATATATATATATATATATATATATATATATATATATATATATATATATATATATATATATATATATATATTATTAGTCAGTAATATTATTATTCTTTTAGAAGCTTGTTTATTATTTGTGAATAGTTAGTTAAGTGATTTGCATATGCTTTGTATAATATCCAAGAACAATTATACAATGGATTTTAATTAAAAATACTCCTATTTACATCCTAAGTCAGCATTGATTAATTAATCATATTTCAAAATCAAACGCGAATCGTATCTAACTATAGCTATTTCCTGGTATGGTATTCCTGCATTACCAGTGATACAATAATTTCGGATTTTTCTCTTTATGACAATATATTTAATCATAATATTGAGTGCAAAGCCGTACATAGGAACATGCATGAAGGAATTTTCTGATTTTCTTTCATTAGCAATCTCCAGTATATTAATCATCTTGACTTAACGGTCAACGGAACTGGGTTACAGCAATTTACTCATCGCTCCAAATGACCTGGCATGTGAACACCATTATGACTTTAGAGATTAGATAGCCGCAGACAGGTATTATTTGCTAATATGAAGAATAATTAAGGTTTACTTGCTCAGTTGTACGTCTTGGTTAATGTCACACTAATTATTACGGTCAATAGCAGAATCAGCCAAGCAAAGTCGGCATATAAGTACTCGTCAAAAGATACATTTTTACGAAAGGTGTACATATACATAGAGTGGTGGTCATTAAAATAAGAGTGGTAGAAAAAGTTTTATTTTCTAATTTATTTACCATAATAATTAATATAACAAGATAATAGTAACTGATCTTTAAACATTTTGTTTACAATATAACCAACCAGAGCACGTTATTGCTGCTTATCTTCTTAAATAATTTATTTCCTCCTGATGGTTCGTGCTTTAGTGGTGAAAAAATAAGATTGTACTAATTTTAAACACATTATTGCACGCCAATTCTGACTGTATATGTATTTATTTTGTTGATAAAGCAGACGTCAGTTCGTTTCTCACAATATTAAAGTAAACATGAGCCGCGCTAGACTGTATATTGCTGAAGAAAGGCATTTAATTTTTCAATTAAGAAGCCTAAACAACTCTTATGCATTTATTACGAATGCAATCAATTAATCACCAAGTTTTGAAAGAATTATACATGACCCAAAAATAACTAGAAAAGAAAAGCCGGCCAAGAAAAACGAGTAAAAAATGAATAATAAAAATGAGATATTTAAAAATACTTATTTTAAAAACAAATTAAGATATTAAAATTTAATATATTTTATTTCATGGTTGTCTATTGCGTTCACAAGCTAATGTGTATTCACATTTAGAGATAGAATAAATCGCCATTCAATACGAGAGGAATTTGGAGTATATGACGTTGTTAGATGGGTCATGGCGGAGACACTTTAGGGATGGCGTAGAATGAATAAGTTCAGAGCGTTTAGCTAAATGGGCTAAAACTGAAAAGCGAAATACCTGGGGCTAATAGGAAGACCACCAAAGAGATCATATGAATGCTGGACATCTGCAGCTCGAGAAGCCACGCAAATATAGAAATAACAGAACGTAGTCTTAATAAAAGAAGAAGACTAGAGTATCAAGTATTATTTATTGTTAATTAATAATTAATATTTTTTGATGAAAATTATACCATATTTTGAAGTTAAAACACTTTCTTGCTGCGGCTGGGACAGACAGTCCTACTTACCGAAACAACAAAGAAACAATGCGAAATAGAAGGTGAGGAGATAGACTAATTTGTTTAGTTCAAGAGTGTTTTAATGAGTTTAGTAAATGGTAGACCAACTTTGACTGTCAATACATCTACCCAGCAAAAATTGTTGAACTTCAATTGTGATGTTTTGTCCAATTCACCTTACTTACCCGATATTGCACCCTCAGACTGCCATCCATTCTGTTCCATCCAATGTTCTTTAAATTACTTACCGAGCTCAACATTTAATAATTGTGACTGATACAATATTACGTTCTTGGCATGGGTCAACTGCAACAGGATCAATGCCAAACTACATACTGTTAGACAAATAGAAAATCACTAAGAATTCGATGCAAATCAACGTATCACGTCGAAAATGTTGGGGTATTTGGAAAGTTCGTAGGAATTTTCTATTAGTTGCTCCTTTAACGCTTTTAAACAAAGATCTGTGTTGGATTAGTAACTTTTATTTGCATATTATTAATTCCTATAGTATTTACAATGTTTACGTTCAAATTCCCTTTGATTTGCGTTTAGTTAGTCAAGTTCATTCAGATTGAAAATGTCGGTCGATAACTTGCATTTGCATTATCTTTTTTTTTCAAAACGACAATGATGCTGCTCAAACAAAAAAAAGATTTGTGCCGTTTACGAATATAGCTCTGTAGGGGAGACCATGGTGCAAAAGTAGTTTGGTCGATTCAGAGGCAAATATATTGACCTCGAAGACCGGAGTCGCTCCGATCGTCATTCAAGTGCTGATGTCGAAGAAATAAAGATCATAATAGTCGAAGATCTACATATCACGGTCTGTGAAATAGTAGATAAGTTGAATATTGGCAAATCGACCGTGTCCGACCATCTGATAAAAATGAGTACGTCTGCGGATACGATGTGTGGCTGGGCGCCTTACGAACTTAGTGAGCGAAATCTGCTGGATCGAACCTCTTCGTTTGATATTTTGTTGGAAAAAAATTACTGATGAAATTTGTATTGTATACAGAAAGGCGAAGAAAGAGAAGAAGGTATTGTATACAATACAGTATTGTATTGTATACAATATATTGTATTTAATGGGATTGGAAGGGAGCCATACACTTTAAACTTCCTCCATGCAACCAAACCATCAACGCTGAACCTTACTGTTCTCTATTAGATCGGATGAAGGCAGCAATTGAAGAAAACCGACCAGAATTAGCAAACAGGAAAGGACGACAATGCAGGACCATACAAACAGAACTCGACAAAAATTGTTGAACTTTAATTGTGATGTTTTGTCCCATCCACCTTACTCACCGGACATCGCACCCTTGGACTGTCATCTATTCTGTTCCATCCAATATTGTTTAAATGGGAAAATGGAAGAAGATGTGAAAAACGGCCAGCTATCATTTTTGGTTATCTTTTGATTAAATTGGTTTGGTTAATTTAAAGGTACGCATTACCCAAATTGTTAAGCATTTTGATAATATCAACAACAAAAATACCATCCAAAATTAGTAACAGAGTTGGCTTCAAAACAAAATTTCAAAATACACCTTTCAGTGTCATCAAATGACCGTAAACAATCAAAAACAATATTTAACAATTTTGCGGGTTAATTAATCTTACTGTTTATGATCCGTAAATCAATAATTCTGATCATTCCGAATATAATAAAATTCTAATGCAATTATAAACCGCTGGTCCGCTAACTATTTGTAATTACTCCTTGGTTATTGTAGTCTCACAGTAATTATTTGTGGTAAATTGCTAAATTGCTTAGATGATGAGCGTTTAGTTTTTGTCATGGGGCAACACATATACGACTCCACCATTTATCATTACGGCTTGTGGATTACGCTATATCTACTAGTGTCTCGTAAAACTTTAGATCCTAACCAGTACCTCCAATATTGTTCAAAAATTAGGACCCATTTAAAAATCTTTTGAGTAATGATGTGAGTCATAATAAGAATTATGGTTCTAAGAAAAGTTCTTTCATGTTGTTTAATTCGGTTCTTAAAAGATCTGCCTATCTTTTATACACTTTCGAACATGTCCCACAATAGAGTTGAAATACCTCCGAATTATCTTTTTTGTTTATTTTTATTTTGCATTTTTTATTAAATTTTCTGTGACTTAATAAATAATAGCATATATTATTTAGCATATATTATATATTATTAATAATAGCATATATAGTATATTATTTAGTTGTCATTAGTCCGTTATTAGTAGTTATCTATCTACATAGTTATCTGTTATTCTCTGTCCTGAGTGAATAATAGATAACATGTTAAAAACAAAATTCTACAATAATGCTATCTAGAATATGCTGACAAAAGAATGTAAACCACTATAAAACAATAACATATTTTGGTAAACCGTCAGAAAAAATTGAAAAATTGTATAAAAACAATGTAACAGTAGTCTTTAAAAACATTTTCAAACAGTTCAGGAAAATTTATTATTTATTTTAAATATGTAATATATATTACATATTATGTATCAAACATTAATAATAATCTGGATATTTTGAGAAAACAAGTATTTTATTGAAACATTTTTTTAATTTATCTAATTATTATTATTATTCACGTATGGGCCCTGGTGGACCACGCGAAGTACAATTGAGCCGTTTGTTGAGCCAAGTTGTTCCAGTCTTCCTACATTTTTCTCTATGGCCAACCTTCCAAACGTCAACATTGTGTCTGAAACAGCCTCTATCCTGAATTGCACTTTGTGTAATACTTGCTGATCTTAGGTGCTCTTTAATTACAGCAATCCATTTAATTATTTCTACTTTAGCTCTACTCCTATTTTCATAAAATTCGACTATTTGTCTAGTTAGCCTACTCGGATTCATCCGTCTTGTATGTCTCCGATGATCCACCGAGCTTTCACAATTCTACTCCACTATCTGAATATAATAGAAAAATAGAACTGCAAAAAATAAAACTAATAGCACAAAATAATGGTTTCAAAGAAAAGGAAACAGAAACAATTACTAATTCATCAAGTATATCCAAAAGTAAAACAAACAAATTATAAAAAGTACTGTAAAATTTCATATTTCGTCCCATTTTAGAACAAATAGCTCGCTCTTTGAGGAAACATAACTTGCCAATAGCGTTTAAAACCACCCAGTCAACCAGTAAATTAATTTTTAATGCCAAACATAAAACATCAGCAAATACAAAATCTGGAGTTTATATGTTAAATTGCAATGAGTGCAGTAGCTGCTATGTTGGACAAACCGACAGAAATTTTCAGACCAGATACAAAGAACATAAATCTGCATACAAGAAACAACACTCTAATTTTGTGAACCATTTCATAGATACCGGACATATATTTCCCGAGATTACAAATTTGAAAATTTTATATACAGCGCCCAAAAGCAAAAAATTCAACATTTTAGAAGCTATAGAAATTAATAAAAATAATAGATACGTCTAGACAGCTATTAAATGATCAGACGGATCTCCGAAATTCCCCACTATTTAAAATATTGTAAAAAATTAATCCCAATAAAAGCATAAAATTAGGTACATAGAATATATAAACAGCTGTAAAACCATAGTTTTAAAGTAGTGTTTGATAATGTAAAGTCGTTTTACGAAATTATAGTCACACAATTTTTTTTTTAAAATAAAAGAGATAGATAATAAAGTAAAAAAAAATGTTTTATTCCTTTTTTATGTAACTTATTGTCAGTAGATTGTAATGTTTTTAACATTTGAAAAAAAAGCGACATACTTCGAGTACCCTTAATATATGACCCGAAATTGTAAAAGAATAGAAGTAGAATAGAAGAGTGAAAAACAAAAAGTTAATATTATTGAACTTTATTAATGAAGTTGATGAAAATGAATTAATGGATATTGGGAAAAAAATTGGACAATACATTTTTTTGTTTATTATATTTTTACCGAAAAACCGTATAACATGTAATAATATATTTTTAATTATTAAAGCGACGTAATTGGGAGCTTTGTTAAGAAGTTGTTCTCTTTTAATATGTATATAAAAGCCGAGCCATCAGTGACGGTCCAATGTATCTTTTGCCATAAACGCTTAATACGTGACTGAAGAGTTAACAAGTGCCCCAGAGGGCGTGGCCCTTGTCATTTTTGTTGCCCGTTTTGCAATTTACTTCAAATTACTGAAATTATCTATAAATAAAATCATTGTAATTAAGATTCTCCTTAAAAAAATACGTTAACGACAGGAAACTGGTCTAACGCATCCCGACGGTGTATTATTAATACGTTAATTTTTGTTAAATTTTTAATAAATACTCCGAGATATTTTAATTAAATACGAAGGCTGTTCGGCAAAAACTGATTTTTTGATGAGCTTTTAAGCGACCTAACAACTCTTTTCCCCAGTAACCGTTACGATCTGTCGCTGGAAAGTCAATGCAGCTGTATGATGCAAAATAAAATTATTTATACTTTTATTTTCTTTTTCACAAATTACTTTGAAATATTTTATTCTGACTCTAACGTAAAACCTCGTTTTAAACAACATAATTTGAAGACTTGACCATTTTTAGGATATTTTTTACTTCACAATCACGATAAACCTGTATTCCTCCATTTTTTGACGAATATTTGGTGGTACCATATTATGCTTCATCTCGTGATCTTCATCTCGCTTTTCCAGGTGTGGCGGTTAATAATTCTTAATTTTTTCTTATAAAAATCATTTTTAATTCAGGAGGAAGGTAAAAAAATGGTCAGCCAGCTGCACATTTTCGCCATATCTCTGGCAATTTGTGGATACCCTTCCAGAAAAACCATATACCTTTCGAGATGGTCCAGTTATCAAGCCATTTTTCGACATATCCGTAATTGTTGAAGTGTTTTATGGAAAGTGCCCGAGCCATCGATGAAAACAGTGGTAATCGGAAGGGTCCAAGTCTGGTGAGTATGCCGGATGAGACAAAAGCTCAGTGCAGAAATGGTGTACCTGACCGCTTGCACTGTATGTGATAGGGACGTTGTCGTGATGCAAAATCACTTTTTCGTATCTTGTAGACGATTCAAACATTTAACCTCTCTGCCATTTGTTCTCGAGTTTGCATATCGTCTTCTTCCAACAATGCTTGCAATTCGGCTTCTTAATATTTTTTTGGTTGACCTGGACGTTTTTTGTCTTTCAAATCAAAATCATCACTTTTGAATCGTCTAAACCAGGGGTCTTCAGACTATGGCCCGCGAGCCAAATCCGGCCCGCTAGTGTAATCAATCCGGCCCGCGACTAGTGAATTTAGCTAGCGTATGCTCGTTTCGGGTGCGTACTCAGCGACTAGTTTAGAAATTATAGATAATGGCAGGAAAATTAAAACGGTTTTGGCCCGGTTGGCCCTTGAAACTTACTGGAGTAATCAGTATGGCCCTAAGCTGGAAAGTTTGGAGACCCCTTGTCTAAACCAACCTCCACAAGCGCCTTGCGTTGGAACATTGTCACCGTAAGTTTCTACAAGTATACCACGGCTTTTATTCACATTTTTCTTTTGATTGAACAAGAGAAGCAGTATGCTCTTTATTTGGCTTGAAACTCAACATGTTATCACACCAAAAAATATGACGCCAACTCGAAATCGTCTAAATATTAATGGCGCTTTGAAAGATACTGTCGTAGCAACAAAATTATATAAGAGATTAAACCGTGAACTGACCCTTGTTTCCAGCGCCATTTCTTATAATTATTAAGAATAATTATCCATCATATCTGATAATGCGCATCTAGACGAGCTTGCCACTTGAGTTGAAAAGATCATTCTAATATGTCTTAAATGTTTGGTTGAACTCTTATCTAGATGTTCACCTTAGGAGCAATCATTTTAATTTGAAATATTTGTCTTTCATGAGCTCTCTGTGCCTTTCCTAGTATTTTTGTGAATATCCAAATATCTGCTCCGTAATCATTTTTGGTATTACTGGCAAGACGCACTAATTATAGATTTTGGCTTTCAATAAATTTGGGAGAGAGTTTTCAAAGAGTTTGGGAGGTTGGCCAGAGGGAAAAATGTAGGAAGATGGGAACAATTTGGCCTGAAAGAAAAAATGTCATAGTGAAAAAATGAAATCAGTATGGGCGCAAAGGAAGTCTAACAACAACAAATGCCTCTAATTGTACTTCGCGTGGCCCATCAGAGCCCATACGTGAATGATGATGATAAGTAAATGGTTTTGTTGGTGCTTCTTTTTGTTGGACTCAATTTGCCATTCCCACTGTATAATACATTCTCATTTTGATCGTCTGAGTAACAGAACTGGTACTTTTCCATTTTCTTTCAGTCACAATTCGTGATTCTTTTTCACAATCGTGTTCTTGAGTAATACTTAATATCACTAAGAAACCCTTTTCTAGATATTGAAAATACAATTCTCTGTCTTCTCTGTCTATGCTTCAGTATTGAACTATGTGATACATGTTTACGTAAGTTATACGTAGGCCACTACAACAATTTCTGTAATTATTAATAAAAACCACTAATATAAAGATACAAATGGCATAATTAATATATTCGGTTGAATTAAATTTAGAAGTATTAATCTCAAAAATATCAACCACCCAACAAAAAAAAGAGTCACAAGGAGATAGATCAGAACTGTAGTACGATATATCATTTTGATTTTTTGATTCTGTGGGCTTCTACTTGATAGAAATTCACCACAACTGTTTAATGAAAAACATTTTTTTTATCAAACATTATTTTGGTAAAGCGACAGTGTTAGTGAAATGCGTTAAGTGTAAATATCACTAAGCGGAAATTTCGATTTTTCTTTTTAAAAAATCGATTGCATGATGGATATATAACGATAGCGATTCTTTTGACTTTGGGCCAATATATTGTTGTTAATAATCATCATTGGTAGTCTCTCGATTTTCTACAATCACAATAATTACATGATCTCGAATATGTTTTGCAGAGGTCAATTTTTATTCGTTTTGATTCATTTTGAAATATTGAAACTCTGTATTGCAGTATTGCAGTTTTATTTCAAGCTTGGTCAAATTTCACGATAGCATACATCTAATTTGCAAGTTAAATTGTATCGCTTGCTTATGGGCTAATAGCCTCACATTCACAAAACAAATAAGTAGATTTGTTACACTACACTTACATGATATGCATTAAAATTTATTATTTTTTCGTTTCTTAGTATATTAAAAATAACTTCTATTCTAATTCAAACATTTTTTAATGTCCGGCACATAATGGAAATTAATGATGATTCATTAATTAAACTCAATTGTATCATAAAAGGATTTCAAGGCTCACAATGCGCTTGCAGTTGAAATATGACATTTCAATGAAATAAAAATTGTGAAAACTATTTATATATCAAATTAGCTGAAATATTTAAATATAAATATTTAAAAATGTATTTATCTAATATATTAAATGATTATATTTTTAAATTGTTATATTTATAAATATATATTGTGATTACCATCTTCAAGAGCATATTTTGAGTTAGCAAACCATTACTGCATGAGAACGTATTCAATATCCTGATAATGGTCAGCTGCTGCGAAGAAAAGAAAAACAAATAAATTTAATTCTTTCCCTGCGTTTTTATTTCTCTTATACCAATTTGTTCCCTTCATCTCTGTAAATCAATCCTGTCAGATATTCGAGAACAGCCTTAAGAAAGAAAAATCTAACGGTAACTTTTTTAAGGTGTATATTAATTATGTTCAGATTTCTCAAGTTAATGACATTGATTCATTGCAGCTCAAGTGCAGAGGTTACTAAGCGCTTTATTGAAGGTAATGTTAGTTTGGAGTTCGTATTTTTTAAGTAAAGTGGACACAATATTTTTTCTTTCTTAATTCGTTATCGTTTTAAAACATTTTATTTAAATATGTTAATTTTTATTTTCAGGTGAGTCATCCTCATGAATCATTTCAAGATTCAAATTACAAAATTTCAACGTGTTGTAAGTAGTACCTTTTTGTTTGCTTTCATACATTTATTTGTTTATATATAATATATAATAAAATTATATAATAAAAATTTCTTCATAGTACGTTAATAATTTTTACTCCCTGTTTTATAACTGAAACGCGCACTTCATTGAAGTCTATGTTTTCTAAAATTCTTAGCCCTTTTTAATTGAACTGAAGGCTTACGTCAGGTTTGCATTTGATCTTCAAATTGAACTGTCTCAAACGAATCTGATTCTTCAATGTTTTGCTCGCATATTTCTATGAGCGCATCAACTGTTAGCTCCTGATTATGTAAATCTAACAGTATTTGTACGGCCTCACCATCCACTTCTAAATTTAATTGTTAAGCAATATCGACAACGTGTTGTATAACATAATCAATTTGATAAGGCTCTGGTCCAGTTTCACTAATGAAAAAAAATGGACACAGTTTTTTCCAGATGCTATTTAAAGTTTTTTGTGCAATTTCATCCCAAGATTTTCCAATAATGTTCACGGCATCTGAAACATTAAATTGTTTCCAAAAGTCTATAATAGCGAGCTCATTGTTTTGAATCATAGCTTCATGGAGATGTGCAAATGATCGTCTCATGTAGTACATTTTAAATGTTTTGACGACACTCTGGTCCATCGGTTGAAGCTAACTGGTTGTATTTGGTGACAAAAATTTCAGCTTTCACCGAAATTAGTGAAAGTTGCAGCAGGATGGCCTAGTACGTTATTGATTGGGAGCATCACCTAAAATGGAATTTGTTTGGATTGGCAATTACGTTCGACTTTAGGTATAACGTGATGACCAAAAAGTGAGGCTGTCACCCAAGCTGTAGGATTTGACTTCCAAATCACGAGCAAACCAGCTTTAGACTTTGGATTTTGGATTTCGAAGCCTTTTGGATTTTTCGAGCTATAAACTAAGAGAGGTTTTAACTTTCAGTCACCAGCTGCATTCGCGCCAACTGTCACTATCAATCGATCTTTGCAGACCTTAATATCTGGAAAAGTTTTTTTTTATACGCGATAATTTTTTCTTAAGTATTGTCTAAATGATTGTGGCTTGTTCATATATTTTTTCTTTTTTTTTGGGTTCTTTAGGCATCTTCTTCTAGAACAATTCACTCTCATCCGCGTTGAATTCGATTTTGGTTGCTATAGCCACCTTCTTTTATTATAGCCTTGAGTTTCTCTGGATAGAGAGACGCAGTCTCGTTATGACTTGCCGCCTCTTCACTTTCCGCGATGCTATGCCAGTTTCAGCGACTTTTGAATCGGCTGAACCACTTGTTACTACCTTTAAAGATTTCATCTTTGGCCAACTTCCCAGCTTCTTCTTTTAATCTCTCAAAAATCAGCTTAGCTGAAAACACATTGTGTTCTGATCAACAAGACGGTTTTTCACTATAATTTCACCATAGTTTCAGCATTAGTTCCATCTATTTCATCGATAATACCATGACGTTTACGAATGAAGCTTGAATTCAAAGATTGACCATTTTTCACAGCTTCAAGAATCTTTTCTTTATTTTTTATAATTGTTCTGACTGTCGATTCTGGTAGATCAAACTTCTTTGCCAATTCACCAACTTTTAGTTTTGTATCGAAATCCTTGATAATGTTTAATTTACATTCCAAAGATAATGTTTTTCTTTTCTTATATAATGCAGAAGAATTAGTTGTACTTCTTTTAGATGACATAGTTGTTTTTAAATGATATAATAAACAAATAATTTGAAAAAGTGCGTGTCGTAAGTCGAACACAAGTGCGAAGCGAGGGGCAACATGATTCTAAAATCGCGTAATTCTGAATTATATATATAAATATATATATATATATATATATATATATATATATATATATATATATATATATATATATATATATATATATATATATACTTGTACTATACTTGAATGATATAAATTCACATACAATAAATATACGATCGTTAAAAAATTCTCATATAAGGGCTGCCGTTTTCATTGTTCTGTACACTAATATATACATAAAGTAGTCGTTTAAGAGTTCGTTGTCGTACAAGCTTTTAAAAAGTCACGGAAATTATTCGCGCCCGAGAAACAACTGTCCAGACACCGATTTTGAATGGAATTGGGAATGAAGAGGAATTTCCGTAGATTCATAAAGGTTTTCAGAAAACCCAAAACGAGATTTTCTGTCTATTATCATACGTAACTAGTTACATCTAAAAAGCACTCGTAGTGGTCAATACGAACTGCAAAATATCACCATTATTTTATAAGGCATCGGTTTCAAATCCTTTTTAAAGATTTTCTGACAAGTTTCACATGATAATTCAGTCTTCTGGAAAAGCCTCCGAACAGACATCTTACGATCTTCTGCTATTCTTACCTAGACAACCGACTATACGTTAACAGTTTATTTAAATTTCCACCTATAAGATGTTTTATCCTAACACATTCCCAGAATTTCCAACAACAGCAGAATATTCTCAGAATTTTCCAAGAGATAAATAAACTTATTGGGCTTATATTAGATTAATTAAAATCGGGAACTGCTCCGCAGAAATCTTGCAGACAGCGCATTATAGAATATTTCCATTTACCATTTTCTTGTTTCTCAGTATTTTTAAAATAACTCTCAGACAAATCTTGTGTTCTAATTCAAACATTTTTACTGCCCGGCACAATATTTCACGATTAATTCTGATAAGTTATGATGATTTATTAATTACTAGGGTGTACAAAAGTATTTGCGATTTTGAAGTTCTAAGTTATTTAATGTTTATAATTATTCAGTTTTTAGCATTCTTCTTAAGCCTCGCCAATAACTGTTAATGGTATTATAGGATACTCCGAATTTCGCTAAAAGTTTCCTAGTAATTGTTCTAGAATCTGCAGCCACAGATGCATTTAAAACATCAGCATCGAGAGATAGGGGACGACCCGATCTTCCCATATTTTCAAGACTGTTTATCTCTCAGAATTTTTTTAACCAGAGCTGAGAATATATGATTCTACATTTTCCCAAAATATTAATCATATTATTTTCTGGAAGATACAATTAACAATCATTACTATATTTAGCATTAATTGTTCTGCTCACCGATAAAAATCAACTAATAGAAATTTCTCTAATTTTTGCTTAGATGTTTAACTCGACGGAAAATTTACCTTGACGGCTCCTTTCTTCTGAATTATCGCTAATTAGCTTCGAGGAAGTTAATTAGAACTAAATTTGTATGTAAGGCTTATCTTAATCCTTCGTTTCAAGTAGACTCTGCTGCTTTAGCTGAGTGTGCACTGACTAGAAAATTAGAATATAACAGGCACATATTAAGGCAGTTTATTTATTTTAAAAAATATATTTATTGTAATAGAATGGAAGCTTACTAACGGTAAATTACAGAAATATTTAATCGAATTGATGTACAGTTATTGAACTCTGTAAGATATTTCAATCAAATAACTAATCTTACTGAAAACAGTGATAAAACTGTCTGTTTAATATATCAACATTTATTTTTAAGATTATGTTATAAAAAATATTTGTGTAATATTAATTTTTAATGAATTTTAACAAGTTTTTTGTCCGATGTTGAAGAATCTATGCTTCTAAACAAGTTATTTTATATTGATATCAATCGTCTTGTAGAACCAAAAAGCTGGAAAATATTCTAAGTTATCTGGTACTTATAGTTTTCACCTAACCTTTCTTTCCACGAGTTTTTAAATCTTCCTATAGACATTTCGAATAGCCTAGTTTTATCCATCCTTTGGACTTCTCTCGATATCTGTTGTTAGAGAGCCATTAACAATCATTCGTTGTCTGATATAGTAATTTCGGATTTTATCTCTTCTGGATATTCCTAATGGTGATCTAGATATATCCATTTCAGTTGCCTCTTTTTCGCCGGTAATTTTCTGTAATTCTGCACGTTTCTGAACCATAAAGTTGCTTTTGACAACGAGGCATTTACGTTGGCTTTTCAAATATCTCGACCCCAAAATACTCCATTTGCACATTGTTTAAATATTAGTTTTTCTAGCTTGTGTTATTCTTTTCCTCCTTCGTGTCTTCTTTTTCTGTTTTGTGGAACTGAATTTCTTCCTTTATAAATACATGTATTCATCCCAGAAGTTTATTTCTTCTGTTTCTAGTTTAATTCGAGATGCTTTTATTGTTACAATGATCCATTTAGTTTTCTGTATGCTTGGTTTCTCGGTCCACGTCTTGTATTCTTTTCGACTCTTTCACGGCGTCAGTGGTGGCTCGTGAGGGAGTGCGTTGCATTAATCCTTTCCCTTAACTCATTTTCCTGGTTCACCTCTCTATAGGGTTTCAATTGCACGAACAGTAAAAAGGAGGAAGGGGAAAGAAAATAAATCTTCAGCAGCCCTATTTTCTTCAACGCCCTTCCACTTTAAAAACCCCCCGGCCGCCACTGCACGTCTTACATGTTAGGTAGCATTTCTCACTTGTAATATCAACTAGATCTTAGGAAAATTGCAAGGTGAATAAGCATTCTCTTATAGGTTCCATAATCATAGCGTGATATTTTCTTCTTCATTGATTTTGCGCTTCAGTTACATATATTTTAAATAAGACCTCCTTGGGGTATTTACCTTTATTTTCCTTTTTTTTTTGTTATAGGTTATTATCAATCTTGATTCTTGATATTGAGCCGTCGTATAGGTTTTTCAGTGCTTTTATTACCGCTTTATAATGACTTGATCTGGCATAAAAAATGTGATTATCGAATTTCATTTTAAGATTCAGGAATACAAGTTTGTTACAAGTGCTATGCAACGATGATATATGATGTTTTCGATGTTTTTTTTTCGTTCAAAAAGTCAATTATTTAAACAGCTGTGTGAGAACGGCTATGGCTATAATGAACAACGATGCAACGATATCATTTTTTACGAGTTTGACATGACTTTGTTTCGAGAGCTCATACGAATATATCGAAATTTCGTCACATAAGACTATACGTCACAGGATATTTATAGCTCGTTAGTTTTAATTTTTTGAGCTTTAGTCAGTTGGTGTTGAACTCATTGAAAATAAAGCTTGTTACATCCAAGTCTACAAACAATTTTTTAGATATTCGTTTCATGGCACTTTCTAAGGGCGACCGATTTCACTGAATGTCACATTCTCATTAATATCCATAATTTTTCTTGCAGCGTTGAAGGAGGACCTTTATGAAATTTGTCAGTGAGCCTTGTGTTCATGTCAATATTTTGTTAATATTTTGCAAGATAACTATAAATACTTCTAAAGGATGATGGTTTAACGCTAAAAATCGAATGTAGACGTTCACGGCACGAAAACAACTAGATGAGTTAATTCCATTTTGACTCAAAATATTTTTTTATACACATGCCGTCTTTTGAGTGTAAGTGTTGTTTTTGTATAAAAAATGACTCAAAAAATAATTAAAAAATAATATCTCAACCAGATTGATTTCTCATTGCAGAAACTTTTGCAGTAACTGTAAAAACTTTTGAAGTAATGTATTATAAATGGACTGCATGGACGTAGCATTCATTTCATAATAATGACAAAAACACGTTTCTGTGAAAACTCAGCAAAACTGTTCTAACCTGGCTAACCTGGAATAATATTGTGCCTGAAATATTGAGGCTGGATTTGGTATTCTCAGACTATTGTTTGTTTGAACCTTTACATAATTCTATCATAGTGTATATTGTCACTTTTAATTCCCATACCAATTTTACAATAGTCCTTTGCTATGTCGACGGCATTATGTATCAACAAAATCTTCAAAAGGGTAATTTATCAAAGTTTTTTGTATGAATCCTTTTAATATCAGTTTTAAAATATTTCCGTAAATGAATTTTACAACTGAATTCTTCCCCATTTGCCAAATATACAAAATGAAAGAGTACCAAACATATTTTACATACCAAATATTGCTTATTCATGATATTATTTTCATATCCTGCAATTGATTCCTATTGAAACAAAACCATTCTCCCATGATGAATACCAAAAATCGAATTGAAATTTCGTTTTGGTGTTAAATCGATGCTTTTTCTTTCGTTTAGTGTCTTGCCGAAAAATTAATTAGATCAAAACCTTCGAGCCGACACCTTTTATTCCAAAGGTGGATGATACGCCACAAATTTATTTATTCGACCGTAACTAGAAGCATTCATCGAAACAGAGCTTCCTAAAATAAAAATAGATTATAGCCAGTAGGACGGTAACAGTTAAAAAATACGACGTAAAAACTGTTACCCGTGGATAATCTGTCGGCACTTTGGTCCATCAATTAATAAAAAAATAAATGAAAGTTAGTTATCCGAAACGTCCAAAGTATTTTCTTTTTCTCTTCGTTTTTGTTTTTATTTTAAGGTTTATTACGTAACCAAAAGTCGTTATTTTGTTTAATAAAATGTCTAAATATAAAAAAGTAGATACAAGAAACAAAAATCATCTAGAAAACAATAGTCATGTTATTACAAGAATTCACGCAGACCTTGATTAAATGTTTTGCCTTGTATTAAATTTTTGATGGTTTGGGTTTAAACCATAATACAAAATGGTTACTGTTAATAAACAAACTGGGAGTTTTCAGATATATTTTAATATACCTATTCTTGTAATTTTTCCAGTGATACCTGTTCTGCGCTGTTTTATTCCATTATGGTCCATCTATTGTCTTGAGATCATTGCTCTGTCTCATTTGAGGCTATCCTCTCGTTGTGTTCCTTCTCCTAATCTACATTTTTTCCCTTCCTTTTCCGATCTGCTCATATAAATCATTGAGTTTTGACAATTTTATCCAGGTTAGTCCCAGTAATGATCCAGATCTGATAGCTGTATTCCATAATTGGGAGAATGCATACATTAAAAGCTCTATTTTTTAAGCATTCCTTTTTTTGAAGGTGATATTACTGGGTGCGGCGTTTCTCGCAAACAAGCTTCCACCTTCGTCGGTCTTGCCAATCATTTTCGTGGAGGCCACTATTTTCCATTGCTTTCTTTACACCTACTGCCCATGACAACTTTGATCATCCTCATTTCCTTCGTTGTATCGGAGTCTAGTGCTATTCCGTTGAAGGCCACCTTTTTGTCTCCATCTTTTTCATGTGGCCATAAACATTTCGCTTTTACAGCGTCTATTATGTCTGATGAATTATTCCTTCTCTTATTGTTTCGTTTCTGACTTTATCCATAAGAGTCTTACCACAGCTACGTCACCAAAAGTTCATTTTCATAGCCTTCAAACTTTGTATATTTCCGGCAGATACTTCTCATACCTCTGTTCCGTTCCACTATAACCTAATATAGCTTTCGTTTGATATTATATTATGTTACATTCATATCGTTATTTGGCATATTTCTATTCCACATTAAATAGTATAGCTATTCGTTACTGATTTCAATACGTAAACTGAATTTTTGGTTGATGTTTCTACGTTTAATTTCTTCTCAAATTTATGTTTGTGAAACTCTCAAAATCTCTTTCTAGGTCTAAAGAAACCAAATATGCTTAATATTATTTATTATTTGTTATTTCACGTATGGGCCCTGGTGGACCACGCGAAGTACAATTCGAGACGTTTGTTGTTGTTAGCCTTCCTTTCGCCCATACTAATTTCATTACTTCGCTATGAGCTTTTTTCCTTTCGTCAGACCAAGTTGTTCCAGTCTTCCTACATTTTTCTCTCTGGCCAACCTTCCAAACGTTAACCTTGTGTCTGAAACAGAATCTATCCTGAATTTCCCTTTGTGTAATATTTGCTGATCTTAGGTCCTTTTTAATTGCAGCAATCCATTTAATTATTTCTACTTTAGCTCTACTCCTATTTTCATAAAATTCGACTATTTGTCTAGTTAGCCTACTCGAATTCATCCGTTTTATGTGTCCGTAAAACTTAAGTCTTCTTTTTCTCATATCGCTATGTATATCTGTGTATTGTTTGATTTCTTGGTTTTCTCGAAGTCGGTATGTTGTGCTATTTATTTGTTTGGGGTCTAGGATTTTTCATATGATTTTTCTTTCCTTCTTTTCAATGTCCTCGATGTCCCTCTTTCTATTCAAAATGAGCGTTTCTGCAGCATTACGACATTCTGGCTTAATAACTGTGTTGTAATGTCTCAGTTTTGTGTTTTTAGATAGACATTTTTTGTTGTAAATATTTTGTGTAAGTCTCAATACCGTTTCCATTTTTTGACCCTTATTGGCCGCTTTTTCCAACCCATTTTCCATGATTATTTCACCCAAATATTTGAATTGAGAGACTCGTCTGATGTTACCATATTTTGTTTTTAGAAATGGTGTTCTTAGTCTGTTGCAGGTCATGTATTGTGTCTTTTCAAAGGAAATTTGGAGTCCCACCTTTTCTGCTGTTTCTTTTAGAATTTCAATCTGTTTCTGTGCCGTTAATACATCTTGAGCTAAAATTGCTAGATCATCAGCAAATGCCAGACAATCAATTTTGATGTTGGTTCTCCCCAGTTTAATGGGCTGGTCAATATTCAGGGCCGACTTTTTTTCACGCCACTCCTGTATTACTTTTTCTAGAACACAGTTAAATAAGAGTGGCGAAAGTCCATCCCCTTGTCTCACTCCACTTTTAATTTTGAAGGGCTCTGAGATGTCACCCATGAATTTAACTTTTGACCTTGTGTTAGTTAACGTTGCTTTAATAATTGCCAGCGTTTTCAGATCTAGTCCCTGTTCTTTCAAGATTCGGTATAAAGATTCGCAGTCAATAGAATCATATGCTTTTTTGAAATCCACAAATGTACAGACGAGATTTTTATTGTACAGTTTTTGATGTCTTAGAATCAACTTTATATTCAGGATCTGGTCAGGGCAGGATCTGCCCGGTCGAAAACCTGCTTGATATTCACCAACGTTAGGTTCTAACTGTCCCTGTGCAAATATGCTTATATTATTTTAAATATTTTAAATATTATATTATTTTAAAAAATATGATCTTGCGGATTCTAAAGCCATTCTGACTGTGATAGTTATTCTTCGACAAAGGTCTATAACGATTTCATAGTAAACGATGCTTATTAAAGTAATGTCTTTAATTCTCGTAGTTCCTGGTGTCACAGTTTTTAAATATTTGTATAATTAGATCTATTTTTGCAAGCTTCATGTACTGCCCTCTGTTACATGTTCGATAAGATATGAGTTTGTCGTTAAATTTTTTATAGTGTTTTGAAAATTTCTGGTGTTATTCTATCGTGGGCTGTAAATTTTTCTTTTTATTGTATTTAATTGTAAATTTATATAATGTTTAATCATATTCATATAATTCCTTCTATTTCTTCTTCTAAATGTATTTTGTCTTCTAGGTCATTATTCTGTAAGTTATTTTATATTATATTATTATGTAGGTTCGTCGTTATTCATTTGGGCTTAAATTTATATATTTAGGATTTCCTAGAAGTATTATCTGCATCTTTCGATTATTTTATTATCATGTACTATTATTCTATTATTTTTTTAATCTTTCACAGGTGCCAGTATACAATGTATTTTGCAACAGAGCTTTTCGTTTAATCTATTGTCATTTTCCAATTTCCTTCCAAATTATTTCCAGAATTGTTATTTGGTTTGTTTAAGAACCTTTTTACTTTGATTCAAAGTCATACCACCTTTCAAACTGTAGTTCGACAAGATTGAAAGATCTAACATCGATTTCAGGGCGATTTTTTAAGCCACTGTTCGATAAAATCATTTAAATACTTAAATTACATGTCATTCATTCTATATGTGCAACATAAAAAACCAAGGCAGCATTTTTGTTGTTCTTCGCATTCTATTAAAACGACTAATTGGTAAACTAAATAAACGTATATCACGAAACATATTTTTTGAATCAGCCACATATATTTATTTAAAAATCCCACTACGAAATTTGAATCATAAGGCAGTTATCAACAACGTATTTATCATGTGTGTCTCCATTCGCTAAACCACGAGTTTAAAACGGCCGCAGGGAAATGGTAGTACTAATTCATAAATCACCGCGGAAAGGGTACCCATAATACCAAGAGATGTGGGATAAAATATGGGATGCCGAACAGAACCTTTTTACACACTGTTTAATTATTTTTAATTTAGTACGTTAGCCCAATGTATTATTAAAGTGTAATCGATATCATTTTAGATAATACACTTGGCACGAATTTATGTTCTTATGTGGTCGGTGTTTATGCTAAAATACGGATAAGAAAAGGCTTTGCCAAGTGAATTTTTGAATTTCGATGTTGATCCAACTTATTGTTCGTTATTATAAAATAGTTATAACAAACAATTTTTTCCATTAGACTTATTCTTATAAATTTTGTTTTTCTTAAAATGTTCACGGTACTGAACTGTACTGTACTGTACTGAACAGTACTGAAGAATAACGGACATCCCTTGAAGAAGGTATCACCGCCAAACTATTGAAAAATCTCGGACCAAACTTAGTGTAGGAAGTTACGCAAATTATCACTAACATCTTGCAAAAGGAAAATTACCAGGCGAATGGAAATGTGCTCCTATCCACTTGCTCCACAAGAAAATAGACAGAACAGATGTGAATAACTACAAAGGAATC
Organism: Cosmopolites sordidus; assembly: GCA_031761425.1. Lineage (NCBI taxonomy): Eukaryota > Metazoa > Arthropoda > Insecta > Coleoptera > Curculionidae > Cosmopolites > Cosmopolites sordidus. Next base: position 642,929 of record JARFXV010001410.1, read on the forward strand.
TCCCTAATACAAGTTATCTAGAAAATCCTCTCAGCAAGCCGTCTCCAGAGGATACAAGAACAACTAGAACACTTTATTGGCGAGTACAGGCAGGCTTTCACCCTGGTCGCTTATGCACTAACAAATAAAACTTTAATCTAAAAGCAATACCAAAATACAAAGCTATCAGGAACGTCTCCATTATCTACACGTTCGTGGACTTCAAGAAGGCATATGAACAAGGACTGTATGTCAAAACAATATGATTGGTCAAGCAGACACTGACAGACACAATCTATAAAGTCGAAATTATGGAAAAAATTTTCGAACCCTTTCTGATTAAAACCGGAGTATGCCAAGGAAACGGATTATCATTACCCTTCTTCAACTTAGTCCTAGACAAAGTCATAAGGGAATGGGGAAAAAGAACTGAAAAATTGAGGAAACTGATACTAATGTTTGAACTCCAAACTAATGTTCTTCCTGAATCAGAAACCAAGCCAATACTCGTCTCATCGGAGAAAATAACGTTACTCCAGTTTATCCATCTCTAGGATTATGATCAACCATTTCTCGAGTCCATTGCAATCTTACATTTTTTGTAGAAGGGTTAGTTTGGGAACACATAAATGTCTTCTGCAATGCAAATTTACCGCTTTCAGTCTGCGTGTTATTATTTATCGTAATACATTTACTCCTTCAAGCCCAACAAGCTTCCTTGATATACCACTAGTAAATTCCAGACGATGTTTTCGAGTTATCTTTGATTTCTGCCGGTCTTGGGCAGCTGTTCATCGTTTCAATCCCTTTTGGGATGATCCTTTACGTCATTTGACTTTTGAAATTTTTATACATTTTCGATACAGTACTTTGGGAAACACCTAAAATTTCCGCGATATCACTTTGATTATAGTCCTGTAGTAACAAAGCAATTACTCTTGATCTGATTACGGATTGATTGAAAGTTGCAAAAGAACTAAAATAATGTGTAAATACCAGTATCAACGGAATGTGTAAAAATCGAAAAATCTGTGTTATCAGCAAAATAGCAAAATAATGCTTTTGTTATTTTTATTTCAAGACGGTCTAAAATAAACATCCATCATAATTTTTAGACTACCATAAACGTAGATATTTTATTTGAAAATATTACAAACTTTTGGATGTATGTGTATTTATTTATTTATATATATATATATATATATATATATATATATATATATATATATATATATATATATATATATATATATATATATATATATATATATATATTATTATTGGTGGACCACGCGAAGTACAATTAGAGGCGTGTGTTGTTGTTAGCCTTCCTTTGAGCCCATACTAATTTCATTCTTTCGCTATGAGCTTTTTTCCTTTCGTCAGACCAAGTTGTTCCAGTCTTCCTACATTTTTCTCTCTGGCCAACCTTCCAAACGTTAACCTTGTGTCTGAAACAACCTCTATCCTGAATTTCACTTTGTGTAATATTTGCTGATCTTAGGTCCTCTTTAATTGCCGCAATCCATTTAATTATTTCTACTTTAGCTCTACTCCTATTTTCATAAAATTGGACTATTTGTCTAGTTAGCCTATTCGGATTCATCCGTTTGATAAGTCCGTAAAACTTAAGTCTTCTTTTTCTCATATCGCTATGTATATCTGTGTATTGTTTGATTTCTTGGTTTTCTCGAAGTCGGTATGTTGTGCTATTTATTTGTTTGGGGCCTAGGATTTTTCTTATGATTTTTCTTTCCTTCTGTTCAATGTCCTCGATGTCCCTCTTTCTATTCAAAATGAGCGTTTCTGCAGCATATATACATTCTGGCTTAATAACCGTGTTGTAATGTCTCAGTTTTGTGTTTTTAGATAGGCATTTTTTGTTGTAAATATTTTGTGTAAGTCTCAATGCCGTTTCCATTTTTTGACATCTACCCTTATTGGCCGCTTTTTCCAACCCATTTTCCATGATTATTTCACCCAAATATTTGAATTGAGAGACTCGTCTGATGTTACCATATTTTGTTTTTAGAAATGGCGTTCTTAGTCTGTTGCAGGTCATGTATTGTGTCTTTTCAAAGGATATTTGGAGTCCTACCTTTTCTGCTGTTTCTTTTAGGATTTCAATCTGTTTTTGAGCCGTTAATACATCTTGAGCTAAAATTGCTAGATCATCAGCAGATGCCAGACAATCAATTTTGATGTTGGTTCTCCCCAGTTTAATGGGCTGGTCAATATTCAGTGCCGACTTTTTTTCACGCCACTCCTGTATTACCTTTTCTAGAACACAGTTAAATAAGAGTGGCGAGAGTCCATCCCCTTGTCTCACACCAGTTTTAATTTCGAAGGGTTCTGAGATGTCACCCATGAATTTAACTTATGACCTCATGTTAGTTAACGTTGCTTTAATAGTTGCCAGCGTTTTCAGATCTAGTCCTTGTTCTTTCAAGATTCGAAATAAAGATTCGCTGTCAATAGAATCATATCCTTTTTCGAAATCCACAAATGTACAGACGAGATTTTTATTGTACAGTTTTTGATGTCTTAGAATCAACTTTAGATTCAGGATCTGTTCAGGGCAGGATCTGCCCGGTCGAAAACCTGCCTGATATTCACCAATGTTCGGTTCTAACTGTCCCTGTGCTCTGTCTAGTAGACATTGAGATAGAATCTTGTAACAAACTGGGAGAAGATATATTCCTCTATAGTTGTTTACATCCGTTCTATCTCCTTTCTTATGTAGTGGATGGATTAGAGCATCTTTCCAGTCTTCCGGAATCCGTTCGGTTCGCCAAACTTCTTGTAGAATTTTGGTTATTTCCTTGATTGTACCTGGACCAGCGGATTTCAAAAGTTCAGCAGTGATTCCATCTTCACCAGAAGCTTTGTTATTTTTAAGCCGCTTGATTTGCTTAAATATTTCCTCTTCATTCGGTGGTAATGATATATATATATATATATATATATATATATATATATATATATATATATATATATATATATATATATATATATATATATATATATATTTTAGGGAGAGAAAATCGCTGCTGCAATAAACCGCATTAATAAAGAAATTTCTAACTGAATTAAAATGTCTTAATCAGCATTTGATAAATTTAACGACATTTTTGCATAAGATATATCCAATATATTAATAAGATATATACAATATATTAAAATGAAAACTGTACAATCAATGTGTTCTCTCTGTACTTACCTTTGGAGCTGAGACATGAAATATCATAAAACGGCACGCTCAAAGATTAGCTAGAACATAGCGGACATACGAAACAAGAATGTTCGGTATAAAATTAACCGATTGAAAGCGCAATGAATGGAGCCGGGAACCAGATAAAATTGCAAACGTAATGAATATAATAGCTGAATTATAATGGATTGGTGGGACACGTGTTCCGTAGATTCGATAAAATGTGGATGAAACTAATTTTGTAGTTCAGACCAAGAGTTGGACTGACTGACTTGAACTTTTCACTAAGTTTTTGCCGCTTTCTTTATCCATCCTCTCTCCATCTAATGTGTGACCTTCATATGAGTGATTCTTGGACTCCACTACAAAATTAGTTTCACCCATGTGTTATCAGATCTACGGACTATGTGTCCGACCTAAGAAGAAGAAGAAGAAGTGGGGGGTCCCACCATATCCCTATCCACCGCCTGCTCTGAAGGAGTCAGACGGTGCCCCTCTTAGTCTTAAATGAAAGTATTTAAGTTTAATTAATTAACGTATACAAATAGTACAAGACAGGAAAGAGTAAAAGAACTAGACTTTGAACGAGGTAAAGAAATTGAATTAAACGCTTCTTCTTGTTCAGTGTTGCTAAGAATAAAATAACAAATAAATCATTATTAATTAAGTACATATTAATTTAACATAAAATAACTCCGTTCGAGCCCAATTCCAAACAAACAAATTTAATTAAGGGTGAGAAAGGTGGATCCCGCAAGAGTGGGCCACCGCCCGGGAAGTCCCTATAAGAAGTTCCCTATGTGTCCGACCTATCCAACTTGACTGTGGTGTAATGCAGACGGATAAGTTTTATTATGAATAAATACATGATAAAAGGATACATTAGTAAAATTGTTGCAATTTACATTAAACATAACAATTCAATTATTGCAATTAAACGAGAAATTCGGTCAAAATATTCTAATCGTCCGATGCCTTATACAACTACAATTTGTCGTTTATTCAACTACTTTTAAGAATTTGGAACAGTTGGGGATAGGTTCTGCCTCGGAGATCCAAGAACATCGAGAAGAGTTGAAAATATTGGAGGTATAGGTCAAGTGTGGAGTAGTCTCCATGAACGTCGATTCTAGGACATAATGTAATTGGTCATTCAAATTGGGTGGTTTTTTTAATTCTTGAATAAAACGCAGATGGCGTTGTGAATTTACTTAGGTCTAGTCTCATTTCAATGGATTCGTATACAGTACAACAACCCGTTAAAATTGTTAAATTATTTTATTAAAATGGACGTTCAATGAAAAATATTTTTAGAAAAACATGTGATATTTATGGTTTGCACAATGGCTCTGAAAGCACTATCAATCGAATTGTTCAAAAATTGGTTCGGTGGAAGAATACAGAAGAGCAATATATAGTCGTAGTGGGCGTTCACAAGAGCATATTGATTTGGTACGTGAAAGTGTTGCGGAAGATCCAGAAATTTTCATTAGTTGACGTTCACAACAATTTGAACTCAAGTGAATCCACAACATGATGTATTTTACGATAGAATTTATCTCTGAAAGTATATGAGATTCACGGGAGTTAAAACCACTGGATCATTCAAAACATCGTGCATTTGTCAACTGGATCAAAGAACAAACATATGATTTTACCCAAAAATCGTCTTTTTAGATGAAGCACGATGAGAAGCTTCATATCCTAAACGAGTCACTCTTTGGTGAGCATTATGGTCAAGAGGTTTAATTGGGCCGTATTTCTTTCAGAATGCTGCTGATGAAACTGTAAACTGTTAATGTTCGATATCGTGAGATGATTACAGGATTTGTGTGGACTGAATTAAATAATATTGATCTGGAGGCTATGTGATTCCAACAGGATGGCTTACACTTCACCCTGCTAATGAAACAACTGATTTATTGAGAGTAAATTTTCCTGGACGTTATTGCAAGAAACAATGATGTTGATTGGCGCTCAAGATCATGTGATTTGACACCGTTGGACTATTTTCTATGGGGTTACGTGACAAGCCAGGTAAATAAGAACACTCCACAATCGATTCCTGAACTTAAGGATGGAATTGTTCGAGTCATTGGTGAGATAGAGCCACGGTTATGCCAAAATGTCCACATTCCCAAATTTTGATAAGAGAGTGTTAAGTTTAATTATCAATCAAACTTTTTTGAAAACTACGCAAATTTTGGGTTTTATTCAAGAATTTAAAAAGGAACAATTGAAAACAATTTGGAAGACCCTTTACAATAGGACATTTCTCCACTTAGTTTATATCGAATTTTGAGAATTGATTCTGTTTCCTACAGATGTTTCTCTATAAGATGCAAATTGTTCAAGACCTGTTACCTACAGATAATAATTAAGCAATAGAATACTGAAATGCCATCATAAACCACTTTCATCAAATTGGCAGTTTTCAAGCAAAATTGATTTGACACCTCTGAAATGTCGTTTTTTGAAGTAAAAGGTTTACATAAATAAGCTCTAAAGCGTACAGCAACTGAAGTACAGCATCCTTGCTGAAATTACTGCATTAATATCAGATTTGATGACGATTCAGGAGTTACTCACTTAAGAAGGGGATAGGCTAAATTTTGAGACTGGTTGTTCCACACGTGATAATTGATGAATAATCTGAAATACTGATTTCTAATGTTAACGGTTGACACCTAGTATCCTTGTGAAAACTAACAGTAATTTAGTTATAGAAGAGCGCGTATTATCTTGGCCCGTTTTGGAATCTTCTAAAGTGTGAAAATAGATGAGGCTTAGTGATTATCTAAGTATCAGTGGTCAAATTTCATCGAATGAACACTCCAGATTTTTGACTGCCATAGAGAAAAGTCATTATTCCCACATACAAAAGGCACCTTTGTTCAATATCGATATCTCATGCCGTTTGTGAGATACTCATGTTCGAATATTCCATTGCTCATTTTGTCGATAACTGAAAAATCTGCAATTTACAAAGCGTGCCTTAAATATCGCAACATCAAAAATACAAGGCACTTTATTTAAAATAACAATTTTTTAAAAAATTGTTATTTAAACTTTGTTAAAGTGTCTGCCGTTTACCTCAGTACACTTTCGCAGTGTCTTTGTGAAGTAACGCCTCACATTTGAGAAGATATTTTATACATTTTTAATAACATTGGCTGCTGCTGAATTTTTTGAAAAAGTTGGTCTGGTGTATTGATTTCATCATGGTAAACTAAAGACTTCATATGAACCTACAAATAAAACTCTAACGGATTAATGTCTCGGCTATGAGGTGGCCAAGGAAACTCATCACCGTGCCCAATCAATGATTGTGGAAAACGTTGATACAAATGATTTCGCACTGCAACACAATACATAATAAAATGCGGTACAAAATTGTACACAATAAAATGCGGTGGGGTCTGATCTTGCATGAACCACATGTCTTGTCTTAAGTTTAGAGGTCTACCGTCCAAAAGGTCAAATAAATCATTTACTAAAAAATACACATATTGATCTTCATTCAGTCTTTGTGGAAACTCAAATGGGCCGATTCAAGAATTGTCGATAATACCGCACTAAATGTTAATTGAAAATTCGTGCTGAAAATGTAGCTCTCTTGGTAGGTCTGGATTTTCCAGGACGCAATAATGATTATTTCGTCAGTTAACAATTCCGCGTCTGGTAAAAGTTGCCTCATTTCGTTGTTGTCTCAAAGTTGCCTTTTTTCAGAAACATGGGGTTTTCGTTTTTTTAATGTAGTAAATTTTGATAAATTTCTGATCTAGCCGACAAATCTTAAATAATTATTAATTATTTTTCTTTATGGAGAACCCTTGAAACGGTAGATTATCTAATTCCTGTAGGTGCCTCCAAACACCTAATGCTTAGTTCAGGATTTTCCATGATACTAACCAAAATGCCATCTTCTTGTTTTACCGTTACACGTTTCGGTCGTTCACCAGGATTGTTGTAATAAAACGAACCTGTTTCACCTAACTGATTGAAAATTCTTTGAAAAATTTGTCGATCTGGGATGATTCTGGATGGGATTCTGGTTGCTATTCATACCTGCTAACTGCAGCGCGACTATTGTAATTTACTTGTGCATAAACGCAGAGCATATCCCTTAAATTACGGTTAGAAAACTGATTAAGTCTCGGAATTTTTTACAAATTATTTAACACCAACTCAAGAATCTCCAGTCTTGTTTCCACCTAAGTTTAATAGGAGAGATAGAAAACAATGACAGTTGTTATTAAGACGCAATAATTTGTACACAATATTCAAGAAATACTTTGTAAATTGCATATTTTTCAGCCATCGACAACATGTGTAATAGAATATTCGAACACGAATATCTCAAAGGGTGTGAGATACCGATATTGACCAAGGGTACACTTTTGACGTGGAAATTATAACTCTTCCTTATTTTGAAGTCAAAATATTAACAAATAACAAATATGAGCTGGTTAATTCCTCAGAAGGTAGGTAGCAAGCGACTTTTAGGAAGTAGGCTCAAGCTAGTACCAAATTCGGATTTGTCACCTTTAAACTTGATACCTTCAATCATTTCTAAATGATCTCAATTTTTCGAAAATTTACTTTCACTTTCAACACCCTGTGTCTTTTTAATGACTAACATTTACCAACACATTTATTGATTAAATCCTAAAAATAATAAAAAAAAAATTGATCTCTACTATCACCAGTTGCCATATGGCGAATAAGTTGTGGGACACAATATATATATATATATATATATATATATATATATATATATATATATATATATATATATATATACATAATATTGAATTGAATATAATATTCAATTCAACCGTGAAAGGTCCATTGTTCCTGGATTCAATGGAGATATACTTTTTGTTTTTTTTTTAATTCGGCATTAGCTATTGACGGCATAGGCTTTTAACTACCCAAACATAGAGTAAAAAACTAGAGGTAGAGTGGGCAAACAGGACTTGTTTAAAAGAATTTATTTAATTGCTCTCGAATTTAACCACGCTGTATACCGATGGCTAAACAAATTTACAAAGGCTGCTTTGTTTGGCTAGTCGCAAAGTGTGTTTGCCCACGTCTAAAAAATAAAATGTCCTCCTCCGTCTCCGTCTTCTGCTTTTCTCTAATAAAAATTTAGGGTTTCAATTAACACCTGCCGCTGAAGAAAGGGAGGACGTGTTTTATAATGGTAGCAGTGGTTTTGTAAAGCCGCCTATTTAATAACAGGAAGAATAACATAAACGTTCTTAAAAGCGGAAGGAATATTAGGATATGTTAGTTTAATGTGAACAAAGTACTTTTTATATAGTGTTGTTTAATATTTGTTGTGCTTGTTTGTGTTTTAATATTCATTGAATCTTCAAAAATTAAGGTTTAATAGGAATCTAACAGTAAAATTTATATATGTGATATGATATATATATATATATATATATATATATATATATATATATATATATATATATATATATATATATATATATATGATATGATTTATATATGTACTGTATTCATTAAACTGCATATAACGTTGGGTTTCGTTTGGTTGAGATTTGAATGTATACAAAGATTTTGAAATTATACAAAGAGCACAAGGGAGACCGTTACGTCTATAAAACAGATTAACTATCAGTTGATTAGTACGAGAGTAGTCGGAAAAGTTTTCAGCCTCAATTAATCATAAATTTCATCTTCATCTTGATCTTTAAAGATAACCTTGAACATTTCAGCCATATTATATGTTCACTTGTTGTTTGACAGCCGATGTTATGTTTTTATGTCAGTCCATGTTAGTGTTTCTGTAAAGATGGCAAAAATCTAATATCGAGCCGTCATTTAAATCTTGTAATTGAAAGGCAAGAACATCATAACATTGAGTTGTTGCAAAACTTCGTCCCATTTTTTTGAAAGAAAATTGAAGACAAATTTTATTCACTAAAAATTACATTTATTCAATATAGTATATGCAGTTCTATCGATGGCCTTTTCCATCTGTTCCGTAGTTGCATAATCTTATACTAATAGAAGTTTTGTGGCTTCGGGCTAAAGAAATGATCCAGGTAAATTTACAGGTTTTCCAAAGAAGAAAGCTGTTTTGAAGCGATCTATATAAATGATAGTCGGAAGGCGCAAGGTCTGGAGAGTACAGGGGATGGACCAAAACATCCCGGTCAAGTTGCAAAACTTTGTTTCGGGTGGCCAAATATACACACTTTCTGATAGCTAATTCTGGTCGATTGCTCGTTATAATACACTTTGTTGTAAATAGTATTTCTCTGAATTAATAACGCCCCTACTGCTGGCATGCACCTCCAAACCATGATGCTTTCGCCCCCATGTTGGACAGTAGGTGTCAAGCACACTATGAGTAATGCTCCATCATGCCTTCGCCTGGCGTACTAGGCCCCAGATTTATTAAAAATCTGCCGAGATGTAAAAAAATACAGAAATTAGTTTTTCTTTATCCACCCCATACAGATTGATTTGATTTTTTTGTACCTACAAAAAAGAAAATAAAGTAACTGAGGAACGTACCTCTATATTTGACTTATCGGTAAAAATTACTTTAGACAAATCTTCAACTGTCCAGTGGGCAAATTTTTAGCCCATGCTAAACGGTTTTTCTTATGGTCCTATATCAGGTAAGGCTTTTGTGGCTACTTTGCCTTGTAAATCAGCTTTCTTGAGAGGTCTTCTTGCTGTACTAGCCCAAAGTGAAATTCCCTGTTGAGCGAATAAGCGCTACTTAAATCCCGAGATGATTGCCTCGATCTTGTAAAACGAGTCGCTCTAAATCTCGATCGGTTGTTCTACATGTACGCCGTTTTCTTCATGCTTTCGCTTTATTTTCGCAGGACCCCGTCCTTCTTATAGTTTTTTAAGGTGGTTTGCATAGCACATCTAGAGCACTTGATTTTTTTTGCAATTACGACTTGCGAAAATCCTTGTTGGGTTAACAGCACGACCTAATAGTCTAGCGTATATATATATATATATATATATATATATATATATATATATATATATATATATATATATATATATATACATATATATATATATATATATATATATATATATATATATATATATATATATCTATATATATAAATACATATATATATATATATATATATATATATATATATATATATATATATATATATATATATATATATATAAATACATATATATATATATATATATGTATATATATATATATATATATATATATATATATATATATATATATATATATATATATATATATATATATATATAATTATATTCTCCACAAGCCCGCTATGTAACTTTTTGGTAACATTATTTGATCTTTTGCAGACCGAAACTGGAGTTTGTATAATTTGAAAATTTTAAGAAATTAAGACATATATAATTCGTAAACTCTAAACTAACATCCATGCCGCTATAGCTGTAAAAAAGCTGCAACATTATAGGAACGTAATCGAAAATTTTGTCGAAAATCATGTTATGTAAGAAGTAATGAGTAGGTATTTAGGTAATGTATTATTCCATATTCCCATCTCTCACCTTACCTCAATTATTTATATTAAAAAAAAACAAATCAATTAGTTAATGGATTGTTTGGATCTCAGCTAATGAAAGTCAAAAAATTGAATTTTGATTATCCGAACAATATGGCGCTACAAGTACATATTCTAAAGAAATAGTTTTGTTTCTTTTTCTACCATTACATTTTTCAAATAGGAATAAGGATATTAAAACATGAACATTAAAGAGTAAATTCTAGTACTGCCATTCACCCTAAAAATGATGGAGACGTTCACGATTACATTTTTCATAACTTTTGATCTACATGGTGCATAAAATCTTATAAAAGTAAATTATATTTTTTTAAATTTAGAAAAAAACAGTATTGAAAAACTATTATAAAGGAAAGCTTTGAACATAAATTATATTAATAAAGCAATTAGCGAAGTCTTAAACCTTTTAGTAATAAGGCTTAAGAATGTATTTTGTTGTAACCAAACACGTTCAAGCTAATTGCAGAAAATTTTGAATAATTGCTTGCAATAATTTACAACATGTTAAACTTCGATTGTATTAAGGTCACTATGGATATGCAACGTTTAATTAGGCTTACATAACAAATTGTTTTATGGCTTTTCCAATATTTTATTGTTCGTTTGGATAATATCGTAATGTGGCATTAATTCGTCGAGAATGTCGATTGAGGATATGTGGTTAATGAACCGAAAAGTCACGATACAGTTATCGAAAAGAGAACCGACAAAATAAAAATGTAGATCGTAATGTGAATATAAAGGGGTGTGATTGAAGCACTTTATATCGCCGTTTACAACTCCGAACACATAATTATAAAGAGACGTTTCAAAAATTACGATAATTTGTTGTTTGATCATATTTGGTTATTGGCAGCCGATACCCCCTCAGTTCAATAAAAATAGAGCTACGAAGATCGGTACGAGGGTAGAGCGAATAGTCAGATATTTCTTAAATAAAAAGTCCAATTCTTCGATCCAATCGAAAACCGATTTATTTTTTGTAGTTTCCTTTTAGTTATAATATATATATATATATATATATATATATATATATATATATATATATATATATATATATATATATATATATATATATATATCATCATCGTCATTATCAACGTCATTAGCCCGTGTCAATCCAAGCATGCTTCCAACTCTCACGGTTTTAAGCTTTCTTCTGCCATTCGGCTGCAATATATTTTATGATGTCATCAGTCCATTGTGTTTTCAGTCTTCTCTGTGGACGTTTGCGGTCAAGTGGTATCCAGGATCGCCCTGTTCTATCTTTCGTCCCATCGCCTTGCTACATAGCCTGCCCATCTCCATTTCAATTATTTGATTCCTCCAATGATGTCATTCAGTTTCGTTTGCTCCCTGATTCATGTGCAGGTATTTTTATCCCATCTAGAAATGTCAAGCATACATCTTTCCATTCCTCTCTGTGCTACCCGAAGTTTTTGAATTGATTGCGATGTGACTGTCCAGGTTTCACTTCCATATGTCATAACTTGCAGGCTACACGGATCAAACACTTTTCTTTTCAGGCAAAGTGGTAGTTTGTTCTCAAACACTATGCTGAGCCTGCCAAATGCCTATTTAACTCGTCTTTCCGCCTCCCGGACGGTATATATATATATATATATATATATATATATATATATATATATATATATATATATATATATATATATATATAGTCATCCACAACTTCCAAATCCGTTCCTAAAATAGATATTCTTTTGTCTTCAGCAAATTTATAGAACATGGCCTGATTTTTCATCTGGTTTATTATCAAGCCAAATCGTTCTCTAGCTCTTTAATGCAACTCTTGGTCTTGTGAAAGAAGGACGATATCATTTGCGAATCTAAGATGGTTTAGGTATACACCATGTATTTTTATTCCATGTTGCTATCAATCCAGATTACGGAACACTTCTTCCAAGCAAGCTGAAATCTAAACTTTAAACTCAGCTTACTGCGAATTCACATACGGGGTTAATTCTCGATATTTTGCTTCGCGTTAGAGTTATCAAAAAAAGTTATTAGAAAAAGTTGTTCAGAATATTATTTTAACCCCACATATCTAGTTTTATGACAAAATTCGCATTTTTATTTTTTTCTTTATTTTGGTCTATACCCAAAATTATTACATGTTTATTTTCTAATTTGATAATTAACGTGCTCTTGAAAGTAATAATTTGACACTAGTGTTAAATGTCACTCAGATTAAACTTTGAGTTTAAATAATAATTTAAATATCGTTTAAATATCGACTTTCATGACAAAATTCGCATTTTTTAATTTTTTCTTTATTTTGGTCTATATAAACAATTGTTACAAGTTTATTTTTTAATTTAATAATTAGTGTGCTATGGAAAGTACTAACTTGACTCTAGTGTTAAATGTCACTCAGAATAAACTTTGACTTTATTGCTTTAAGTTCTAGTCAGTGATCACAGAATTAAAAGATTTTTTATTTTTGATTTTAAGAGAAAAAATCGTAATAATCCGGTTGTTTGTTGATTTTGCTCGTAGTAGCAGAGAAGTTGCTGCAGAGTTTAACATGAGAGATCTGTAACGTGTTCCTATTACCATTAGATGCATTGAAACTATTTATTTTGTTTAAATAAATTATCCGCCAATTCAGCAAATTAAACAAATATCCGCCGCTACTTCCGACAATGCGCATTGTAATAATATAAAGTCGTTAAATTATATGACTTGGTAGCTAGTTAACAGGTCCGTTCCTCGAAATATTTGTTTCACCGAACTGTTCCCTAAATAAATCGTTTGTTGTATTGTTTGTTGTACTGTTGGAACCACAGCTCCTCGAGACTCATATTCGGAATTAAAAATCATTGATCATCGCTCTGCAACGATCCCCATTAACGAACTGATAAATTTGGATCTTCATCAACACTGCCAGTAACAGTGGCGATATTTTTTTCAGAACGCACAGTTTTATGTCTTGTTTTTGTTTTAATATGGAGCAGCGTGAAATGCATTCGAATTTGTCGATAATTTATCGCTGCATACATATATACACTACTCGGTTGAGCGATGGCGGACTATAAAATACTATAAGTGTGGCGCACAGAACACTGATCATGATGATCATTTTTTTACGATGATGGTTTGACAGCGACCCCTATCGGAAGTTCGGACACACTAAAATATCACCCTTTACTTCGTTCAACGATTTTTCAACTTTCTTATGCCATTCAAAAAATATAACTAGCCGAATTTTGCAAAATAGTCCTCTGTTTCGGTAATTATATCTGCATTTCATATGAATTTCTTTCCGACCAGTCTTTTTTGTCAAGTCCGAAGAATAAGATAAATGTAGTGTCAATTCGTAATGTAATTTAATTTATTTTATTGTTACAATACAGATGAATGGGCAGCTATGGTAAAACAGCACTTTTTTCTTCACCAAATGAGGGAGTTTTTGTACTCGTTTTCATTTTTTTTCTCAATGCAGCAAAATACTTTTGGTGATTCCAAATAATCAATGAAGATAATACCTTATGAAGGTCTTCACCTTCTTTGACTCACGTTCATCGGGTAAAAACTACTGTTTTGACATGAACCATTCTTTGGATGTGCAGCAGCGAATCCAAATCTATTCACCAGTCACGAATCGCGGCAGAAACTGCTTCGGATTGTGCTTATGGATGTCTAAACACCGCTGTAAAGAGGTCGCCCTATTCCGCATTGATGTTTGTGTAGGTTATTCCATATGCGTTCGTCCAAAATATATTTCATTTCAACAATGTCTTTAACGTCTACTCTGCCGTCAATCAATACGATATCAGAGATTTTCTTGACCCCAACGGTAAGTTCTCAGTGCAGAGCGTCTCAGTGCGGAGCGCTCACAGTAAACTATTTACGAACCATTGAATGTAAAGGAAAAGGTGTCGCATATTTTTTCAACTTCTTTACGGATTGCGTATATCTTCCATGATTGAAAATATTGAACGTATTTGTTTTTGGAAAACTGCGTCATATCGGCTTAAAAATCAATAAGCGTTCAGTGGCAGTTAGTGGGTTTTTAAAGTGGGAGGGCGTAGAAGAAAATAGTGCTGTTGAAGATTTTTTTTGCTTTCCTCTTCCTTCTTTTTATTTTTCGTACTATTGAAACCCTATGCAAAAGGTGAACCACGAAAATGAGTTAAAGGAAAGAAACTGAACGGACATAAAATATGGTGTTTTGCTCTGAAAAATTGTTTACTGTAATAAATGCTGGAGGGGCGGCGCTTCAATACCCTCTCTTATGAGCCACTGGGAGCCGTACTAAACCGGAATATATAATATTTCAGAAATCACTGTTGCGATCGCCCCACCATTTATCGGATTAGTTTTAGTTAAATTAAATTAGTTTTCGCTCTATTCTAGTCTTTCTTTTGATAATCGTAATCATCATAGTACATTGAAATTAATCGTAATATCATAATCATCATCTTAACATTTCGTAATTCTTTATGATTTAACTAATAATATCAGCAGTTTTATATAAACTGTGGAACAGTCAAACATCACACATTGGAATTAATTTGGAGTCTTAATCAAGAAAATTAAATGGATGTCCCTATATTTCCCAAGTCAACTTTTGATCCGAATTTTTAATTTAGTTTCATCAGCCTTGCATGCTGTGATTCTTTTTCTTTTATTGTTCTACATCGTTCTTTTTATGTCCATACCAAAATAATACCAATATAACCTCCGTTTTCATTACCCTTGTTATGAGAGTACAAAACTGGAAGAGATCTACCACTAAACACGTAATCACTTTATTTAATTTCTTCACATGCGTTTCGTTAACCATGTTAGGAACTTGAAATTTACTATTTTCTTGTATTTGTTTTTAATGCCTCTGATATTTCGACTTAACATGATACTAGATACATTCTGTTTTGGATTCATTTATATCCAATCCCTTTTTACTGCCTTAGATGATTATTTTGTTGATGTTGATTATTATTATTTTTGTTTTTTTGTTTAATTGAATTAAAAAATATTGATTATAATTGTAGAAATTATGTTCTAATAAATGAAAGAATGATAAATCAATAGTATACTGTAGAGCTGTTTTGTATTGATACTTACTTAATTGATACTTAAAATAATTTAAGTATCTATCTATGTATGTATGTATAATTAATGTATCTAATAATTTAAGTATATATTTGGAGTTTGCAATTTAACGAGAAAGGAATTGAAAAAAAAATCCTGATCTTTCAATTGACTTTTGCTAATACGAGGGTTGTTATTTATGTATCGGAAATAATAAATAAAAACCTTTGAAAATAGTTTTATTGCATTTCAAAATATTTTCCGCGATGATCGATAAACTTTTGCACACGTTTGCACCAATTTTCATAGCACTTTTTCCATTCCGATTGAGGTATCTTCAAACCATGCATGTTGAACGCATTAACAGCTTCTTCTGCCGTAGAAAATTGTTGACCACGTAATTGATTCTTCACGGGTGGGAACAAAAATAAATCATTGGGTGCCAAATCAGGACTGTACGGTGGATCAGCCATCAATTCGAAGTTTTGACTGATCAAATAGTAAGTTGTTCGGTACGATGTGTGAGAGCTCGGGTTGTCATGGTGAAGAATGATCCTGCGTCGCTGGTGGTTTCTTCATATTTATCCAAAGACTTTTGGCAAATAAATGGTTGTGTACAATTCAGAATTGACCGTTCTACGATTCTATAGAGGCACTGAAGCTACATGCCCGTTTACCCCAAAAAAACAGGCGACCATTTGCTTCGAAATGCTTCTTGCGCGAACAACTTCTGTTGGGTTTGGCTTATATTGAAAGACCTCCACAGTCGACCACTGTTTATTTTACTCAGGTCATACGCTTTACTAGAGCTCATACGCATAGACCCAAGATTCATCACATGTGTAGATGTTATACACGGCTTTTGACGCACCACGATGTATTATTTGAGCATTTCTTTACACCAAGCGATAAAAGCCTTTTTTTGGACAATTGTCAAATTATACGGAATCCAACGCGCACACATATTTTTCACGGGTAAATTTTCACGTAAAATCTTGTGTATGCTTCTCATACTAATGCCCAGTCACATGATGATCTTGCTTTTTCAGCTTGTGCACAGCATCGATCTTTTCTGGCACAACAACCGATTTTGGACCACCAATTCATAATAATGATAATGAGGAATAAATTCGCGCGCGAGCGAACCACGATTGAATTCACTAAACCAGTGATATATAATGGTTTTAGATGATGCTTCATCGGCAAAAGTCGAAGTGGGTTGATCGATGCACTGTTGTTAAGATAATCCGAATCGAAAGTCGTAGTAAATGATCGCACGAAAAATTATCACGAGTTAATTCCATTTTTTGACTGAGATAAAATTTTCATGTGACTAAACAACACAAATAGCGTCTGTATTACAAAACGTTCTGAGCACGTA
This sequence comes from Cosmopolites sordidus, assembly GCA_031761425.1. NCBI lineage: Eukaryota > Metazoa > Arthropoda > Insecta > Coleoptera > Curculionidae > Cosmopolites > Cosmopolites sordidus. The sequence continues at coordinate 660,138 of JARFXV010001410.1, forward strand.
GACAGTCAAAACATTACAATGTATATGTCAGATGGCGTCTAGTAACACCATGTTGCCAATTCCAGATACGTAAATAACAACTTTCGTATGAATTGTTAGAAAAATATGTAAGTAACAAATAATTGAAATTAACATATTTTCCAAGAATGAAAATATGCTTTCAATTTAACTTGACCATCGAGGAGATTTATCAGAATTACAGTAAGTGACAAAGACAACTCGTTGACATTTGCCATTACACTGACACTGCCACCTTGAATTCGTTATTATATCGCTTAATTGTGGAATAAATATCAATTTAAAAAATGGCTTTTTAATGAATAATTTTATAATGCGGTTGGCATTAATGACTGTATTTTTCGTTTAAAAAACGATACGCATTGGTGTGATAATTAAACCTGAAAATTAATGACGATAAATACGAGTGAATTTGAAGGTTAATTGTAAAGGATGTAGTGATAGTGGGTAATTTAAGAAGCTGGTGTAATGTATAGAAAATAATTAAGCCACGGTATTTTCGATAAATATTTTTGTAAAAAAAAATAATTGTTAATAATTCAGCAATAAAAGTGATTACCATTAAATTAGAAGTTTTGTATTAGAAAATCAGGCTCTAATACCGACGTATACTTGCATCTCAAAATATTTTTTTTTTATATTGTTTTGCATTTTGCCCGTCTTAAGATACTGGTCAGTTTCTATAACGGTTGTTTTTTCAACTCATCTCCAATATCTTTATTATAAGAATCAATACAAAAATTTTAACATTCGCTATAATATACTTACTATATTACTATACTTACTATATATAATATTCATACTGGAAAAATATCAAAGATGCACATATCATCTCATTATGCTTTTCAGAAATGTTGCCAAGACCCGTAGAATATAATATGACATCTCCAATTTTATTCGTTGAAAATACACTTTGAAATAATTCGGAAGTTTAGTGCTGGCTGTTATAATATAAGTATCTGAATTTTGTAGACTACGTGAGGGTGCAGCAACCGAGGCGGATGGGACACATGGCAAGAATGCCAGATAGCTAAATACTAAGGGTCATTGAAGGGCGAATAGTGGGTAACAGAATGGGCGGATGAACAAAGACATGGTAGCATGGTCTGGTTGCAGGACATGGTGGCAATGTAATATCTGCCGAAGATTGATCCAGTTGGAAGCGAAAATGGAAGGAGACTATTCTTTCTTGGTGTCCTTCCATTTTCGCTTCTATTTTCGCTTCCATTTTAGCTTCCATGTTCAAGTAGAAAATGCAGTTGCCATTTGTATATAAGTAATTTCACCCAAACTATACGTTAAATAGGAAACATAAATGGACACCATTATTAATATACGCCTCACATTTTACGGATACCTAGAAAGGATAGCATAATTAAGCCCAACCGGCGTTATCCACAGGGCTAAATGGGGTAAGAAAACATCATCATCATCTCGAATTGTATGAACCAAACTTTACTAGTGTGTTCTACAACTACTCATAATGGCACTTTGTCTTGAATAATGAATCTTAGTCGAATAATGCATCCTAAGGGAGCTTATCGGTATCCCCTAATGGAGTATTCTGAAGAAAGTTTTTCATAAATATTTCCGAAACTGTTTACAATAAAATTATGAAATTTGGCGAGTGTTATAAACTTTGGGCGCCGAAACGAACTCATTTGTGCTGTTTAGTTACACGAAAATTTCATCTCAGTCAAAAAATAGAATTAACTCATAAGAATTTTTCGTGCGATCAATATACGACTTTCGATGCGGATTATCCCAACAACAACTTACTTCGACTTTTGCCGAAAAAGCAGCATCTAAAACCACTGTATATCACTGGTTTAGTGAACTCAATCGTGGCCGTCGTTCGCTCACGGAGGAATTTAAAGAAGGTCGTCCAAAATCGGTTGTTGTGCCACATTAGTATGTATTAGTATGTGACTGGGCATTAGTATGACAAGCATATACAGGATTTTACGTGAATTTAGCCTTGAAAAAGATTTGTGCGCGTTAGATTCTGCATAATTTGACAATCGTTCAAAAAAAGGCTTCTGTCGATTGGTGTAAAGAAATGCTCAAATAATACAATCGTGGTGCGTCAAAAGCTGTGTATAACAGCTACACAGGTGGTGAATCTTGGATCTATGCGTATGAGTTCGTATGAAACGAACTGTGTATTTAGTTAACTGCGTAACATAATAAGGGGTCCAAGATAATAATTGTCCATTTTATTTTAAATTTTCATTCAAGATTATGAAAGCCCTGACTTTTTTATGCAATATGCAATAAGATGCATCGTTTTCCAGTAAATAGGTTTTAAAGATTTCGTGAGCAACACTATAAGGCGCATACAAATAAAATAAAAAAGAAGAAATATAATAAAAAAATGTTATAACTTAAATCTTGATTATTATTATTAGAAATTTTTTTCGTTAATTTAGTAATTAATGAATTAGAAATTACTATTAGTATTGTTTAGATATTATTAAGTTATTATTAATTATTGTTCAAAGTACATTCCTTCAACTTCACCACATTTCTGACCCTTGGCACAACCGATTGTGTGACTTTGCGAATAAGATTTGGATTATCCCGCAAATCTTCACATTTTCGGGTTCGAACGGGTTCAAAGTCTTGGCACTAAATGACCAGTCCATCGTTAGGAAAAATTCTTATTTAGCCACATACGATTTTCAGCAGTATAATGTGCTGGACCACTATCTATTTGAAACCAGCATTCATTCCTTAATTTAAGCGAAACATCTTCGAGATATTCGAAAAAATTGTCATTAAAAATCCATTAAATAATTATGCTTAACTGCTCTTAAAAAGCCAAAGGGCGTATTATGCGAGGAAATCCAAGGCTAACTTGATCTTTTAAATCACAGCAGTACTTGAATTTAGCATTGTTGGAATTATATATAAAAATATAAATATAAAAATTATAATTTGTGACACAGTGTTTTGAATATTACCAGTTTTTACCATTACCATTTAGTTTAGTACCAACTAAACAAATTTTACAAATTAAAAGCAACTGTATTATTTTCAGAATCAAGTCAGGCTGATTAACAATCTAATATGGCGTCGAAAGACTAATGATATATTTTTTTTGAATAATAAAATACATTCAACAAGTTATTTGTGAAAGACATCAATAATATCTTATTAACATTGTCTGCAATTATGTTAGATACACAAAAAGAAAATTCTTATTGAAAATATATTTCAATTAAAGTTCGAATTGAGAAATAAAATGTTTTTAATGAAGTATAAGAGCATTATAGTTTGGAGGCAAATTAATACAAGGATACAACATATCCGGTGACTCCATAGTGTAAACATCAAAACCAAGATGGTCTGAGCAGTAGATTTAAGATAAAGAACCAATTAAACAAGTTACTGATCAATGAAAAATAATTACACGATTTATGGCGTTAATGTTTATACTTTTGCGCAAATGCAGATTTCAATAATCATTCGGCCATCGCCAATTACGCGATAATGCAGCGATAATTGGTTAAATTAATTAAGGGCGTGCTTGATTATGTTCTTCACCTATTTTGACTGATATTGCCTCGGCAACGAGCAACGCCTCAAATCATTTTTATTCCGTTACAATGGGCAATCGGCCTGTGCATCGTGAAGTGCACATTTATCGTCTTAATGAGTTATTATGCATTGTTTTTTTTGTGCAGTTGGCGCGGTGACCAAAAGGAAATAGTAATATTTCCACGTTTACTAAGCATTCACATATGTTTACAATTTTATTGTCTAAGATAATTAATTTTTCATTTAGGCTGAGGTTTGTTCATTTAGAAGAACTATGTAAATTACTACTTTTATCTGAAAATAAATTTAAGTTTTATTTATTTTATGGTCATACGGTTTAATAGAATGTTTAGTTCTCATTACTTTTTAGTTTGACAAGAAATATTAAAAGTTAATAATTATTTTAATACATACACAGTAAGTAACTGTGTAATACATAGTAAAGTAATTGTGGGGAAGTAAAAAACTCTGATTCGAATAAGTTCTGCAGCCGATGAATTGTAGCGGCTGAGACTTTATTGTCTCGAAACCGGTGGGTGAGCTGTTACAATGATGGCAAAAGGTTACTGATGCAAAAAGTTCATTTTTGCAAAAATAGCTCAGAACTTTTTTGCTCACTTTAGTAAAAAAATAAAATATCAGTGAAATGTCTAACGATATTTTTTCGTCTATCTAGAACAAATTATGAAATTATAAAATTTTAAAATAATTTCGTTCAAATGTCTCTATCGGCTTCGTGTGGTGGAATGCATTTTGTAAGCCCAATTTTCGTATACTCTTTCAAACATAGCGCATGGTGAGTTCTTCTTGATTTATTTCCGTTAAGCAGTGATTTAACATAATCCCACAAAAAATAAACCAAGAACATAATATCGCGTGATCTACCACATATGGCCAGTTGACATTACCATTTCGGAAGATAACGTCCAGAAAACTTCCAATAAATCAATTGTCTGGTGAGAGGTGTGGCAAGTCGCACAGTCTTGTTGAAAAACGAACATTTTTATATCCACATTTATGAATTCAGGCTAAAGATATTCTCTTTATAAGCATATTCCTATAACTTCCATAACTGTAAACTTGGCCAAGCACCCTCATTTGTTTTTTGACTTTAGGTATGACCTCCATACCGAATATTTAACTTGCGATGCTTCCACTGCCCCCACGAGGCCTGCGCCAAAGAATGGACACTAACAAAGCTAGTGAAGCTCCCCTTCTCCATGGTACTCATGTTGGATTAGCTTTCTAATCAACGTTGATGAGTAACCGTCCAGTTTACTTTAGTAAACTGTACTTTGGTAGTTTCTGAAACCAACGCCTGTTACCTAGATGTGTCTAGGATGGGGTAGTTGAACACCAGCTCTATGAATGTGTGTATCGTAAAACCAAGCTTTCACCATTAACAGTAACATCATTTCCACTATCATCTTCAGAAAAATTTGGTCCTATCACTCGTTCAGCCCAAAAACCGCACCAGTCACTTTTTGAGGATGAAGAGATAACTTGAGGATCTTCATCGGCCTAAATTTAGCAGTTATGTTTTTCGCAAACTCAGTAAGCCAATAGTGGCCTTCGTCAGAAGGTATTATTTGTTCTGTTTCTATTGAACTGCGTATCTTTCCGTCGTGAATTGATTCAATCTAGTGAACACAGCTATCTATGAGCGACATCTACATTTGAAACAGTGTTGCCGTTATTACGTTTGCGTTACGCCGCTATTACAGAAGGTAATAATAAAATATATGTAGTAATAAAATAATAATAATACATTAAAAAAAGGGGATTCCAGAAATCGATGTAATAATGGCAAATTTAATTCAAGTGCGAGGATGAAGATAGATGAAGTACACAGTTTGATTAAAGATATATGATACATACGTACCGTGCAAAAAAACGAAGACAAAGTCAAAAGTACTCATGAAAATCAGTTCAAAATCAAGATGATGTTGAATGTTTTCTGCAATTATCGTCATGGTGTGGTGTATTATGAATTTTTTATAACGGGCCAAATTCTAATCATGAACTAATCATTGGTTTTTCACCAGGATAATGCGCCATCTTATTTTGTTGTAATTATTTGCAATATTTTAGGTTAAATTTTAATAAAAAGATCACTCCAGAAGCTGTATGTTATGTCACGTCGTTCAACTCATTTATTCTCCATTATAATGCAATACTTAGATTCGGTCATTATCCGTCCCAGGGAAGGTATGAAAAATTATATCCATTCCAGAACCAGGTAAATCGACGGAAGAAGCATCATCATATAGACCCACTACACTTTTGCCTATCTTGTCAAAGCTTTTTGAGAAGTTGATCCTCAAGAGACTGTAGCCTTTGCTTGACGAACTAAATATCGTTCCGGAACACTAGTTCAGATTTTGCGAAAGACACGCAACAATGGAACAAGTGCATAGACTAGTGAAAATTATTAATAACGCTTTGAAGATAAAAACTACTGCTCGCCTGCATTCATGGATGTTACACACATCTTTACAGTCTTTATAGACCTTTACAGTCTTCAATAGAGTACGGCATCCAGGTTTACATGCAAACTTAAATCCAAATTTCCTACACCATACTATCAGAGACTTCACCGTCAAATATAAAAGAAAAATAATTAACATATATGCGATAAAATCAAAACTACCTCAAGGTAGTGTCTTGGATCCCATACTCTTTCAAATCTTCACTGGTGACCTATCAACTACACCAAACACTTCTATAGCCACATTTGCAGACGGTCCCTCAGAGATAAGCTGTAGAATTTAAGATAAGATTAAGATTATTCCACTATTTTAATTATAAAAAACTTAAGTTCCTGTACATGTTAGGCCTTTAATGTAAGTGCCCTAACTCTGATGCTTGGCAATTCGCTGCCTTGCCCTAAATATTGCGACAGTTGCTTATCACCTTTAGGTAGATTGCAAATATATGGGAGATTAAAAAAAATCTTCTCTATCGACTGAAATTCATTCATCAGTTTTTTAATTTAAAATAATAGAAGAAATTTAAGGATTGTTTTGAGGAAGAAACAATATAATTTAATCATTGAGCATATAATTTGCGATTTATTTAAATTATGTCTGTCAAATTGAGCGGTTTTATAATTTTTGAATAAAAGACAGATGACGTTGTGTATTTGTCTAGATCCAGTCTCATTTCCGAAGTGTAATGTATGACATTTATAAAAATGGAGTCGTACATAATACAATAAGGGTTTAAAATTGTTGAATTATTTTATGAAAATGGGCGTTCAGTGAAAACTGTTTTTAAAAAATTACGTAATATTTCCGTTTTGCACAATCGTCCATCTAAAAGCACTATCAATCAAATTGTTCAAAAATTTCAAGAAACTGGTTCAGTGGAAGATAAAATATAGGCGTAATGGTCATTTACAAGAGCATATTGATTTGATACGTGAAAGTGTTATTGAAGACTCAGAAATTTCCTTTAGTCGACGTTCATAAAAATTTGGATTCACTGAATCCACTACATGACGTATTTTACGAAAAGCTTTGTGTTGGATTTTTTCTCAAAAAATCATCTTTTTATATAAAGCATATTTTGAAATTGGTGGCTATGTTAAGAAACAAAATTGCTGCATTTAAGATGAGGTAAATCCACAATTGATTCATGAGAAACCTTTCTAAACGAGTCACTGTTTGCTAATGGTGAAGCTGTAACTGTGAATGATGTTTGATATCGTGAGATAATAATTGAATTTTTGTGGGCTGAATTGAATAATATTAATGTGGAGAATATGTGGTTCCAACAGGATGGTTTGGTTTGGTTAGGTTAGGTTAGGTTAGGTTAGGTTAGGTTAGGTTAGGTTAGGTTAGGTTAGGTTAGGTTAGGTTAGGTTAGGTTGGGTTAGGTTAGGTTAGGTTAGGTTAGGTTAGGTTAGGTTAGGTTAGGTTGGGTTAGGTTAGGTTAGGTTAGGTTAGGTTAGGTTAGGTTAGGTTGGGTTAGGTTGGGTTAGGTTAGGTTAGGTTAGGTTGGGTTAGGTTAGGTTAGGTTGGGTTAGGTTAGGTTGGGTTAGGTTGGGTTGGGTTAGGTTAGGTTAGGTTAGGTTAGGCTAGGTTAGGTTAGGTTAGGTTAGGTTAGGTTAGGTTAGGTTAGGTTAGGTTAGGTTAGGTTAGGTTAGGTTAGGTTAGGTTAGGTAAGGTAAGGTAAACCTAACCTTACTCTGCTAATGATACCATTGATTTATTGAGAGAAAAAGTTCCTGGATGAGTAATTACAAGAAACGGTGATGTTAAATGGCCACCAAGGTCATACTTGACACCTTTGGACTATTTTCTTTGGGAATTACGTGAAAAGTCAGGTCTACAAGAACAATCCATAATCGATTCCTGAACTAAAAAATGAAAGTAATCGAGTCATTAGTGAGATAGGGCCACGGTTATCCCAAAATGTCATCCAAGATTTTGATAGAAGAGTGAACGTCTGTAGAGCTGCAAGAGGTTGTCATTTGGCATATATTGTCTTTCGTCTTTAACACTTTCGCTGCGGATGCCTCAATAAACGATGGATTTTTTTTTTACTTGAGGTGTGTGGGTGTCGCCTTTATGCGCAACGTATTATCGCTTGGCTATTGTGGCCGCATATTTGGAAATATGCGAACATACATGCAAATATGCTGTCACAGCAGCGAATATACGTTGCATCCGCATATCTGTAGCATCCGAAGCGAAAGGGTGAAATGTCATACACTATGCTTGAATTATCAATCAAAAGTTTTTTGAAATCATCGCAAATTCTGTTTTACTCGGGATTTTAAAAAACCGGTCAATTTGAAAGACCCTTTATGATTATGAATGTATTGTAAAAAGTACTTAGTTGCTTGAAGCCGATTATTAAATTGTTTTAGTTGTTGCCATTAGTGTCGATACAACGGTATATTAATACGGTAAATTATAATTTCTAACCTAATGTCAGAGAGTTTTCCCGTCAAAGATCGTTAATAAAAGAGCAAGTAAGAAATATTGATACGACGGTCGTTCAGTAAGTCTAATCCTATAGATTGCTCTCATAGAATCGGAAATGGTTTGTTTTTAATAAGCATCATTATTCACCAGATAGCTGTCAACGTCTCAGTTATATTCATCACATGGTTTCATTTTACTTGTTGATTGAAGCAAGAAACTTTTGTTTATTTAGAAAAATGGAAAAAAGTGAGTTTCGAGTAGCGATTAAACATTCATATTTAAAAGGCTTAACACCGAAAGAGATCAAAGCTGAGTTGGATTAAGTTCATGGCACGTCTGCTACTATGTTTGCAAATGTGTATAAGTGGGTAAATGAGTTTAAACGTGACCGTACATCTGCAAAAGATGAACATCGTTCGGGACGTCCAGTGAAAGTGATTACTTCCGAAATGATTGACAAAATCCACGACATGGTTTTAAGTGATCGACGAATCAAGGTGCGCAAAATAGTTTAGGGGAAGATACAGGGTTTTAAGTTTTGCACGAAAAATTGGGTGTAAAAAAGTTTCGGCAAGGTAGGTGTGAGAATAAGTAGATCAGTGGAGAATAAACGCAATCGTGTGGTCGACTCTGAGGGTGTTTTGGCGCTTTTTCGTCGCAATCCTGATGAGTTCCTGCATCGATACATAACTGTGGACGAAACATGGTTACACTACTACACTCTAGAGACAAAGGATCAATGAAAACAGTGGGTTTTTAAAGGCGAACGGGCTCCGAAGAAGGCGAAGACGGTGAAATCGACCGGCAAGGTTATGTCCACAGTATTTTGGGATGCACGCGGAATCATTTACACCAATAACTTGGAAAAAGGAAAAACAATAACTGGAGGGTATTTTGCCTGTTATTGCACCGATTGAGCGAATAAATTAAGAAAAATCATCGTCATTTGAAAAGATCCTCCTCCATCAAGACAATGCACCGTAGCACATCACAGTTTCAATGGCCAAAATCATAGTATTAAAGTTCGAATTATTACAACATCCACTGTGTTCATAGGACTTGGCCCCCAGAGACTTTTTATATTTCCGAACTTAAAAAAATGGCTCAGCGGACAACGGTTCACATCAAACGAGGGGATCATCGCCCAAACTGATGCCTATTTTGAGGACCTTCCGAAATTTTACTTTTTAGACGGTTTAAAAAGTTGGAGAAACGGTTGGAAAAGTATATAGAGCTAAAAGGAGATTATTTTGAAAAAAAATCTACTTAAAATAATTTGTGTTTCTATCTTTTTTTCTATGGACTTACAGAATGACCCTCCAATTATTTTTTTTTAATTTTCATTTGAATAACTCTTAATTTTTTCTAAACAGTTTTCTACTAAGAGTGTCAGAACTTTGAAACCTAATAGCATAATAACCTTGTTTGAAATTTGAAATGCTTAATGGGTTTATGAAAAAACATAACTGCAGCATTTGCACCGATGAAAATACCTCTGAGTTACATCTTTATTCTCAGAAAGTTCCTATTTGGGTGGTTTTTACACTGAAGGAGTGATTTTTTGGAGATGATGAAGGCTATTTTTTTTTTAAGATGATGGAAATCGTGTTACGGTTAATGGTGAGCGCTCTAGGAATATGCTAATAAAATATCTTTGGTCTGAACTGATCAATGTGGATGTAAACAAAGTTTTATTTTTACAATACTGTGTGAATTGTCAAACACGTCACCAGACAATCGATTTATTGCCAGAAAAACTTCCTGTTATCTTGCGAAATGGCAATATCAATTGGCCACCACTATCATCTCACGATCTTGGATTATTTTTTGTGTAGTAAATATCTGCTTTACAGAAATAAATCCGGAACAGTTATTGATTTTAAAAGAAATATTAAATTTGAAAAGAAAAATTTAAAAGAGTAGTCGAAAACTGGGTGTCCAAACGAAGCCAATGGAGAAATCTGAACGACATAATTTTCAGAACATAATGCCATTATTTTTACTTCAAATCTAATTAAAATTACTTATCACTTGGAGTTTTCATTGTGCCTCATTTTAAAGTACTGCCGCTCTTATTGGATGATCATTTCTAATAGTTTAGTAGTAATATGTACTAGTCTCTTATCGGTGGCTTGGTAAATGTTTCAAGAACCATTTTTTAAACTTATAACTAATATTTTTCCTATCGTTCATTGGAGATGGCTATTTCAACATCATCAGCATTTAAAGTAGTTTCAGCGTACACAGTTTAATTCCACACCGGCTTTGGCAGTTCTTAATAATGTGGATATCGGTAATTAAGCCAATCCAATTTTCTTCTAATAGACATAATCGTTCAAATACAACTTCACTTAATTGACTTAATATTAGGAATGAGTGAATTTCATCGGATTTGATTAAAAATTTAAGCTCGTGGTTTTTAAATTAATTTACAATTTAGCTTTCCTGAATAAACTTCTAATCTAATAAGGTATTTTTTAGGAAGATTACAACAACGCTGCATATAAAGCTTGATGAACCTAATTAAATTCATTTCGCTTCTCTCTATTCAATTTTATGTAGTAATATAATTTATTTGTAGAGTTTATCGATGCAGGGTAAAATTAAATTCCTAATTACCCTTAAGAATATTTCCTTATTAAGTAGTAAGGCTAGTTAATGTGTTTTCTAGCTGAATAGAATCATTATTTACATAGGTCGTATTCTTGATACGAAGTAGAAATATCAGTAGAAAATTTCCAATAAGAAATGATTGGTTTTATAAAATAGTTAAGATCAACAATTGTAAAAATGGTTAAATATTGGGATTTTTATTAAAGTAACTGAGGAACTAAGAAACTAATCTTAAAGGAACTAAGATTTAATAAACTCGTGAATCACACATGGATACAAAATCTAACGGTTTCAGTATCATAATTATTACAAATTGACTTATCGACTTCTTCGTTAGTGGTTAACAGAAAGAAAAGTATTTCTGAGAAAATGAAATAAAATTATATTGCATGATAAACATAACTCACTTACAGATCATTAAATGTAGAATGGCAAAATGGAATTGTTAAACCATTTTCTTGTTGTTTTATTTCCTTCAGATATACCTTCAGTCAATTCTTTGGCTAATTAGGCCAGTTCGAGCCATTATATCATTATTTTTGTCAAAATATATAAAATGGTTCGTGATTATATGGTTGCATTTTCTGGGAAAGAACATGGAGTTATCAGATTAATCATTATGCGTATATATATTCTGTCAGGTGTACGTTTTCGGCATTGTTTTCAATTTGTAAATAATTAATAATATATGCCGATTATTATGAACGATATGCTTATATTTTGTTTGAATTTGTTATTTACAAATATCGAAAAACTGCTATTTGGACAATTTAATTTATTTTTCGCTGTATTGTATATATGTGTATATATATATATATATATATATATATATATATATATATATATATATATATATATATATATATATATATATATGGGAGCTCTGCGACACAATTCATTCGGTTCTTCGGATATCCGAGATCCACTATGCATGATGTCGTGAACTATAATGAGTCGGAGAAGTGCAACGACGATTTTGCAATACCGACAAGGAAAATTCACTCGAAGGAGCTTGTTGTCAGAATGCCTGACATCATTCACCACGCTCAGGAGCTGATTTTTGGGGATCCAGGGCAGTCGATCCGAAAATTGTCATTGGTTGTCGGTGTGAGTGAAAAAAACTATGCGTCGAATCGGCGAGGAGGACCTCTGCTACAAGTCTTATACAATTAAAGTGGGACGGATGCTTTCCGAAGCTACCAGAATAAAGGGAGTTGAACGCTGCAACCTGCTTTTGTGTTCCTTAAGAAACAATGCTGCCGATCGTCTCAGGTTTGTTTTCCTTTTTTTACTGTCGAAAAGGAAAAGAAAGCAAAGGGGAAAATGTTACAAAAGAAGTTTATTTACGGGTTCTGACAAAAGTAGTGAAGCCGTGGCTGGAAACTGTGTCCACTGAAAATCCGTATGATTTCCAGCAGGACGGTGCCGCCTGCTCACACAAGTCATTTGGTTGAAAATTGGTTGTGGAACAACGTCGACAGGTTTTGGTCCAAAAAATTGTGGGCTCTCAACAGCCCCGATTTAAATCTTTTGGACTTCTATGTATGGAGCGTAGTTAAAAGGGTCACGAACAAGTCCAGACATCCAAAAGCCGCCAATATGGACCGTGAAGCATTGAAACAAGCCAGCGATCACTTCGGATCGAGAATCGAGGCGCTTATTCAAGCAGGGTGGATATATTGAGTAAATGTGTTATGACCCTACAAACAATTAGGAAAAAAGAATTTGTAAACTTTTTCGTTTTTGGAGTAGATATTATGTTTGAAAAATAATTGTTCAGATTTTAGCTCCGCACTCTGTATATATATATATATATATATATATATATATATATATATATATATATATATATATATATATATATATATATATATATATATATATATATATATATAATAAGGCTTGATTGTCGATTATTCGCCATTTCTTCTTGCTTGTAACTTTCTTTCCCCAGTTGCTCACTTTCAGATTTCTTAAATCTTCCTTTACTGAAGTCTATCACATTCTTCTTGGCCGTCCTATTCTTTTTTCAGTGCTATTTTTCCTTTTAACACTTTCTTTTAACCCAACTTTGTGGTAGTCGTTCAGCGTGTCCCAGTTATTCGGATGTTTTTGGTCTAGTTCCATAACTTCTTTATTCGTTCTTCTGGCACATCCCTCTTCCATTCTTTTCTCTCCATAGATCAGTATTAGCACATTCCTTTCCCACACCTCCAACTTGATACATTCAGTTTTATTCAGGTTTCACAGTTCGCATTTATACAATGTGACCGACAATGTTAACGTACAGTAATAAGTCTTTCTTTGCCTTTCCTCGAGACTACTTTGGAATTTAGAATTTTCTATAACGCCCCTACACTTTTGTTCCCCTTGTTTATTCTACCATTGGTCTGCAGGCCTTCTTTTTTGTTATTTATATTATCTCTTAGGTAAACAAAGGTTCTTGACCCGAAATTCTTTGTCCCTTGAACATTTTTTAATTATTATGCTGTTATTTCGTTGTCACCTATCAATACCATGCATCTCGTCTTTTCTTCATTTATTTCTAATCCTCCTCATTTTGCCGGTTATTCTAGTCTTTTTGTTATTTGTTTTAACTTTTTTACCGATCTCGCCAATAATGCTAGATTATCAGTATCGTACGCTAAACATTGGTGTTTATGTGCATACAAGGTTTCTTGTGAATTAATCTTGCCTTCTCTAAACACCCCTTCTAGTGCCATATTGAATAGTGTGGTGAACAGTGAGTCTTACCCCTATTTTTGTTCTGAAATGTGTTGAATTTTGCCCATTTTAGAAGTATAAGTATAATAAAGGCAAGGTAATATAATATATATATATATATATATATATATATATATATATATATATATATATATATATATATATATATATATATATATATATATATGTACACAATCATCAAGTCAATAAGAAGTAGAAAAACTATAAAAAATTACAAAGCTCGATACATGATATGTGCTTAGAATTCGACAAACAACATAAAAGACAAAAGATCATGTTCTAAGGTTTAATTCAGCTATCCATTCAAGGCATGTTGGTGCAGCTCTTATGATGTCAGTCTTATCTCCCTCATTTCCTCGCCCTTTCACGCTCCTCGACTGTGTCGAATATCCTGGTTTGGAGTACTATAGCCGCAGGTTGAGCTAAATGTTTTGCCTCATTTATGCAGGTTGTATGAACATCCATGACCCTTTCTGATCCTATTATAAGTCTTGAGGTTTTTCTCCTAGTCGAGTGAAATCAACTATTTCGTTTTGGGGCCTTTTCAGTCCAAAGACTGTGCCAATTTGAATGAATATTATATATAAACCCGCTTTTAATTTTAGGTCTAGTTGTACCGGTGGAATTTTAGAACGTAGTCTATTCAGAAGTACATGTGGGACATCGTCATGTATTCTTTGAACTAAAAATTTTAGTTACAAATACGTTTCGCCGAATGTTAGTGGCTGAATTTTTCTTTCACAATCCTGTTATATTTTACATAAATCATACCAATTGAGAAATTCCTAAAAGCCTTTGGTCATTGTATTCAAACTGTCTAAACGCCACATAATAAGTTTCACAAAACAAGGGATTGTCTATATTTGTATGTTATTTCGAAAAGCAACCATAACAAAGAAGTATTAGTTGTTGAGATGACAGACCAAACTGCATTTCAAGAGCTTTTTTTACATGCCAAGAATAGAACATACGTACTTATATAAATTAACATGATGTTTATGACTTAAAATTTAACCAACTTTCATATAATATATCAAATATTTTATGACTTGCGTACGAAATTCGATGCCCATGTATCGGTATAACTATACATATGCGTATCACATTGTATTGGTTATAGCTATTTAGTGTAGTAAAAAGAATATAGAATACATACTAGACATAAACCACGTTTAGTTAATCATAAATGAATTGGTCAAACAAAACGGACAATAGCGGCAAGATATAAAGAACATATGGCTCAACCTAAATATAATGGTTAGATATATCTGCGGTTGCTCAACATATTTATGAATAATTTTGCACGCTTCAGCGAATTTTATACTTTTCACGACATTACGTTTATCATTACCATGGCTACATATCATAGCAGATTCTCCCAGAGCAGACTCTGGGAGAATTTGCTGAAAGAGGGTTCATTCCAAGGAGAGGTACACGTAACAGACCTTCAAGGTTCAAGAAATAACAACTAAGATAATTTTACCATCCTGTAGAGAGTTTATATCTGCTTCCTGGATTATAAGAAGGCGTTTGCCACCCTGAAATGGAAGAAATTATGACTAATTCTGCGGGAGTATCAGATCTCCTGATTGGCTTAGTTTGTCATTTATATGAAAAAAAAAAGCAGTGGTGAAAGTTGAACATCGAAAATCCAATGAGTTTTGTGTCAATAAAGGAACCAAACAAGAAAACATCCTATCGGCAATTCTATTCAACATTTATTGTGAATATATAATGTCTAGAGCTCTCGAGAATTGAACGGTTGGTGTCAGTGTTGATACATTATTAAAATAAGTAACTTGCCTAACTTTAAGATATGCCGGTGACATTACGATGTGCGAGATCGACCGAGGAGCTGACCTTAATTTCAAAAAATTAAGGTTAAAAGCTGTCTTTAGGGACTAGAAATAAACGATGAGAAAACGAAAATAGTGATTATCGACCGTCAAAACAACATACCCAACATCACTCAAATAGAGAATTTAAGCCAATTCTTCTTTAATTAATATTTAACCCTCAAGAGAAGCACTGGATAAGGAATACCCAGGGGTGAATTAAAAGTAGTTTCCCCTTATAAATGGTCACGTTGAAGGGAAGATTTTGAGTGGGGGAAAATTTTTACTATCCCCACTACAGATCCCGCACCATAGCTATTTTAAGATGGTTATGGTGAATACTAACAAAAATATAAGCGACTGTAGCCTGTCTATGGATGTACACCACCCAGTGCTGCTGTTGTGTCAGTGTTTTTTTGTTTGCTTTTTTATTTAAATAATCTTTTTGCACAAATAGTGTTTTTTTCGATCTTGACACATTTGTAGTAAGTAAATCATAAATATTATATTTTCTATAGCATTTTTATTGAAAACTTTGATTTATAATTTTTTTTACATTTATTTATCGGTTTCTTTCATTTTCTATTTAGCTCAAAATGAACACGCGTTCTCGTACTTGCTATGTGTATGAAGTAGAAGCGTTATATGAGGCAGCTAATATTTTCGATGACAAAGAGAGTGAAAGCGAGACCGAATCGGTTTTTGAAGAGCATAATACCAGTCAACTTTACCTAACTAAATAAATATATTTTTTAAAATAAAGCTAAATTATATAACAAGTATCTGAAAGTACATTAAGCTCCCTTTTAAATGCCGCAAGAAGAAAGTTTTTATCTATTAATTTCGCCCTTATATGATAGTTTAAATAGAACACCTCATTTTAACACTTTTTTTGCTGATTTTTTCGATGGTATTGGGAATACTATTATACTATTATCAAATGCATACTGGTATTGCATACCCATGTGCTCCTGGAACCGCTGAAGTGCTTCTCTCGAGGGTTATAGTATACATTTTTTTTACTTATTACGGCCGGTTTCGAGGTAGCGTAACAGCGTAGCGGTTGCAGCGCGGTGATCTATTTTCATATTATATTAAAAGTAATGATAATAGAGTTCCAATAGTCGAGACTTTTATTGCAAATTTCTTCCTCTTTATGGATCTTTTTTGGCATTCCTCTGACGTTAATAGATTCGAGTTATTTGCAAAAAACTATACTCCTTTTTCTGTGAATTTTTATTTGTTAATAACTTTTGCAATTGTTTTTGTGCGGGTTTGAAACTTTCGCACATTTTTCTAGATGTCATTCCGAATGTAATGAACCTTTGCTCATATTTTAAATCACAGTAGGAATAATTGACACGTCTTTAAACTTGTGAACTAGACTAAAAGTAGGTTTAATCATCTTTATCCTGAAGCTTAGCAAGTCATTCAAGGGAGTATCGACACACATAATGCTATCTAACTACACTAGCATCATGTTAAAACGATTTGAGAAGTTACTGTTAAAGAGAATGAAACATTAGTGAACATTAATGAGCATTAGTTCGGATTTCATGATAAATATGCAATTACTGAACAGCTACATAGAGTAATGGAAGTTATAAACAGCACATTTGAATGCAAATAATATCATTCTGCCGCCTATTTTGACGTTTCACTGACATCTGATATTTTAGTTTATTATTTAAACTAAATTATATACCAAGCTAATACTGCAGACTTACTCATCACTCCAAAATTTGTTGCTGCTACGTTTACAGATGATACATCAAAATTCTAATAGATAATTTTTACCTTGAGGAAGGCAACATCCACAGTATGATACAGTCTAAATTTTAGCATGCACCTGGATCGAAGATTAAACTTAAATCATTATAAATTTATGAAATGTAAGCAAATAAAGTGTCTTTCAATTTGATCGTTTTTAGTTCTTGAATATAACACAGAACTTGCGTTGATTTTAAAAAACTTTTTATTGGTAATTGAACCATAGTGTATGACATTTAAACATGAAAGCTAAATGACCATCTCTTGCAGCTCTACAGACGTCCGCTTAAAATGTTGTATAACATTTTGTCATAACCGTGGCTCTGTCTCACTAATGACCAATAATTTTATCCTTTAGTTCAGGAATCGATTGTGTAGATCAAATCAATTCCTTATAGATCTAGCTTTTCACGTAACCCCAAAGAAAATAGCCCAACATTGTGAAAGCACATAATCTTGGTGTCCTATTAACATCACCCCGTTTCTTGTGATAGCTCGTCTAGGAAATTTTTCTCTAAATAAATCAAGTGTTTCATTAGCAAAGTGATGTATAACACCATCCTGTTGGAACGACATATTTTCCACATTAATTATATTCAATTCAGTCTACAATAATCCAGTTATTATCTCACGATATCGAACCCCATTCACAGTTACAGCTTCACCGGTAGCATTCTTAGAGAAATACGGCGCAATTACACCTCCTGTTTCTCATGAATCAATCGTAGATTTTCCTCACCCCAAATGCGGCAATTTTGTTTATTAACATAGCCACCAATTTCAAAATGTGCAACATCTGAAAAGACCATTTTTTTGGGGAAAAAAAAATCTTTCATCCAATTCACAAATGCACGACGTTTGATCCAGTGGCTTTAGTTCCTGTGTTATTTGAACTTTATATGCCTTCAGAGCTAAGTCCTTTCGTAAAGTATGTCATGTTGTGGATTCACTGAGTCCAAATTGTGACGCCGACTAATGGAAATTTCTGGGTCTTAAGCAACACTTTTACGTACCAAATCAATATGCTTTTGCGAATGACCACTACAACTATATGTTGCTCTTCTTTTATCTTCACTGAACACCCATTTTCAAAAATTAACTGTATATCAGTGGTTTTCAAACTATCTGCTACTAAACCTCCCTTTAAAAAAATCTATACTAGCCATTAGTCAAGTTACTGGAAGATCTTGTATCAGTATCAGAAGTATCAACATTTATCGATACTTGCTAATGATGAATACATCCTTCATGATACATTCTTGCTCCAGTAAATAAAAAAATGTAATCTTTTAAAATGATAAGGATACGATCAATTAAAGTAAAAAGAAAAAGTCTTATACGGCATGAAAATCTGACCCCTTCAAGTTTATACGATGCTTGTTAAATTTAATAATAAAATATCAGCGACTGTATACCGGCAATTAATTTTAAAAGGTTTCCACGATAATATTAAAGATAAGTGGGCGAGCTGAAGCCCTTGTTTATTTGTGGCTTTCGCTACATTTTTATATTTCGAGAATGTGTTATATATTTTTATGAATATAAATTGGTCATTTTCTATGATATGCGCATCGAATAATTCACCTGCGTTCCGAAACTAATAAATTATCATCCGACTTCTTTGGCAATTCCTTCATCCACATTCGATATTTAATTAATAGTTTTCTTTCATTAACGCGGTCTTTTGCTCGTCGGCGAAGCCTAATGATAAAGCTTTGATATTTCTTTGACATGGTTAATGGATTTTGTTAGAGATCTATAGACTGAACAGAATGATTCAATGAAGATCCCAATAACAATATTACAATATATAATACTCCTTACTATACATTTCTTTCTTGTAAATTCTAGGTGTAACCAAATCTTCTACAATTAGTCATTATTTTTTACCCATTTTTATTGGTTGATTAAACATTTATTCGAAACCCGAACTAATACCAATCAGTGGAAAACCGCAAGGTGAAATAAGAATAGAATGATAAAAAATATTACTTACACTGGACTTGTTGTGTTGTTGTGGCAAGTATATGAGACCTCGATGAAAACAAGTGGTAGTCGGAAGGGACCAAGTCTGGTGAGTATGGCGCCTAAGGCAAAAGTTCCCAGCCAATTGCAGAAATGGTGTCTCTGACCGCTTTCGCTGTGTGCGATGCGGCATTGTCATTCAGCAAAATCACTTTTCCGTGTCTTCTAGTCCATTCTGATCGCTTTTCGATCGGTGCATGGTTCAGATGGATCATTTGCTGACAGTAGCGAATGGTATTAACTGTTTCATCTGGTTTTAGAAGCTGATGGTAAACGACACCCTTCTGTTCCCACCAAATGCGCAGCATTGCCTTCTTCTTTCCAAGGCGATTTGGTATAGCGCTCGATGTTGATGGTTGTCCTGGGCCAACCCATGATTTTCTGCGTTTTCGGTTCTCGAAATCTATCAATTTCTGGTCTCCAGTCACGATCCAATGCAAAAAAATATTTCTTTCAAGTTGAGAAAGCAAAACTTTACACACCGTGTTTCGGTTTTCACAACTTTTGAATCGTCTAGACTAGGTCTAGGTCTCCAAACTACTGCCCGCGGGCCAAATCCGGCCCGCCAGTGTCAGCAATTCGGGCCGCGACTAGCAAATTTAGCAAACGTATGCTCGTTTAGTGCGCGTATTCGGCGACTAGTTTAGAAATTATAGATAATGGCAGGAAAATTAAAACAGTTTTGGCCCTTGGAACTTACTGGAGTAATTAGTATGGTCCTAAGGCTGGAAATTTTGGACACACCTGGTCTAAACCAATGCACACAAGCGAGTTGCGTTGAGACATTGTTCTCAAGTATACGACGGCTTTCGCTCGTTCTTTCATTTTGATTGATTAAACAAAAAAAGCAGTACGTTCCGCAAATTCTCCTTATTTGGCTCGAAACTCGGCATGTTTACCATACAAAAAAAATATAACGTTAACTCGAAATCGTTTAGATCATCAATGGCATTTTCAACGGTGCTGTCGTAGCAAGAAAACAATATAAGAGGTTAGACTGTGAACTCTCGTTAATTTAAAATTAAGAATTATTAACCGCCACACCTGGTATATATATATATATATATATATATATATATATATATATATATATATATATATATATATATATATATATATATATATATATATATATATATATATATATATATGTCGCCATGTATGTTTTTTTATTTGTTAGAAAATACCTTTCGTTTTCCAGTCATTGCCTCCCCTCCTCTTGCTCACCGGTGCTATTTTCCTATCATTTATTGGTGATTCGATCCTCTTGCATTCTAAAAATGTGTTCTAACCACCTCAATCTTTGACATTTCACTTTCCTACCTCCAAATATCTTTCTTAGTATCTTTCTTTTCCATACTCCCAGTATTATCTCATCTGCTAAACTGAAGGCTCATAACTAACTTTCAAATATAGGTTTTGGTCTTATAATTATTTTATAAATTCTTATTTTTAGATTGCGATATACCGCCTTTCTGTTATTATTCTTTCTTATGTTTCTTCCCTTATCCGTGGAAAACTGTGCTATGAAATACTCACTTACACTCTTGTTCCTCTTCTCCAAACTTATAGGTTTTCCTTTTTCTGTTGTTATTATCAAATGCACACCTGTCCTATATTTCTTGCCTGACCACGTCGTAGTTTGGTGTAATCCTGGTTTATTAGTAATTCGTATTGATATGCTGTTTCCTTTAACCATGTATAAATTGTTTGTAGTTCTATCTTACTTCTCGTTATAATTGCAATGTCGTCACCAAATACCAAACATTTGTGCCGTCTAGAGTATATTAGTCCAAAGTTTGGACTAATGGATATCAATAGGTTTGGACTCCAAACCTATTGATATTGGCCTTGGCCTATTTTCTTTTCTTATATCCTTACCCTCTATAACTATTCAGCACAAGGTTCCAGGATATACTTACATTTTATGTAGCTAGCAAATATTGGATGTTACAGGTTGTTAATATTATAATAAAGGTAAAAATCACTTGTTTTTAACATTTCTATTATTATATATATATATATATATATATATATATATATATATATATATATATATATATATATATATATATATATTAGTATCGTTTTTAGTGCAATTGAATTTGTTTCTACCTGTTTACCTGATTTTTTTCATGGAGTTTATTTGAAAAATTCTTTTATTTTTGGACGAATCTGATTTCTTGTTGTTGCATCTTTAAACAATAAATTTGTTCTTGGAAGTTGAAGGTCTTTTTGCAGGAATCTAAGCCTAAAAATTCCAGCAGACAGGCGACGCGCCACAACAAACTCACTAAATACCTGGATTAGTCGAAAGTGGGCAATTCGGTTGCGCATTTTATGTGAAAGGCACCTACGGGCGTAACGATACAAAAATGGCGTTATGGCATTAAGTAAACTTGCATAGCAATTAATAGTTCTCGGTTGTTATCGTGCTATGACGTCGTATTTGAATAACAAAGACATAACACCTGACATACAGCTTACAATAATGGTTGTTTAGCATTGTATCGGCTACCGCTGATATAGGGGACAGATATGCGTGTGTAGCGAGTATAGAAAATCCTTGGGGACAATTTAAATATATCCGACATTCACGTTTTTTCATAGTTTTGAATTTTGATTATTCATCTCTCTTTGGTGCAGGCTGGTTTTCTGCATAAAACCAATCTATATTCAAGTATAATTTATACTTTTATTGTAATAATCTGAATTTGTTGATTATAAAAACGGTAATATGAAGTTTCAAGGTCGTCTTATAAAAGAACATTTGCGAGTATATATATTATAAATGTTAAGGGTCCTCCAGATGCGATCCCCTTGTATTAACGCGATGTAATCTTTAGATGTCGCGTTTTCAAATGATATAAGGGTTGTCCAGTAGGAGTGACAAAAGTGAGACACACTGGTAACCACAAGTGATAATTTGGTAGTGTTTATGGTAACTTGAAGAACAAAAAATGTTCTGAAAATAATATCGTTCAAATGTTATTCAATGTTTCGGTTAAAATAAGGAATCGGGATTTATTCCTGTAAACCAGAGATTTAACATAACCCAATAAAAAATAATTTAAGGACTTGAGATCACATGAAGTTGGACTTGAGATCACATGAAGTTGAGAATGCCATTTCGCGAAATAATCTATATCAGTTTAGGAGGCCATATATATATATATATATATATATATATATATATATATAGATATATATATATATATATATATATATATATATATATATATATATATATATATATATATATATATATATATATATATATATACTGTTAGCATATTCCTATAGCGTTTACCGTGATTTCCACCATCGCCTTCAAAAGCCGTCCAAAAACCGTCGGAAAAGAGTATTTTTCTAGGCGTTTCTAGAATATATTCCACGAGATGAGGCCGAATGGACATTTGATTGACATTATTTTCAGAATATAATGCCATTATTTGTTGTTCAAGATAGTATACAAATTACGGAATTAACACTTGTAGTTATCATTGTAATCATTAAAAATTCTACTGAAAATTCTAAAAAGTAATTTTTTTGTTTCATGGTTTAAATAAGGTATTATTTGAAAATTAAATATAATGTTTTTATAGCCATTTATTCCATACATTTCAGCATAAATGTGTTTTTTTACAAAAAAAAGGAACACATTAACACATAAAAGAACAACATATTAATGTCGTTAAATGCCAAACTTGAAATTACTAGCACTATTTTTTCACACTATAACATATTTTAAGCAATTCGCGTCACATTGAGAAACACATAATTAATTGATGTATTAAATTAAATATTCAAAATCCATTATTTGAGTCTATGAAAGCCTGGCACCATTTTAATCTATTTCCCCGAACACGTTCAAAATCCTGGTATATTTCTAATCTTGTTGGCACCGGCTTCACCCTAAGTAAGAAGCATATCCTAATATTCACTTACAGAATAGAATTTTGGTTTTAAATGGAATTTAAATACACACACTGACACACACACACACACACATCGATATACACTGAAATAATTTTTGAAACAATCAGCCTTAGTGGTGATCATTTCAATTAGTCAATGCGACGTTACCATTTCTAATTTGGCTGATGTATGGCGTGATTATTACTTAGAAAAAAATATTTTAATAATATTTACTTGTTTATGTGTAGTTTATCCGCTAAATAATAAACAATTATTATTTGCCAAATATGCCAAATATATCATAGCTTTTCGGTTGCTATTTAATAAATATGCAGTTTGTTTCACGGCAAACCTTAGTTTTTTGGTCCTTGTTTTAAGCTGTATACGAGGGTGTTGTGAAAAGTTTCCTGCCTCAATATGAAGATGACTTTACTCGTCAAAAATATTTTGGTAATATAATTGCCCATACGTTGAAAAATAACCTTCAAAATGTGAGCCATATTAGATCCTCAATTGTTGTTTAACAATCACTTATGTCAATCGATGTTAGTACTTCTGTATAGATGGAAAAAATCGAATATCGAATCGTCATTAAATTTTTACATTTGAAAGGCAATACGCCTACGAAAATTAAAGTCGAGATGAACGCTGTTGCCTTTTAAAGTCAAGAATTTAATTACCATAATATTTTTGACGATTTTTTACTTCATCTGATCTTCATGTGGAGGTGGAACGGCGTGTTAAATGTGGCTGGCAGGCATTTGGTAGGCTCAACATAGTGTTTAAGAGCAGACTCTCACTTTGCCTGAAAAGAAAAGTATTCGATCAGTGCGTTCTACCCGTTATGACATACGGAAGTGAAACCTGGACACTCACATCGCAATCAATTCAAAAACCTCGGGTGGCACAGAGGGGAATGGAAAGATGTATGCTTGGCATTACAAGACGAGACAGAAAGTCCTGCGCATGGATCAGGGGACGAACAAAAGTCTGTGACATCATTGGAAGAGTAAAACAGTTGAAATGGAGATGGGCAGGCCATATAGCGAGGCGATGGGACGACAGATGGACCAAGGCAATCCTGGAGTGGATACCGCTTGATCGCAAACGTCCGCGAAGAAGACCGAAAGCACGATGGACTGATGACATCGTTAAGTATATTGGACCCGAGTGGCAGAGGAAAGCCCAGGACCGTGAAGGTTGGAAGCATGCTGAAGAGGCCTTCATCCTGCAGTGGATCGATACGGGCTGATGATGATGATGATGATATATATATATATATATATATATATATATATATATATATATATATATATATATATATATATATATATATATATATACTTCAAACACGATCGACAAAAGAATATGTTGCTTTTTGTTCTAATAATTTCAACTTTTGCTATTTTCAATTACTATTCTGCTGTTGAATTTGCTATTTAAAGAGTACCGTTTTTGCAAAAGTTTTTGATTTGTACAGTAATTAATAATCAACAAATATTATGAGTTGTCTAACTAAATATTAGACTAATTAACTGATAAGGATTTAATTTGAACTATTTGCTCATTAGTTGCTTAAATTTACTCATTAGTTAATGAATTTTCAATTCAACATGTTTCTTTCACCATTCTAATTCACTTATAATTACTAATGATCATTTTAAAGAAAAATATCCTAGTTAGGATACTAATTAAAACATGCTTATTGTATATTTTATGTTCCGTTTTTTTTTTCAAGCAGGCAAACCTATGGAGTAGGACTATGTTACTTTATACGATCCTTAATGAAAAGTCGTAAAAATATCCGTGGCGCAATGCCTTTTTGTGCTAATTATAAAAAACGAGAAAGAAAAAAATAAAGAATGCAAATGGTTAGCCTGAAAGCAAAGAAATATTGTTTTTCATATGGTCCAGGACGTTAACACGATACTATAAATAATATCAGCTTGCGGGGAACCGCTTTTAAAAGCTGCCAAAAGTGGTGGGGCACGTATTACAATACGACTACACGTAACGTTAAGGATTATAGCAGGACCACACTCGAAAAATTTACATGACGATATGTCCGGTTATATATTCTACAGGAAAATACATTTTAGTTTGCAAAACAAAATTTATATTCCTATCTTAGTAATTTCGTATAACGTGTCTCCTCAATTTGAATTTTTACATAAATTACAGAAGTTATATAAATTTTCATATTATGTTTTTGATGTTTTCGGTTAATTATGGACATAGTTTTTGGCTTCTAATTCTAACTGAATCCTTTTTAAATAATATTCCAAATATATTTAGAAAAATATGTATATTTAATAAACATGATCATTTTCACCACTTCATATTTTTAGCTAACGATGAACTTTAAAATTCCGGAATGATTTTTTAGGTTTGATCAACGGTTTCACATTGTTTATTAGCCTGATTATGTGGAAATGACGGATATGGCTGATAGAGCTAGATGCAAATCGAGTTTCCTTAATCCCCCTTACTATATGTGGCTGAGCTTCATTATTATATAAGAGCTATTTCGCTTCAGTGCATAG
Source organism: Cosmopolites sordidus (assembly GCA_031761425.1). Taxonomy (NCBI): domain Eukaryota; kingdom Metazoa; phylum Arthropoda; class Insecta; order Coleoptera; family Curculionidae; genus Cosmopolites; species Cosmopolites sordidus. The sequence continues at coordinate 686,076 of JARFXV010001410.1, forward strand.
CTCAATCAGATAAGTTGTTTATATGCGCATCTGTACAGTGTTTCTTGTACACACATAAGTGTTCATCGATCACTTATATTACATCGATCACATAAGTGTTGATCTCTTTATATTAAAATGTCAAAATATTATAGTAAATTAAGTACTGTTTACATCGTATTCAACACTACTTACAAACAAGTTTCCTCTATCGCTTTGTATCCTTGACTTCTTTTACTTGGTCAGTTTTTACTGTTACTTCAATTTCTTTGAATTATCCTTCTATTTGTATTATTTAGAGATAAATGTAATCGGTTTTGTTAATGAAATAATTTAATATTTTCGCATTCTATGAAATTGATTCTTGAACCTTGATGACCCAATGAAGACTATCGTTTCTTAATTATAGTTTATATTAATTATATATATATATATATATATATATATATATATATATATATATATATATATATATATATATATATACCCTGAAGATGATTTTTTCGCCATATTTTCGAAACGGTTTATACTAAAGTCGTGAAATTTGGTATACATATCAAAATGCATCTTAGTAATAAGTAGGCATCCTTGTACGCAAATATTTATTTAGTATCCAACAATAACAAGATGAATTACTATTAAGGACTTATTCACTTATTCACAATAAGTTGAATATGTTGAAAATGACATCCATTCATCTCAATGCATTCTAGAATTATTTTCTTCGTAGAAAATCTTACCCTGCCGAAAACACCAGGCTTAATTTTGATACAAGCAGTAAATATATGGTGCAGAAATTCCTCTACAGTGCCAATCAGGATAGCATAGACCACTGCAAGTGTCCCTACAGAAACTTCAAGTATCCCTTCAGAAAATAATCGAGAGGATTTAAATCTGCGGAAAGGGGTGGCCAATGTACTGGTCCTCCACGTCCTATCAATGGTCCTGGATGTAACAGATCTAAATACGCTCCTATATTTATAGAGAAATAAGGCGGAGTCCCATCGTGCATAAAAAACATGCCATATCTGAACTCCCACACGGTACTTTTAGGAATGCCTTCTTGAACAGCAATTCGTCTGACACTTATTCGTGGGTTTTCTGCTGCCTTGGAAGATCCCTTTTTGCATAACCTTCTATGCAGGTTTGTAAATGTTTGCGTACAAGGAAATACTATTAAAGGAAAATCGTCTGTATACAATCTTCTAGGTTCACACGCGTTCCCATTCTCCTTATGCATCATGTTCCCATATGCCTTGTCGTGCATAAAATGCATAATTGCCATTTCTTCGAAGGATTAATGGGCCATTTTGCAGTTTAAATTAATATAAAAACTAATTAAATTAAAATTAAAAACCTAGACTTTATTGCATAAATGTTTCAGTTTTACGAAACGTCAAAGACAAAGATTATTAGTGACAGCCGCCTACTTAATTATTAAGATGCATTTCGATATCCATGTAATTGTGCTTCGATTTAGAAAAAGTCAGTTTTCTGGAAAACAAGATGAAATAAGTGGACCTTTTTTTACATAAAACGATATATTACCTTACAATGTCCGAAAGTCTAAAAAGATGTCAAAGTCAAAAAATATATCCTATACATACGTATCGATGTAAACCCTCGCCGGAACTTCATAGCGTTATAAAAAGTATCATATGTCCTATTTCACAACATAATCGAGTTCTATACCAAATTTCATTAGAATCATTCCATTCGTTCGACCCTGTTTGGAGGACAAACATACTTTCATATTTATAATATTAGTTAGATTAACATATAAAAACTCACCAAAACTGCAAATATGAAAAAATTATTGAAAATAATAATTTAACCAAATATATCAATAAATAATACCTTAATTAAATATAGAAAAAATCGACAAATATAATTTTATAATCGTATTATTAAAGATGGCAAGACGTTGAAAAATTATTTTGATAACTGAATTTACACTAATTGTCACATACGTCAATCATCCAATTTTTATTAAATTTTAATTTTTCTCATAATAATCAGCAAAAATAACTTTTTCGATGATAAATTTAAATGGGATGTTATATTCACTCGATTTAATTTTTGCATTAACTGTTCTTAAACAATTTTTATGAAGTATAAGGAGAACTTCTATCAAGTTCTATAGAACTTACAGTTAGAAGGCGGGCTTATTTGTACATTTTACGCCCCTATCATCTCTCTTGGGGAGGGATTTTCATATGACCCATCTTTATTAAATGTCTGTGGAGTATAGGGAATATTTCTGCCAAGTTTTAAGTCTGTAGGACTGATAGTTAAAAAAACGGGTTTATTTATAGATTTTATGCCCCCGCAACCTTTGAGTCGGTGATCCTTCTCTTTTATATATATATATATATATATATATATATATATATATATATATATATATATATATATATATATATATATATATATATATATATATATTCTAAATTATCTTGATTGAAAAAAGAGTATATATTTATTAGTTTATTATATTTAAAAGAAATATGTTTCGGTAACAAATTTTTATTGCTGCAAAAGTTATGATTTTGAAATTAAATTATCATTTTGATTAACTGTCGGACAAAAATTATAACCAAAATTAGTCACGATTTACCGACCACACACGTTAAAGAAAATTACCAGAAAATTCCCATTTCTCAAAGCAATTCAACATTATCACCTAGTAAATGTTCATTCGGCTTTTGTTCTTTCAATTTTTTTTAACAGAATATAAAATGATTTAATGAACCTTAGATCGAGTGAGTCGAATCATAAAATATTATATTTACGTCACCGCCTCTGGATGTTTTATAGCCTTTAGTTTTCTAAAAAGGTCAAAGAAAAATCTGTTTACGATTAATTTTCTTTCTTATTAAGTACTAAAATAGATTACAGAACATTAAATAGTAATGGCAGGAACTTAGAGATGACTACAATGTATAACGTTAGTAAACTGCAATTATATCTGGTATTATTTCCTTTACATAAAACTAATCTAAAATTGTTTCATATTTACAAACGTTATTATTCGTTTTTCTCTTGACTTTTTCTACATCCGTTTTACTACTATCATTACGTTCGGGCCATTAGGATTAATCAAAAACACATAAGAGTCTTTTTGTTACAAAGTAATCACCTATAACGTATCAATTTTGTTAAAAGACTGCATTAAGGCATCATGTGTTATATCTCTCTTAGAGCGATTTTGGTCTATATTAAAGCTTCGCCTTTGTAATAAAGAAATGCAATTTTCAATAATTACAGACGATTACAGTTTAAAGTGTTTCCAAAATCTGTACGATCTCTTGAAATTAAATTGGTCAGGTAGTTTATAATAACTAAAACAATATGATATTTTGATTACTTTTTGGATCAGCTCATTTTCTCAAAGAAAATTAGTGAACATTTTTACAGTAATACAAGGATGAAATTTCGATGTATGAACTAACATATCTGGTTATTTTGATTTCTATAAACAATATATATATATATATATATATATATATATATATATATATATATATATATATATATATATATATACATATATGCTCTACATGAAGTAATTGATTGATATATCAAATAAATATAAACAAAAGAATATGTTAACTAAATTTCAAAATTACATAACTTCCAATAAATAAGAGTTTGGTCACAAAAATAAGAGTGTTTAGAAACACGCACAAAAAAAAAAGGAAAAAGTAGGACAAACTAGTCAAAATCAACTTATCAATCAGGCATGGAGTCTATAAGATTGTGGCGACCAGAATGGAATGCCAGATTTCTTGAACAGTTTCTCATAATTTTCTCTATAACATTCTGTATAGGATTTATGTCCGATGACTGAGCTCTCCAAGGCAAAAAAAAAATAATATTGTGGGTATCCAAACAGTTTTCACACTTTTGTGTTTGAGATCATTGTCATGCTGCAAATTCCACCGTAATGGTATGTGTTCTTTGGTTTGGTTATGTTTATTTGGTTGGGTAGATAATGGTTTGTGCACAAGGCAACATACAATTCTGTAAGATGTTTAAATATATTTCATTGGTCATGTTTTGTTTTATCCAATGAATTGGGCCAACCCCAGCATATGAAAAAGAACCCCAAATTTTAATATTCCACCAGTATGTTTGATGTATGTTTGATCAATAGTATTTTTTGAATTGAAATGTTCGTTCATTCGACACCGAACGCGTACTCATCATTACCCAATAAATTTATTTTATTTTCGTCGGAAAAAAGAACATTTTTCCAATGTTCTCTATTTAAATGATTTCGTGCAAACTCCTTACATTCAAATAGGGAATTTTCCTTACAATTCTATAATTATAGCCAAATTGTTACAAACGTCTCCTAAGACTCCTCGTACAGATTGGTAACTGTAATTCCCGTTTGACAACCGTCGAAGTCAATAAAGAATTTTTACACGCGAATTAAAGGAGTATCTTTTCGACTAGAAGTTTTTCGTTTCCTGCCTAGGAACTCTGGTTTTCTCCTATGTTTTTTCTCTTAATACTTTTGAAACAATTCAAGAAGATGTTTTCAAAGTTTGACAAATAAATTTATAAGATTTTTTCTGTTCTCCCAATTACAAAATGAGCCGGCGTTCTTTTACAGACAACGTACACTAATAACGCTAGTCAAACAATAAAAATCAATTTCTGATAAAATGTGAACTATAGTTATCAATATACTTAACACTCTTATTTCTTTGACCACATTATTTTTTAAATAACATTGCAATATAATTGCGTTCTTTGTTTCAAATATTTATTAAGACGGTGAATGAACAAGAAATGCACTTTTGTAGCAGTGGCATTTTATTTTAAAAATCCAAGAAATTTTATTACTTGAAAGCCTTTTTTTTAAATAGTATTTACCAAATAGTATAATTAAATGATTTATTGGTAAAAGTATTTATTGAAAGTTATGTAATTTTGAAATTTAGTTAACGTATTTTTTTTGTTTATATTTATTTGATATATCAATCAATTACTTCATGTAGAGCATAATGATTACAATGATAACTACAAGTGTTAATTCCGTAATTTGTATACTATCTTGAACAACAAATAATGGCATTATATTCTGAAAATAATGTCAATCAAATGTCCATTCGGCCTCATCTCGTGGAATATATTCTAGAAACGCCTAGAAAAATACTCTTTTCCGACGGTTTTTGGACGGCTTTTGAAGGCGATGATGGAAATCACGGTAATCGCTATAGGAGTATGCTAACAGTATATATATATATATATATATATATATATATATATATATATATATATATATATATATATATTTATCCCGGTACCGAGAGGCACGTGACGTCGGTTCTGGGGTTGACAGTTCTGGGAAGGCGATCGGTGGCACCACGTGGAGAAAGGGTGAAAGATTTCTGTATATATATATATATATATATATATATATATATATATATATATATATATATATATATATAAATATATATATATATACATATATATATATATATATATATATATATATATATATATATATATATATATATATATATATATATATATATATATATATATTTATACCGGTCCCGAGAGGCACGTGACGTCGTATGGTTGACAGTTCAGCGAAGGCGATCGGTGGCACCGTGGAGAAAGGGTGAAAGATTTCTGAATATATATATATATATATATATATATATATATATATATATATATATATATATATATATATATATATATATATATATATACATATATATATATATATATATATATATATATATATATATATATATATATATATATATATATATATATATATATATATATATATATATATGTTACATCTAATATTTTCACGGATGGTAGATCATTCTAGATTCTTTAATGATTTAGATTCATCTTAGATTCTAAATCATTCCGGGTGTCGATCCGTTAATCCTGTGAAGAGTCACGACGTTTCGCCAAAATCTCAATTGGCATTTTCAAGTGTTGTCCGCTTCGACTGAAGAGTCCAACTCAGAGTCGAAGCAGTTGGACTCTTCAGTCAAAGCAGACAGTACTTGAAAATGCCAAATGAGATTTCTAACTACTCTATTCGAATTGATTCGTTGACAGAAAATATACATGATTTTTAAATAGTAGTCTTATTCATTTGGCCCTAACTGTTTATATATACAGTGGTGACCAGAGAAATAGAGCCGTTACAATTAAAGACACTGTTTGGCAGATAAAGTTGTAATAGCATACGTAATTAGTACAATAACTGTAATATATAAATATATAACAAAAAAGGGAAAACATAATATCAAGCTTAATTTAAAAACAATACAATAAAAGTAATATTTAACAAAAAATTATAAAAGAGGTCCTGATAATGTAGTTATAAAAATAGAGGCAACCAAGAAACAAGTACAATACATACTATTTAACAGTTAACAAAAGTACTATATGACATATAAACGTTTTTGAACATTTAATACATATATTTATGACCTTTGTGTTTTATTATTTCGGCGCAACCTTTGGGCATAGATGTTTACAAGTCTTTGAAACATTTCTAGTTGTATAGCTTCCCATTCTTTTTTGATCACCTCCCCAAAGTTCAAGCTTGTTTCTCTTCTTGTTTTTATGAAATAAGTCCGCAAGTTCTCATTGGGATTGAGGTCCGGTGATTGAGAAGGCCGCGGAAGTAAGTCCATTTTATTGTGACTAAAAAATTGTTTCGTTTTCCTAGTAGTATGTTTCGGATCGTTTATCCTGTTTATATTTCCATACCAGCGGCATATTTTCTTCTGTAAAAAGGCAGCATGACTTGCTGAGGAATGTGGATGTATTAATTTTGCTCCATGTTTTTTAATCCAGTAAATTTGTCGTATCATGAAAAAGATGCCCATAGCCTTAGATTACCGCCTCCATGTTTTACAGTTCTAATAGTATGTTTTGGTAATAATTCTTGGTTGGGTGATCTTATAACATATCGCCTACCATCAGAACCTATTAAATTAATTTTGGTTTCATCGCTCCATAAAATATTACGCCATTTCTTGACATTTCTTAATATTCTTGGCGTATAACAAAGGGACTTTTCTGCCTGCTTTATCGTGTAACATTCTAACTCCAGTTCACTTTTAATTTCGGTAGACGATTTAAATGGATCGTTTTTTGAAATTCGGACAAATTGCCTAATGAGATTAGCAGCTTAACGTGAATTTGTATTGAAAAAAGTTATGGTAAATGTGTCAAAAAGGGCACAAAGTTACTATACTGTTAACGTCTCACATTAAATTGCCATGAATTGTAATAATAACAGTAATTCAAGTTGATGGGTCGCATTTCTGAACTTTAAACTCATCCTACTACGAATTTTATTTCACGTTTATTTTTTATTTCGATAATTAGTGTACCATGGAAAGTAATAATTTGACACTAGTGTTAAATGTCAGTCAGACTAATCTTTGAGTTTATTGCGTTAAGTTCTAATTAGTCATCACAAAACTAAAATGCCATTACTTTAAGAGAAAAAATCGAAATAATCCGGTTGTTTGGTGATTTTGCTCGTAGTAGCGGAGAAGTTGCTGCAGAGTTTAACATGAGACATCCCCGACGTGCTCCAATTACTCATGGAAAGTGGCAGTGTTTTTAAAAATCGATCAAAAAGGTCAACCTCGTCGAATACACCCGCATCGAATACAAATAGAGCAAATCCATACACGAGCCTTCAAAATTTTTGTCTCAATTGAATATTAGAAAAAATAAAATCAGAAGATGTTTGTTCGTCGTAAAATCAAGCCCTGTAAACCGAAGTTCTTACATACATTGAAAGAAGGTGATGATAATAAAAGATCAGACTTGGACCCAAGATTTTTTTTTAAATGACAGACATTTCCTTATGAAGATTATTTTTACTGATGAGGCTACATTCACTACTAATGGGGTTAAAAACGTCTCAAAACTGTAGATACTGGGCCAGAGGTAATCCTTACTGGGTTATGAAATGTAAAGGCCAATATTCCCAGAAAGTCAATGTCTGATGTGGAATTTTAGGAAACTGAATAATTGGTCCTTTTTTCTTTCATGAATCATTGAATGCTGGCTGTTTAGTTAACTTTTTCAATGGAAATTTCGGGATGCAATTGAAAATATTCCTCTTAATGTGCGACAGGATATGTATTTGCGCCTAGATGGTGCATCCATACGCAATTCAAGGATTGTTCGTCAATAGCTGAACCAAAAATTTCCTCTGGCCTTAATAGGAAGAAACAGTTCTTTTGAACCGTGGCCTTTGAGGTCTACCTACACCCTAGTACACCCCTATATTTTTATTTTTGGAGAATGGTCAAAAATAAGATTTATAAAACAAGGCGCATAAATCGAGATGAACTTTGGGCCAGAAGAAAGCAAGGCTTTCAAGAAATCCGGAACTTAGACGAATAGCTAAACAGAATCGTAAAAGAATCGAAAAATATATTCGAATAGATGGAGGATTAGTTGAGAAAGGTCACATTTGATAGTTAATTATTTGTAGTATTATGAAAATTTTTGTTATATACTTTTTCCGAAATTTAACCAATTACCAGAACTTGTTTTCCCATAAGAATAAAATAATTATTTCTTTGTAAGTGCTATTTGTTTTACTGAAATATTTGCATAACAATATGATACTATTAAGTTGACAATGGGTCAAGTTTTTACATTCCACGGTACACTACCACATTATCACATTAACAACTTTTAATAATTTTGTGTATAGACCAAAATAATGAAAACATTAAAAATGTTAATTTTGTCATGGAACTTAGTGCGTAGGTTTAAAATAATATTCGTAAATTAAAATAAATCGAGATCAGATTTCACTAGAATATCTTAAAAAAATGTAACCCATCAATCTGTATGAACGTGCAAAATTTTAAATCTGTATTTCTTGAAATCACTGGCTGCTCGTGGGTTTTTAAAGTGGGAGGGCGTAGAAGAAAATAGTGCTGCTAAAGATTTACTTTGTTACTTTTCGTGCTATTGAAACCCTATAGAGGAGGTGAACCAGGAAAATGAATTAAAGGAAAGAAACTGAACGGAAATAAAATATGGTGTTTTGCTCTGAAAAATTGTTTACTGTTATAAAGGCTGGAGGGGCGCCGCCCCAACGCCCTCCCTCACGAGCCACCACTGCTTCAAATTGTGAAAATATGGTGATGCCTAGCGACACATGCGACACACTGTATATATATATATATATATATATATATATATATATATATATATATATATATATATATATATATATATATATATATATATGCTAGATTATTAATCCAGGAGTATCCCCGTACTCCCCTGTACTCCCGGACTAATAGTCTAGCGTATTCTTCCATACCGCGAAACACTACGAACTAACATATATATATATATATATATATATATATATATATATATATATATATATATATATATATATATATGTATATAAGATCTACATAATTAATGTAATAATTCACATGAACATTTACTAAGTTAATTTATTTAAATACATTAGATGTCCATCACGCATTGAATGAAATAATGCCTGAAGACGGCCCTGGCCAATCCGTCGTAAAATATACCAAGAGGTCTCAAAAATGTTGCTTGTAAGTTGTTTGGTTCACGATAAATACAAGCAAAGTTCTGAAAGTGATTCATTGGCCATATCAAAATTCGCGCTCTCCCGAAGTTATGGTCAATAAAATGGTTTAAACCGAGATTAAATAATCTTTTTCGGCGTTCGGCGAGAAGCTTTATTAACTTTTACATGACGGAATTTTTTCTTATGGGCAATAATAATGTCTTTATATGGCGTTCAATTTTTATTACGGTTACCCTTTGGAGAGGCGAAGACTGCTTTTCGTTTATTTCTTTCATCTATACCAGCCCAAAGTTCAATAAAGTTTCAGAATATATATGAACTTTGACGTTTAATGTTGAGATTTATCTTTAAGCAGATATCATTTGAAAAACTGACATAGTTGAGACCAAACGCGATGTTATAAAACATTTAGATTTTTATTAGTAAACATTTTTATTAGTAAATCAGATGCAACAGTGTCTGGAAAAAAGAATAAAACAAATTAAATGAATAATTCCCAATTTTTTATTTAGTTATTTTTATTAACTGATTGTAAATAAAACTACATGTCGCTTTTCTTAATTTGGCAATTCTGTCAATTTTATTTACCATAAAAAAATCAAATAAGATAATGTTATTAATAACGTTTAAATTATCAGGATTACCCAATTGCGAAAATTTTTCGGCGCCCTACTTATTTAACTTGTTTCTGTTATAGAAAAGTTACATATTTGAAAAATAATATAATCAGAAAAATTATATTTAAATTGCGTTTCATTTTTCAGTCATACAATAGATATGAATAGGTTACTAACATTTTGTAAGACATTAACAATAAATATTTACATACTATTCGGTTTCTGCATAGTAATATTTTAATTGAGTTTTTAAATTGTATTATTTATTATATGACCGAATTTCTGAATTGAATTACATTATACTACACAATAGAGGTCTAAATCTATATATGTATATATATATATATATATATATATATATATATATATATATATATATATATATATATATATATATATATATATGTAATTTATATTTAATATACATTTACAAATTTTATTTACAGTTATATAAAAATTAGAACCAATCAAAGACAACAATACCCAGGGAAGAACAAATGTCAGATATCTTAGTGGAGGAAGTGACAAATGCTATAGAATCGATAAAAAAAGCCAAGGTTCCAGGAAATGACAGTGTATCTGTCGAAATACTAAAAGCTCGTGGTGGGACTTTACATAAAGCCTTGGCAGGATTACCTGCTGCCACTGGCAAAATGCCTCAAAAAACAACTTTTGCATTTTTCTTCTTACTTACTTACTTTCGATATAACTTGTGGAAAAATGCAGAAGTGATCCTTTTACATAAAAAGGAGGACAGGAAAATTTAAAGAACTACAGTCCAATAAGCCTTCTATCAGTCATGTACAAAATTTTCAATAAGATAATATCTAAAAGAACATTAAGAAAATTGAATGACGCACAACCAAGAGAACAAGCAGGATTCCGTAGTGGATTCAGTACAATGGAGCACATCCAGGTTGCACAGCAGGCCATAGAAAGGCACAACGAATTTACCATGCACTGTGCTTGGCTTTTATGGAGCCCCACGTATCCCTTCAATTAGAGGGCACATGTTTAATCCTTTGATGTTGAGACTCTTCAGGGCGCCGGCATTTGCTCTCTCATCAAGAATAGGGAGACCCTATCCTCAGTCATCAACCCACACTTTCTCCGACTTCCCGTCAAATGGTGTATACACGTAATGTAAAAATTTTTTGGACTGCGTCCAATGAATCAACAGTAGCTGAGTCATATATCTGCTGTGTTCCACAATTTCGTGTAAAACAAACAATAACCTGCGTTTCAAGAGACGAAATATGTGCCCTCCAATGGAAAGGATGCATGGGGCTCGTCCCCCAAGCAACTAACAAAATGCTCCTTTAGGCGGAGACGCAGGTTCTTGTGTGTTCCACCTGAGGTTGTGGAACAATGTGTGTTTTGTGGATATGTTTTTCAAAGTGTTAAGTATTTGATAGAAATGATAGCAGAAATGAACAAGAAATGTAAAAACAGCCTGAAGGAAAAATATATACTGAATGAGAAGATTAATATTGCTAATAGAATAAGGCATAATAGTTCCTTTATTTTTAACCAACAATGAACAACATAATCGAAACATTACCAAGAACTGCTGGTTACGAAATGGGATACACTTTATTTCACATGATTTGTTATCAACAACGTGGTATTAATTGTCGAATTAGAAGGCAACTAGCATTCTTCATGCATTCAATAAAATAGCAAATATTTATAAAACATTTAAATATCTTTAATCAGTTCTTATGTTGGAACTTCTGATGCGAAACACCTAAACTCGAAGAGATTTACCATTAAACACCCATTATATATTTCCAACTCGTGTTTCGCTAACCATGTTATATATAATAGCATGTGTAGCAATATAACATGTGTATATATAATAGATTGAATCATCTCCTGATGATGCTAACATGATTAGTGAAACGCGCGTCGGGAAAAAAAAGTGATTTGGTGTTTAGTTGTAAATCTCCGAGTTTGGTTAAAAGATCTTATTAGATTCAAACTAGAAGTTGAAAAAATCTTTTTACAGTAGGTGATGAACAGTTTAAATATCTTGGTGCACAAATCAAATCTGCACGAATAGCAGGCTGTTTGATGGATTTAATGTCAATACATACATATCAATATAATGCAATAAAAAGGCACATGAAATTAGAAGCTAAGGTCAAAATCTACAAAATATTGTATTCAAGTCAAACCAGTAATGACATACGTTACGTACTCGAAATAAAGGCATATTGTCAATACGAGTTTGCAAGTGATGAGTACGGTGGAGATAAACATTATAAGAACAACTCACAGGCAATGTATTATATTAAGGAATTGAGTAAGATAAGAAAAGAACAGAATAATGTATAACGAAATAGATAAGAAAAAGAGGAAAATATTTAAACAAAGGTATGACAAATAGGATGACATAAGATTGGGTAAAAAAGTAAGTATATTCAAACCAGGCAGCAGAAAACCGCCTTGCTAAACGTTGAAAAAAGGGCTTGGAACATTTGAAGCTGTCTAACAGGGAAAAGGGACCTCTCATATATATATATATATATATATATATATATATATATATATATATATATATATATATATATATATATATATATATATATATATATATATATCTTCTTCTATATATATATCTATCTTCTTATAAATACAAATTAAATGCTGTTCGTTGGTAGGCCAAGGATTTGGCTAATTTTTTTAACTGTTCGTAATGGTCCGAATAAGGTTTTTAGATAAAGAAAAATTGGAAAAGTTAGTCGGAAATTGGAAAATTCTGTGTTTTTTTGAAAAAAAAGTGTTTTTTTCTGTGGGATTTTTGTATGAACTCAAGACCATAATTCACGATTCGAACGATGGATATGCGTAATTCTTTTTTATTTTGTTCGTTATGGTCTTGGAAAAGTGTTCAGAAAAAAATCGAGATTTTTTATTATATTAGTAATTACAAAGGACAGTCGGAAAATTTGGACAAACTGCAAAAAACATAATTTTTGTATGCACTCTCAATCATAACTGACGATAGAAACGACATTCAAACGACGATACAAACGACATGATTTTATTTCTATTCTAATTTATATCGCTAAGTGCGTAAATGTCAATTGACTGCTGGTTCTCAAATTGCGAATACATAGTGACGAAAAATTGATTTAGTTGTTTATTTTCAGTTGAATTGTGATTATATTGTAAGTTCATCGCAATTGTTTCATGAAATGAATTAAATTTTATCGTTTTCTCTCAAATAAATTTACAGATTTACCTACGATATACGGTGAGTTTCGAAGTGTTAAATGTAACAGTAGCAACAAAGTGAATCAATTGTCCATTTTCAGTTAAATTGTGATTCTTCGCGTCGCACATTGTGTCACAATTGAATTCAATTCAGACAATTTAATCGCATTGTAATGCTGCCAATAAGGCGGAGCAATTTAGGTCGCAGAACTCGCAATGCTACAAACCAAACTAATTTTCCATCTAATCGAACTACAGAGCAACGCGAAGAACGAAATTATATTGAACGGAATCGATTATCACAAACACGTTCAGCACTTACACAAGAAGAAAGAGAAAATGCAAACAAAGATGATATGCATCGAATGATACATCATCGGTCAGTAGAAATCAATCGCGCGACAATAAGTTTGGATAATTGTCAAGAAAGCAAATACATGTTGCGTTAAATACTCATCGAGCTGCATTTCGTTACAACATGACGATTGATTACGCTGCAGACTAATCCATTGTTAATGGATCGATGATCGATGTGTGCCCACATTTGAAGGCATTGAAATACATAAATGAAACCCCTGAATTTTGTTGCGCAACTGGAGTCAAATTGGCGCCATTGGTTCCGCCACTAGAGCCATTGCGTTCATTGGTTTCTGAAACAGGAACAGATTCCACACATTTCCTGACACATCGGGAAATACAACAGTTGCTTCCAGATATCTTCATTTGGCGCAACAAATGTGGTTCGGGCACATCACACATTTCCAGCATTTCAACGGTGTACAGCCGATAGCATTCATCTAGCGTGTAAAATTTCCCATTGCGTGCTTCTGAATGTACTCCTCCTCAAATTGAATATCCATGGCCGCAATCGTTAATAGATAGAATGATTACTCAAAAATACGTATTTTTATCATTTTTTCTTTGCCTGCATATTTCCGAAAACTTTTCACAAATTTGAAATTTGGACAGGACAACGTCTGTCGGGCCAGCTAGTATATATATATATATATATATATATATATATATATATATATATATATATATATATATATTTAATTGAAAAAGAAGAATAAGTGATACATTTTAAAATTCTGTCTATTTTGATTATCGTTTATGCAAATTTTACAATAAAATTTCTTCTATATTCAGGGCGAAGTAGCCGTAAATATTTGTATATACATCATTAGTAGTTAAATTTCATAGCTAGATTCATTTCGTATTCACGTTTAGTCATTGACTGGCGCCATCTAATGACATAAGGGTTTGCAAACTACGGATTTATCTCAGTATGATTAAAATTCGTTTTTTAAACTAATAGTATTTCAGCTTTCTCATTAGAGCATCATTTAACTTTGTCTTTTTTTTTCAGGTACTTTCATATTTCTGATGCTTTTTATGTCATGCCTTTGAAGGTGTAATTGTAAGTATTACTATTAAATTAGATGTTGTTATGTAAATTAGATAAAGGTATACAACTGGGTTGCATACTTTTATTGTTCAAAGCTTTATTGTAAAAAACTGGTTATACAATTATGATTCAAAGTATTGTCCATCATTGGCCACTATTGTCTTCCATCTTTCAGGCAGCATTTGAATTGCGCGTTGAAAAAATCTTTTGAACCGATCCACGAATCGATTCAATTTTTGACTTTTTCATAAGACCGGAATTGCTGGTCAGCCAAGCCGTGTGCAATCGATCAAAACAGGTGATAGTCAGAGGGAGCAACGTCTGTAGAATACGATGGGTGGGGTAGGACTTCCCATTTCAACGTTTCCAAGTATGTTTTGACCACTTTCGCAACATGGAGCCGAACATTGTCATGCTGCAAAACCACTTTATTGTGTTTTTCGCTGTATTGCTGCCGTTTGTCTTTTAATGCTCAGTTCAAACGCATTAAGTACGTTCGATAATGATCCCCTGTGATTGTTTCAGATGGTTTTAACAGCTCATAATATTCTACCCCTAGCTGGTCCCACCAATTACAGAGTATGACCTTGGAGCTGTGAATATTCGGTTTGGCCGTCGGCGTGGAAGCATGGCCGGGATATCCCCATGGTTTGCATATCTTCCCCGATGCATAAATCGCTTCCATTTTTGCCTTTCAAGCAACGGTTTACAAGCAAACAAACGGTGTTCAACATCTCTTGGTTTCAACTCCTATGATACCCAATATCCTTGCTTCTGGGTTATACCCAGGTCTTTGAGGCGTTTTGAAATTGCTTATTGAGTCACTGTCTTTTTCCAACTATTCTTGACATTGACACGAGCTTTCATTAAGCAAAGCCTCTAATTCTTCATCTTCAAAAACTTTCACTCTTCCATCGCTATGCCGGTCTTTGACATGAAAATCACCACTCTTGAAGCGTTGAAACCACTCACGGCATGTTTTTCACTCATAGCGGCCTCACCATAATTGTCTGACGGTATTCGGTGGTCCTCAGCCGCAGATTTCTTTGTATTAAAGGAATAAGTTAAAACCTCTCGCAAATGACGAGAATTTGGCTCATAAACTGACATTTTTAATCGCGAATAACTTTATGATGTAAACAGAGACCGACTACTGGTGCTATGGGGTTATGTTTACAAGATACCCAAAGGTATTGCATACCATCTATGATGTATTTATTTAGACGACTACATACTGCCAACGCCATCTAAAGGAAAATGGCGGGAGGAAAGTTGTATACCTTTAAAATCAAAGTAGTACAGCAATACATTATTCATGCAAAACAAACGCATGGGTCATGTAGATTGGTTCATGTCCATTAGGTGTTTGACCTAGTGCGCTTACTATCAGTTGAATTGTTCAAAAAAATGGAGAGATTGCCTAAACTGAAGAGAAAATTACTACTAAGAACTTCCTTATTCGATATATTACGGTACCATTTGATCTAGATGAACTGCTGTCTGCTCTCGAGAACCCTCAAGTGTTTTCTGTAGGCTACCAACGATTCACGAAATTTGAGACAGATAAATTCCACTTTTTCCTTTCTCCACAAAGTTTAAATGAATAAAGTGTTTATAGACCTTTACAGCTAAAGATACTCAGAAATTTTGAACATATGTTTATCCACCTATGATTCATGTGTTTCTCGTGAACAAAAACATCATCGTTCTCATCATCGGATTTCCGGACTTTCGGTTTCCGGAAGAACCAATATATGATTCTATATGTTCCCAAATTGATGTAGATGAAGCATTACAGAATAACTCCAAGTTGTAATGCAAAGTCTGCATAAGCATAACTAGAATTTTCAATCGAGTTGTTCTAGTGTCTTGCCTTCAAAATCGTGTAATTGACTAGAGCATTTTTGACCTCAAATCTCAAATTTCCATCCAGAAATCTTTAATCCGAAAATTTGATACACGTCTCTTGTATTATATTGTAGATTTTAGCTCCAAACTGGCACAAATCATAGATGTAACTTGATCATTTCTTTTTGATTGAAATATGACAGAATGTCCCACCTATAACTTACTTTTAGCCTATGTCTTCGACGGTTCGTTTTTAGAACTATGTTACCTTCTTCAGTAAAACATTTCTAGTATTGAATTTCTAATACGAGGGGTATTAGCTGAACTGATTTTTGATAATTTATTTATTCAATTGAAATTACAATTCTGCATTGTCTCCATCAAAATAGTTGCTTTGGGAATCCATAAAACGATGGAGACAGTTTGTCCACTCGCCATAGCAGAACTCAGATAATGGAATCGCTTTCAGTTGACCGTTTACTGTTATTCAGTTTTCTCCAATATCCCAAAATGTTGTTTTTGAGATGAAGTTTCAGAGAAAAGACAGTAGGACTTAAGTTTGGTGAATAAGGGGGCACAGCCACAGTGACTTGACAAAAGCAAATTCAACTCTTCAATTCCAATTCAACTTTTCCCTACTATCAACCGACGATCCGAACGCAACAAGATCTCTCATTCTATAGTAATTTTCATCACTTCTTGTAATTGAAGGCCTTCCACTGCGAGGTTTATCTTTAATCGGCCTTTTACGAATATCTTAAATCATCATCTGGGCCCTGGAAAAACACTTCTTCTATAGGCATGTTAAAGTTTTGCAAAAGTTTCCGTTCGCAGTTTGTCGATGCTGAAGTAAAACTTGATAGCGCACCATTGTTCGATATTTGTTATTGTTGTTATTCGTTTTCAGAACACACAAGACAAATTTGTAGAGAGTTCAAACTGACACTGAAGACGCATCAGATGGTGATACACCTCCCGTCTAAAAGGGGAGTCAACAATATTGCCAAATGTAACGCTACTCAATTAGTCTCATTATTTTATTTACACATCTCCTATAAAATGAAGTATTGTTTTTAAAGAACACTCGTGGAAGCTTAGCAAATTGGTTTTGTCTATAATAAGCTTTGAAGATTTTTGCTTTGTTAAAAATCAGTTTAACGTAGAAAAAAGGATAAAAACCAAGACAAAATAACACTATAATTATTTCAATAAGTATTTAATAAATTAACACAGATTGGAAGCAATCAATAGGGGATACTATACTGCATAACTTTGTTGTAGACTATTTAGTTCTACCTGAATCCGATCAGTAATATTATATACAATTCAGTCTGAAGAAAAATCTTTTATCGTTGCAATAAAAGGTTTTTGTAAGTGGGTGTCTGTGAAACATTCACACTTCGCATGCATCAAATATCGTAAATGGATTTAGATTATTTTGCTATACCCATTGAATCGATTAGCCACTGAGACACTCTTGTTCTTGTTTTACGTTCGGCCGTAAAATCTTTATACCTTTTTAATGTTTCATCTCAATAGATTATTGAAATAAACGAGAAAATATTTTTTTGCACTAAAACTAATGCAAGTTCAAAGTATGCTGACTGTTTTATTATTTACTCAAATTTATGTATTTAATACAGATGGCATATCAGTGGAAAATTATGTATATGGCTCAGTAGTTATTGTCGAAAACGTTGCAACCATTGCTTGATAATGATGAGTAATATCTCCCAATATCGTGACGAAATTTATTAATGTTATTAAATAACCAATGGAATACCATATATTAATTGATTATTTTTTAATGAATAAACTACATATAAACTAATGAAATTGTACAAAAAAAATTAATTAAGGATCACATGGTGCAGGAGACAAGATAGTCTGGATTGACTAACTGAGATGATCACCGCCACAACTTGAATATTGACAACCTAATATTGATGAAAATAGTGTATATGAAGTATTATGTAGTCCTAAATCCGAAAATGATAAACTACTTACTGTAACACGTACAGTTTTTTTGTTACAGTTACAGTAGTTTGTTTATTGTCGGTGGTGGGAAAAAAAGCAGACGCCATATTTTTACAATCTAATATTTATTTAATACAAACATGTAAAACGTGTTAAATATATCCAAAGACATTACTGAGGATTATGTGCTAACAAAAACTTTCACTTTTTTCTCTTGTGTTCTGTAGCATCTTTTTAAAAACCAGCAGTAGTGGCCCTACATAGATGAGTTCCAGCGTCCCTGGTATATTTTCCATCATCCTGATGTTCTAGTGAAACCTCAATCCTTGATCGTCGCTTACCGCATCTAAATTTTCCGGAAAAAATCCAAATGGGAATGTAAGAAAATGTTTCCAAGAGTTCCTCTAAGAGATGATTATAGTTTTCATCTTTCTTGTTGCCCAGCAACCCTTTCACTATATTTACAAAACACTTCCAAGTTGAAAATTCCTTGTTATTTAATTTTTCTTGAAAACGGAAATCAACCAGAAGCTTTCTTTTTTTAGGTCCAATAAATATACTTTAACTGTGGAAATATTTTTTTAAGTACTTGAAACTATTACCTTCTTTGAAGAAGTGAAGGTGCGAAAGAAGCACCAGGTTCCGAAAAAGTTCTTTGAGGCCAATCTTTCTTACTGTAATGTTCTTTTGTTGCCTTACTGTCCCATAGACAAAAAATAGCAATACTGTGTAAAACCTCCTTAAAGTCCTAGCAATATACCTATCACTTTTAAATCCAAAAACAAATATTTCACTGATACTGTTCGTATTTAACGTGATTTAGTATGGTTGCTAAGTTGTCATAGTTTTCTTTCATTGTCATTAAATGGGCTAAAGAAATAGATGACTTTTTGTTTCCATTATGAAGCAAAACTGCTTCTAGGCTGTATTTGGACGAACCTATGAAAATACGCCACTTGCCAGGTACATGTTTCATATTAAGCTCATTTATTAAACCATCAATATCACAACAGACACAGCGATCCTTCCATTTTATAAAAATTTGAAAATGTTACATTCCGTTTTCGGTAAAGTGCAACACTTGCATTTTTAGCTAACAGGTTCCACTGTTGAAGTTTGGAACTAAGTTCAGATTTTGGTTTTAACAATCCCGGGTCACGTACCAAATTATTTAATTAATTCTGAGTTATTAAGAAAGGTTTACTGATAGTTGGTATTATTGGTTTACTGACAACTTGTATTCTCAGGAAATTGTCGATCAGATCCTGATGAAGAATTATATTCACCGGGAAGCGTGTGAAGGAACTGTTCCCATAGAAGGCAAATTTATTACTTTTTTGAAATACCTTCTGTTTTAGTGATACAAAAGTAGCAATCACTTACGGTTGGTAGGTTCTCTCTACCGTAGGAACAGCAAACGACATAGAATTTGTTTTGCGATGCATCCACTGCACTAAATTTACGTGACAACTCACGCACGATTCAAATCGACAACTCAAATCGACGACTAGAACTTGCCATTTTATATAAAATCGACTTAAACAGTTCTGTAAACAAAACAGAAACGAATATAAAGGCAGATTCCATGATATAAAGGCGAAGCACGTACTTAAAAATGGGACATGCTAGGCCATTTCTGTAAAAAGGTGTTTTAATAACTACCCAAATGAAACGCAAAAAAAGCATTCTCGTCAGATCAAATAGATTAAAAGTGTATCTCATTTAGATCAAAAATGTATTCTATACGCGAATATCATAAATAAAGGATGAAAATGATTTGCGACTTGTATTGCGATTTGTATTTTTGCTGGTGCCATCCAGATTAGACATATGTCAGCCCTTTTTCAAGGTGTTCAGGAAAACTAGTTAAAACAGTGCCAGGCGTTCAAGTGGAGCACATTTTGAACATTTAACTTTATAAAATACATAATCATGTGATTTTTATTGTGAAGTGAGGGGTTTAAAACCAGTTATGGCGTGAAAAATTAGTGCTAGCAATTCAAACTTTGATATTAAGCAGCTATAATGTGTAAGTTTTTCTTTTTTGTAAAAAAAATAAACAAGTTTACGCTATGCAATAAATCTATAAATAAGTCTATAAAATATTACATTTTATTTTTAAAAAATACCTTAAGAGGAGTATGAAAATAAATATGACTATGTGATATTGGCAATTTTTAAGAAAGTTTCGAACAAGGAAACTTTTTGTTTCATATATATATATATATATATATATATATATATATATATATATATATATATATATATATATATATATATATATATATATATATATATTATGAATAATATCAGTTATATATAGTGCTGCTCTTGAAGCACTCACTATTTTTCATGTACATTTAACGAGAAGATAGGTGAACATTGTTGCATTATTCGCTAACTAAAGAAGAGTTTCATTAAATCATTACTCGATATTATACAATTTTAGAGCTGAATAGAAGTCTGAGAAATATATATCTATTTTATAGAATGGATTGTACAGAAAGTTCATAGTGATTTTCCATTAGTTGCTCTTTGAACGCTTATAAACAAAAATATGTATCTGTTGGGAAGATCCTGGTGCAAAAGTGATTTTGTCATTTCAGAGATGGAGATTTTGACCTGGTCAAGTGGCATCGCTCCTCCATCCTTCAAGCATTGATGCCGATGAAATAAAGGCCATAATAGTCAAAGATCCACGCATTATGGTCTGTTAGATGACAATAAAGTTAAATGTTGTCAAATCGACAGTTTTTGACCATCTGAAAAAATGGGTACCTTTGTCAGTATGATATGTGGATTCCTGACGAACTTAGTGAGGGATCTTTTGCTCAAAACAATCTCATCATTCACAATTAGATTGGTTGAAAGCAGCAATTAAAGAATAACGGCCAGAATTAACAAACAGGAAAGGTTTCATCATGACAATACACGACCATACGTTTCAATCAGGACCCAGACCCATGTATATATATATATATATATATATATATATATATATATATATATATATATATATATATATATATATATATATATATATATATATCTTTGTCACTTAATCCCTAAGGACTTTCCGTTCAACTCTATATGTAGATATATATCGATTAGAGGTGTGTGTCTTGGGAAGCCTTTGACCTGATACTCCCGATTGGTTACTGCTTCTGTAATTTAATTCCTGACCCTGGAGTTTTTTGTAACATATTTGCAGCAAAATATTTTTTAATTCATACTGGGAATGGACAAACTCATTTAAATACGTTGTTCTGATCAAGGCCACGTAAAGTTATAGAGGAATGTGTTGATGCAGCATCGGATTTCACTACTGGCGAATCCTGACCCACCTATTATAACCCTTTCAAATAACTAATTGTTTTTATTTGTCATGTCGTCCTTTAGAATGACCACTATGCATACATGCTGACGTTCAACGGCCATATAGGTAGAAAGAAACTAAAAAAATATGCAAATAAATGATTATGGGTCCATAATTTTGCATTTCAATGATGTGCAAAAAAGAGCAGACCTATTAAGGGGGTCACTTCTGAATTTAAATATTTGTTATAAAGTGGGTTCTTTAACGAGGGGCAATCAACATTATACCTACAATAATATCCCCTCAAAGGAAAAAAAGAACGAGCATTCGAAATTGGTAAAAAACTCATGAGATGGGTTTTTGTATGGAAAGAACGTCAAAATGTCGCATTGGATAATATCGTTTGTTCACAGAATATTTTGCAATGGGCTCTTCGATAACAGTGTCCTTAATAATACAACAATGCCCACCCACTTCGAGCTTATACCAATAGCCATAATATTATTAGGGAGGAGCGAAATACCTACAATTTATCCGTCTCGTATTTTATTGATCCTATCCTTATTCGCTGAATACTTTTATTTGTTTTCATTAGTTCCATTTTAATTTATATTATGTAATAAAGAAATTTATATTTATAATTTACTTTACGCTTCCTTATTTTACAAATATAAAATTATATTTGAAATAATTGATTGATTTATCCGTTACTTTGTGATAATTAATTTGTAAATTGAATAAAACAAATTTTTTGCTTTTTTATCCATTACTTATTTCTCACTCTCACTCATTCGCATATAATGATAGATAACAAAGTAAAAAAATTGTTTTATTTTATAGCTGAATAGTTTTCGGTACTACGAGGGTACACAAAAGTTTCCAGCCTCAACATGAATATGGCGTTATTCGTCAAAAATATTCTGGTAATATAATTGCGCATGTGTTGAAAGATGACATTGAAAAATTTCAACCATACTAGATGTTCAGTTGGTTTAACAGTCATTTATGTCAGTCGATGTTAGTGTTTCTCCATCTAAACGATGGAAAAAATCGAATAACGAGCCGTTTTTAAATTCTTGCATTTGAAAGGCAACACGCCTACGCAGATTAAAGCCGAGATCGATGCTGTTTACGGGGACTCTGCACCATCATTTGCCACCGTGATATTTTGGGTAGCTGAATTTAAACGTGGTCGCATCAAGTTGATTGACGATGAGCGTTCCGGATGACGAAAAACTGCAACCACTACCGATAACATTGAACAAATTTACTAAATAGTGCCAGACGATCGTCGAATTAAGCTTAGAGAGATAGCAAAGGCTATGTGCATCTCGAAGGAACGTTTTTATCATATGTTGATGAAAAAGCTAACCGACTGTTGGGTGTCGTGATTGCTCACTTAGTACCAAAATCGTATTCGGACGAATATTTCGGCAGCCTTTTTGAACCAGTTTAAACGAAATAAGTCGGAGTTTTGGCGTCGATTATTAACTGTAGATGAAACTTGGATACGCCACTACACTCCTGAGTTATGGCGACTGTTTTTTTTGGGATAGTCATGTGGTTTTGTTAATCTTGAAAAGGGAAAGACTATAACAGGGGCTTATTGCTTGACAGGCTGAAGGCCGAAACTGCGGAAAAACGTCCGCATTTGAATAAAAAGAAAGTTTTGTTCCACCACCACACCACACCACAAGACAACGCACCGTCTCACAGTTCAGTGGTTGTAATGGCAAAAATTCACGAATTGTGATTTGAATTGAGTGACAACCCACCGTATTCACCATATTTGGCTCCCAGTGACTTTTTGTCGTTTCTAAGCTTAAAGAACAGACATTGTCATCCAATGAGAAGGACATGAAGAAGGACATTGTCATCGAATCCATCACATTTGTAGATGACAATAGAACAAGATGTCAATTACCATTTGGATGGAGTAAAGAGATGGGAGTCTCATTGGGAAATATCTATAGAATTACAAGAAGACTATGTTGAGAAAAAAAAACTGAATTTGACAAACTATACTTGTTTCCGGGTCAGGTTGGAAACTTTTCAGACTGCCACGCTAAGTTCTAAAGCATAGTTTTTTAAAGTAAATATTTTTTATCAACTGACAATTATATACGAGGGTAGAGCGAAAAGTTAGATATATTCTAAATGCAATATTGTTTTTTTTTACCGAAAATCGATTTATTTTTCAACATAGTCTTTCTTCAGTTCGATAGGTTTCGTCTGATAATTTTCCAACTTTTTGATGTCTTTCAAAAAGTAAGACTTGTCGAACTCAGCAACAAAATGGACCTCTGTTTCGGCAAAGATCTGATGTGAATATCTCTCAACTTATCTTGTCCATTATCATAATAATGGATAATGCCGTGTGAATCTCAGAAAGTCATGGCCATGATCTTTCTAGCCGATAGAATCGTTTTCACCATTTACGGGATACGATCGCAGGGTAAAACCAATTGTTTTGACTCTTCCTTCGTTTCTGTTGTGTACCTATGAATCCATGTTTCATTAACAGTCACGAATCGTTGCGGAAAATCCTTGTGATTGCGCTTAACACTGCGAAGTGGTGACACGATTCTGTTTTTCGTCGGCAGTTAACAAACGCAGCATCCATCGTGCTGATAGCGTTCTCATTCCCACATATTTGTGTAGGATGTTTCGTGCGAGTTTATCTGATATGTTTATTATTTTAATAATATCTCTTAACTTTCACTCTGCGATGAACCTACACATATCATGGTTTTTGTAACTATTTCCTTAGTAGTGATCTTAACGGTGCTGAATAAGGAGCGCTACTCGAACTGATTCAACCCCATCGTAACTCAGTAAACCTCTAATGAATCATGAAATGTACAGAAGCCGATTCCTTATGATACTTTATTGACTTCTCTTCCCTTTATGCGGTGGTTTTTTCCCACAAAAAGTGGTATATTATCAACATACGAAATTCGTTTTTCCATGAGAGCAAAAATATAGAACTTGTTTCATTCGAATATTAACAAAACAAAATGAAATGTTATATCGGCTTGAAATTTACGGAACAAATTACATTCACTCATTGTATTCTCGCTATTTTAACATGGCGTATTCAGGTTGATCTGAACATGCAATTTTAGGAAGAGCCATGTTAGTTAATTTGACTGGTGATGATTAACACACACACACATTTTTGCGTTTCAGCATTTCTGATTTTTGTTTTTTGAGAGATTTTTGGTTATGATAAACTAAAAAATGAACAGTACAATCCCCGAGTACAATGAATCGGTAACAGATTTTATTTGTGCACGAAAACTCTTATAGATGGAAGCCTTGGATATTTCCAACTTCCATGACAACTACAGGTGGAATTTCAACTCATATTGTCGCTGTCTATGGTAATCGACGACTACTTTTTGAATCGTCTTCAATTGACCTTGAATCGACTAAAGCAGTCATAAACGTATGTACCTGATATATAAAACTAACATACGTGGTAGATATTTATCTCCATATATGTACTTGGTTAAGTAATTTATACATTCTGATAACGGTTTTCTTTGGTTCCCCTTAGAGCATTAAGTTAGCGCTTGATTCGTTGACTTTTCCGACGAGCGTCACCAAATAACTGTTTGCTTTTATATAAGCACATAACAAAATATTAAATTTTGTTCGATATAACTATATGGCGCACTAGTAATCATTTCTAGAGACAAAAATGATTTCTATTGTGATTTCAGTTGTACAAATGGCAGAAAAGTTGATATCTTATTAAAAATTTATTTATTATCAAATTTGTAAACTAAAGTAGAGCTTCTGGTATTTATATATTTTTTTTTCGGCAACTAACAATCAAAATAAAACACATAATATATCAAAATAACTTTAATACATTTTTTTCTTCGGCCTTCATAGATCATTTGTCTCAGGCTAGATTGTTCTATAATCTTTTAATTCATTCAGTGTCTAGTCGTTTATCTATTTCAAGTTACTTTTTCATCTGACTTTGTCACTTCTAACTCGATCCCTCAATTTGTTCCCATTAATTCTATTTAATATTTTCATCTCTGACGTTTATGTCTTAAATGTATCAGGTCTTATTTCTGATGTATATATCTATATCGATGTTATGGTACGTCCACACTCGTTCAGCTTTTCCGTTCAACATGCGTTATTGCATGCGTTAGCGCTTGCATCCTAGCGCAGGGTAACACGCATCCTTCCTGTCCACATGTTTACGTCAGTTCATTCGACATTTCTAGCGAGTGTAGTAAAGACGGGTCTTTAAAAACGTTAAAGACATTTTATTTAAGTACATACTGTTATCTGTTTCATTACAGTGTCATGAATACATCTGACATTGTTATTTTAGCCGATATGAATACTGCTGTGCTGGTGTTGACAAGAGCACGGAAAAGATATATATATATATATATATATATATATATATATATATATATATATATATATATATATATATATATATATATATATATATATATATATCTAATATTTTCACGGATGGTAGATAAGGTTTCTAAATCATTCCAACAGTCCAACTCTTGGAGTTGGACACTTTAGTCGAAGCGGACAACACTGGAATGTCGTGACTCTTCACAGGATCAACGGATCGACACCCGGAATGATTTAGAAACATATATATATATATATATATATATATATATATATATATATATATATATATATATATATATATATATATATATATTGTGCTTAAATATTTAATTTAATACAATTAAACTACTTTCCTTTACATTAAATGTGTAAACTATTGCAAATACGTGCAGGTTATATCAAGTTGAAAGCGAAATCACCAGATACCCAACATGGGTGCGCTAGCTCTGCGTCTCTTCGCTGGACATGACTCTTCACGTGCGGCCTTGTATGACTCTTGTTCAACAACGCATGCTTCTAACCTTTCAGCAGATGCACGCGCTTTGATGACCAAAAGTTGAACAAGTGTGGATATACGTTTATATTGGCTTCCTTTCTAATATTTTTATTCATCACTTTATTTTTAAATTTGGCATTTGACTCCTTTTTCAACATCTTCATAACAGCTAACGTGCTGCCTAAGTATTTTGGTTTCATAATTTGTTCTATACTTGCTGTCATTCTTTCATCTAATGGTTTCTTTGTTAATGACTAACATTTTAACAGTTTTCTGGGCTGCGGTGATTATATAAAACTTTTTTGCTATTGTGTTAAATCATTAGACAAATATTTGTGAATCGTCTTTATTTTTAGCTTCAGTTATTTTTAGTTTTCAGTCAGTAATTCTTAGACTGAAACGCGAGGAGATTTATCACCAAATCACTTTTATCTTTTCGAGCGCGTTTCGCTATGTTGGCATCATCAGGAAATGATTCAGTCTTCTATTGAACTTCATTTAAAATTTTTTCTTTTTTTACATACTTTGAGTTTGATTTGATGATGCTAACGTGTTTAGAGAAACACGCGCCCAAAAGAAAAAAAAGGTGATTTGGTATGTGGTGGTAAATCTCTTCCAGTTTAATCTTTTACATCAAATGTTCCACTAGAAGAATTTGTCTCCACTTTGTACTATTTTCCTTTATTGATATTCTTTATCCTTCATCCATCATTTAATTAAGTAATAAAGGACTTTAGGAGTCTCCCTATATTTTTTAATGTTTCTGTTTATAGATTTTTATAGGTTTATTCATTCTTTGAGTTACTTTTATAAATAACTTTAATTGTTTTAGTAATATCTTAGCATCGTTTATCAACCTGGGGGTCGCGTTTAGGAATATGGGGGTTCACAATGTGTACAAAACATAAGACCTGTATACGAAACAACCTTTTATTTAAGTATTTTTAATTTAAAAACAAGTGTTACAAAATTAAATATTACCAGGTAATAACAACATAATAAAATAAACTTAAATAAAGTAATAGCCAAAGTTGTTTGAAATAATAATTTAATGTGAAGGTTAATTTTATTATTCGCTTGAAAGTTTTTCTATCCGTGGATCATCATTGCAAACACACTTAAGCAAATAATTTTCCAGCGATAATAAGCCATTACTATATTTATTAGAATTAGCGAAGGAGATCAATGTTTTCCAAGCTTCAGCTATCTGGGCTTCCGTATTCACATCGTCGTGCAAGCCGAAATTTATTAGTGCCTAAAAATTCTAGTTGTTGAGTTTGGTCGGCGAATATTTCAATAAGTTGGTTGTGAATCTCAATAGGTAATTCAGCAATTGCAACGACATTTTCATCAAATGGATTGAGAACCCATCTTTTCGACAAATCATCGTTGCTATCTGGAAAAAATTCCAGTAACCGAATTTTCAATTCGAATAATTGCGTTTTCATGCCTTCCAACACGCGATCAATAACAGAATTTTCTAAATCCATATTTTTGGTGACATAATCTAAAGTTAAAGTGAATGCATCAAAATTGCGTTTTTCAAGGCGTATAATCCAAATACTAAACTTCTTGATGAAGGTGGCGGTGATTACGGCCTTGTAAACTCGTATTCAAATCATTCAAATGTGAAAATATATCATTCAACTAAGCTAACGGTAATAGAGTATCTCCATTGTGTAAAAATCCTGAAAATGAGCTATTTTTATTCATCTCGTAATTCAAAAAGCCTCGTTTGAACTTTTCCTCGCGGCAGCCACCTGATTTTAGTATGGAAAAGCAGTGAGTCGTATTTGGCACCCATTTCTTCGAACAATGTGGAAAGCAATCTAGTCTGCAATGGTTGGCTTTTTATAAAATGAACAATTTTTATGGCTACTGACAGAACATTTTGTAAATTATTTGACATTTTTATTGTAGCAAGCATATTTATGTGAAGTAAGCAGTGCATTATTCTATATGTGGCATAATGTCTTTCAATTTTACTATCACACCACTATTCTTCCCTATTATCGCTTTCCCACTATCATGCATACCGCAGTACATTTCTTAAAGTCCAAGTTATTTTTTTTTTGTTGCAAATAAAAGCTTTAGAGTCCCTCGCCAGTTGTCCCACCAGGGACTGATTTGCAAAATAGCATATTTTCTTGAATTAACCTCTCGTATTTGTAATGCACAAAGCACAAAAATTGCGCCAAGTTTGACACGTTAGTTGACTCGTCGAAATGTATAGCAAAAAATTCACTTAATTTAACCTTTTCAATTATTTGACCGTGGACATCACTGGCCATTTCATTAATACGTCTCGATATTGTGTCATTCGAAAGTGATGTAGTTTTCAACTTTTTTGCTTCTTTGAATTCATCATTAGATTGACCATATCCATGGCAGTGGTTAAAACGAGCTTTTCCACAATCATGTGGGGCTTAGATCCCCTAATCACTCTTAATGATACTAAATAGGATGCTTGAAGTGCTACCTTCTTGTTACGACTTAATTTGTTGATAGCAATTTTTTTTTATTTTTCAAAACGGGTGATTTACGCTCAAAAAAAAGACGGATATTTTGTTTCCAAATGCCGGACTAATTTTGAAGCCTTCATATTTTCCGCGGACAGAACTTGATAACAAACAACACATTGCGGATTGTCATTTAAGACAATGAATCCATATTTTAAATATGTTTCATTTTACAATATGGTCTTTTTTCTTTACCATTTCACCAGCTGTAGAAGGTGCATTTGGTTTTGTCAGAAATTTGTCCATTTGATTTAATATTCTTTTTTTATTTTATTACCACACTGTTATTAATTTATTTAACATTGAGTGTGAGAAGAAATCGTTGTATTTAACACTGGGTGGGAAAAGAAATCGTAGTAGTTGTTTTTCTAAAAACGCAATAAAACAATGAAACTCGTCATCTCGTTCATTTGTTTTTATTACCAAAGCGTATAGCTTGTATGAACCTGTTTAAGCGCCCTCGGGACGAATGATCTGTCTCGCATGCGCGGGAGCATCGTTTTATAAGTGCATGCAAGTGCAGGGCAGAGGTTCGAACAGGTAAAAATAGTATAAGAATAAGGGGTTACACAAATCTCGTAGTTCCGTATTTGTGGCTGTGTGTGGTATTTCGGTATAAATGTAACGACCCATCCACACATACATCAGTCACGGTATAATAAATACTAAGGTAAGATATTGCGCATGGTGGGCGGAGCTTTGTTGGCGCGAATACGTCATTCATTGAGTAAAATTCGAACAACAATTCACTTTTGACATATAACAAGTTTACTAGAAGTTTATGTTCGGCGTTCGTGTGGTGTTAATCTAAAATATTCAATAATAACAATGGGTCGTGCTGTCTTTGGGTGTAACTCCGACAATCAGTCGAAAAAGAACCCTTGTGATGTAAAGTTTTTTCATTTTCCCAAGAATGAAGTTGCGTGTAAGAAGTGGATCCATGCCACAAAAAGATAGGATAAGTTTAACCTGAAAAGGGCTTGTATTTGTTCAAAACACTTTATAAATAAACCAAAACACACCTAAAAGTTACCGAGGATTGAAGGATGATGTTGCACCGACTTGTTGACCAGGTAATTATCACAAGAGAAAAATAATTGGAATAGAAATTAAACCCAAAAACATTGGTTCATGTTTATAAATTTGTTGCTTTAAAAAGTATGGTGTTTTATTTATTTTTGCTTGATTAGATGTTGGGATAGTGGTAGAAATAGTAATAATGGTGATGGTAGTAATATATCTAATATTCCATCTTTATACCCCAGATTTGTCAATAAGTGGTTCAATGATCAAGAAATTGGACTCCAAAAATGATCCACTTATGTTGAACAGAGCTCATTAAGGAGATATTGACGAGGATGTTCATGAACTTGAATATGATGGGCTCGAACATTTAGCTAGATATATATGTTTCAAGTTAAACGATTCCAGTTTAGAAAGCCCCAGCACGTCCAAATATACCGGGACTGATCATTTAAGTGAAGGAAGTTTACACAAACCTTCTGAAGAATTTCTTTCACAAATGAAACAGCTTGAACAAATTTTTAAGTCTGTTAATGGATAATCCTTGACATTTCAAATACTCGAAATAAATAATATTAATCTATAAAACGAAATGTTTTTGTTAATAAATAAAAATTATTCGAACTATCGAAGTTGTTTTGTTCTGTAAATAAAGTATCTTAAATTCAAATAAAATTGTGTACGTGTCTGTTAGATACAATTTTGTAGTATGTGGCCCACACTGATAAAGTATTTACCTTCAATATAAAGCCTTAATTCCAATTACAATGCATTTAAATTGTATTTCTAAGTCTAGCAACGAAGATATTTGAATTTTACTCAACAAGTGAAGTCATGCGCAAACCAGACGCATTTTGGTATACGGGAGGGAATATCAGACCCTGTACATCAGTCATTGACGATTCGTCATTTAATACAAAGACAAATAGATGATTTTTTTCACGATTTGTAAGCGTGTGCACACGCTCGTAGGAGTTATATAGAATAACCCACTTAAAAATATAAACGATTCTTCATAAATCACGATACTGAAAATAGGACGAATCGTCGCCGTGTTAACAGGCCGATGTAAAACTTTGATACATCAAATTAACATATTGTAGTGAGGGAGTCGCAACGTTTTTTACTTAACTTTTTGGCTATTTAGTGGATCGTGATACTAAAAAGGTAAATTGCATCTTTATGTCTTACTTTAATGAATGCTATATTGAGATCGACCAAACATAAAAAGGCTGGCTTGTTGTATTCAATTGTTTTTTTAATAATTTATCTTCTAATACTGCCGCAGTGCATGCATGATCGTCCACTGCGAAAGCTCTGTTTTTATTCGTTGTAGTAGAATTATTGTTCAGTTTTGACGTGGTATTAAATAATTTGATTTCTCTGCAGTTTTCTGATTTTATCTTATCACCTATTTTGAACAACAATATTATATACTTGTCTTCTATTTCTCGGATATGGTTTTATTTTTTAATTTTGCTAATTTTCATCAATGCTGTTCCAAATTATTATTTAAATATTGTAATAATAAAATACTAGCCTATAACTAAACTTGAAGAGATTTACAGATTAAATCATCTCCTGAATATGCTAACATGTTTAGCGAAACATGCGTCGGGAAGTTCAAAAAAGTAATTTGGTGTTTAGTGATAAATCTCTTCAAGTTTAGTGTTTCACACCAAAGGTTCCAATAGAACAATTGAATAGTCTACAAGTTAAACAGTGGCAAATATTTATCTGATCTCTATTAAAATGCAATATCGTGGTCAAACTATTATTTGAATCAATTAAATATTTTAAATAATCAATTAGTTCGCATCGCGAACGAACCAAACACCATCGGAGATTTAAACGATAACTGTATCTGCGTATGGCTTTAACCCGAAAAAGTGCTGATAAATTGAGAACGATGCAAAAGGCAATGGAGCGGTCAGTGCTTGATGTAACCCCGAGAGATAAAATCAGAAACGAAAAGATTCGGAGAAGCTCGCGAATCGCAGATGTAATTAAGAGAATTGCCGAACTAAAGTGGCAATTCGAACGGGTATATTGCAAAGTAAAGCGATGAACGAAGGATATCGTGAGTGGTGACTGGGAAAAAAAAAACTTTATTTTGGATACAAAATAAATATATTTGCTTTTAGAAAATATACTAATTTCGTTATTAACAAAATTACGAAATTTTTTTTAAATGCCTATGGTTTCATTTTTTTTATTATTCTTTCATCATTAACATTATTAATTTCTTTATTAATGCTAATGTGGTTAGTCAAATGAGCGTCGAGAAGTTAAAAAACTGATTTAGTGTTAAGTGATAAATCTCTTCGAGATTAATGTTTCACACAAAATGTTCCAGTAGAAGAATATAAATGTTACTGAAATCAAATAAGTGTATTTTCCTGTTTTGTTTCAAACTGTTTTTATTGTCCTAATTTTAAAAAAACTATTTATATGTACTGAAATCAAAATTTCTCGAATCTTTATTTAAATAACCTTCTAAAATATATTTTGGAACACAAACAATTATATAAACATTTTAATCATAGCAAAAGGTGACATACTGATACTGTACCGTATACTGTTCCGTATTTTTTAACAAAAATAGGTGCTTTTTGAGTCTATATAACACTGAAAGCTCTCGAAAAGTTTATTGCAACACACTTGGTACCTAACCTTGGGAATTACTCCTAAAGCCTGCTGTCTGATATTGCTGGAAAGAGTCAGACGAATATAATTAATAGTGGAAATAAGAAAACTTAAGCAAGAAAAATTATCTGTTTATATAAGAAACGCAGTAAATTTTGGAATACTATTAGATTCGTCATGAGTCTTATTTTATATATCTATTTTTTTAAAATTTTTTAGAGATTTTCTTTAATTTGACCTGTATACTTCAATTGACCCCCATCTTCTCGGCTGAATGTCAAATAAGCGCTATGTTCTTAAGACAATGGACCTTTTTTTTTATTTGTTCGATTGTATCCGTTCGAAATTGGGGTCTTTTGCAATTTCCGAAATAGTTGGAAATACCGTGGGATACATGGTAAATTTTATCATAACAACAAATGATCAATTAATTATCAATTTATGATTATATTCATTTATCATTTATCATTAGTGAAGAGTGTTATTTAAGTGAACTTATGTTCCCCAGCGTCTCAAGTATGGAGTTTTCCAATAAGAGTGTCAGAACTTTCAAACGTAAGAGAGGCAACACTGTTTGAAATGTAAATGTATCTCATAGACTGATGTGTTTATTACATTATTTCAATTCACCATGGTACACGATACACGAAATGTGCTCTAGCAGTTGGAAAGTGCTCCTCACTTTAGAGAAAAAATAATCTTTTCCAACACAGCGCACTTCTGGCTTAATGGGTTTGTAAACAAATATAACTGCAGGATTTGGGCAGATGAAAATCCTGATTCAGGAGTTGCCTCTTTATCTTCACAAACTCACTGTTTGGTACGGTTTTTGGGCTGAAGAAGTGGTAGGGCCGTTTGTTGTAAATGCTGAACGCTATAGGAATATGCCAGCAAAATATACTTTGCCTGAATTGATAAATGTGGATATAATCAATGTTTTCTTTCAATGGTACCATTTGCCATTCATTGCAGGGAAAGTTTCCTTGGCGCGGTAATGTCAGCTGGCCACCAAGCTTGTGCGATCTCACGCCTTTGGATTATTTTGGTTAGGTCATGTTAAATCTCTGTTTTACAAAAATGAACACAAAACAATTCTTGACCTTAATTGGAGGATTAAGGCCACTTTTAAAAATATGCTATTCGATATGTGTAAGAGAGTAATCGAATACTGTCATTCCAGAATGCTTTCTCGCTGACGAAGGCAAGGGGAATGGAAACCCCTTTGTGCTATCCGAAGTTTCTAAATTGATTGCGACGTGAGTGTACAGGTTTCACTTAGTAGTCACCAAAGTAGGACTTTGCTCCTATATATAAACCTTAATCTTATATTTCTGGTACTTATCTCTTCAACTATCTCTTCTTTCCACGATTATTGAGGTCTTACTGATTTTCTGCCATTTCATAGCCATTTGAGTCTAGTTTTATTTAAGCTTTTGGATATGGCCATAGCCTATTAATTGTTTTTTCTCGATATCTATTTTCAGAGTCATTTTTTGATATCGTCATTTTTCATTCAATTTTTCTGGATATTCCTAATGCTCATTTAAATACATCCATTGTGATTGCCTCAAGATTTCCCATGTAATTTTCTGTAATACTCCTCTTTTTGGAATCATAGATCTGGCTGCTTTTGACAAAGATTTTGTATGTTATATTTACATTATTTCCAAATATGTCAATTCCACGATATTTTATTTAGACAGCTTGTAGCATCCCTCGCTTATATTATTCATTTTGTGATATTCTTCTGCTGTTTTATCGAAATAAATTTCCTAATAGGAGTTTATTCTAGTTGAATGTTAGACGCTTCTGCTGCTACGGCCAGGCATTTAGTTTTTTGATTGTTCAGTTCTAGTTTCCAGATATTCCAAGTCATGTTTCTCATTCGCAATAACAACTTGAACATCGATACATTTGAAAGTGTATAAGCATGTACACGTAACCAAAGCGTAACCTCCGAAAACCTCCGACTGATGGTGGCCAATTCTACCAGTAACTTTTCGCATACTTTACTTACTACCTATATTTGCAAAGCGTTTTTCAATAGGAGTTTCAGAATTTTAAAATAACGCACAATAATAATTACAAGCTATAATTTGCTAATTTTTATTTCACCTTGAAGAGCAAATAATGGCATTATGTTTTGAAAATAATGTCGTTCAAATGCCCCATTTGCCTTCGTCAGGGAGTGTCATTCTGGAGTGTCAGTATTCGATTACTCTTTCACAAGTATCGAGTGGTAATATATTATATTACCAAAATATCATATTTTTAATGGTGGTCTTAATCTTCCAGTTAAGGCCAAGAATTGTTTAGTGTTTATTTTTGTAAACCAGAGAATTAACATAACCTCACCAAAATAATTCAAAGGCGCGAGATCGCACAATGAATGACAAATCGTACCACTGAAAGAAAACATTGTTTATATTCACATTTATCAATTCAGGCCAAGTATATTTTGCTAGCATATTCCTATAGTTCAGCATTTACAACAAACGGCCCTACCACTTCTTCAGCCCAAAAACCGTACCAAACAGTGACTTTATGAAGATAAAGAGGCAACTCCTGAATCGAGATTTTCATCTGCCCAAATCTTGCACTTATATTTGTTTACAAACCCATTAAGCCAGAAGTGCGCTGTGTCGGAAAAGATGATTTTTTCTCCAAAGTGAGGATCACTTTCCAACTGCTAGAGCACAATTCGTGTATCGTGTACTATGGTGAATTGAAATGTAATGAACACAGCAGTCTGTGAGAGGCATTTACATTTCAAACAGTGTTGCTCCTCGTACGTTTGAAAATTCTGACACTCTTATTAAAAAACTCTATACTTGATATGCTGTGAACCATAAGTTCACTTAAATAACACTCTTCACTAATGATGAATGATAAATGGATATAATCAGAAATTGATAATTAATTGATCATTTGTTGTTGTGATAAGATTTACCATGTATCCCACGGTGTTTCCAACTATTTCGGAAATTGCAAAAGCCCCCAATTTCGAACGGATACGAACGAACAAATAAAAAGATTGTCCATTGTCTTAAGAACATAGCGCTTTAATTGAAATTCAGCCGAGAAGATGATATCTTAAAAGTCGTGGCAGTGTCGAAAATAAAACCAAAACCGACGAAAAAAAAAAACGCTCCGGTAAATTAACTACGTCTTTGTACGAGCTCTTATTGTTATCACAAAATAGCTTTAACGACGCTTGTGAGCGGACGATTTTCTGGGAAGTTATCGCCGATTTTATTATTCCAAATGCGTTTTCTAGCTTATTTGAAATTGTAAAGATTTGATATCATTTGGACGATATCGTATGAGGTGTGCAAAAGTAAAGTAATGAGACTAGTGACGTAGCGTAATGAGACTGTTGGATTTCGTTTTGAGGACAGGCAGGCCAACATTTGATGCATCTTCACTACTAGCTTGAACTTCCTAATGTCACTTGGTGATAACTATTCTTGGAGTTAACAGGATTTTCTAGTACGCTCTGAAAATGAGTTAAAACAATTTCGCTATCAAGTTTTTTCAGACTTGGGTATAGTGCGACGGATACTTTTGCAAAACTCAAGAAGTCTTTGGAAACAATATTTTGTCAAGAGCCCAGGTTTTAAGATGGTTTAAGGCATTAAAACCGGCATCAGAAGGCTGGGGTTCCATTGAAGATGAACCTCGCAGTGGAGGGCCTTCAACTGCAACAGGTATTCAACTTCATTTGACTCATACAACCGTTCAACAGATTTTTACCAATGAATTGGGGATGAAGGAAATCTGCACGAAAATCAATCGAAAAATCTTTCGCAGGATCAAAAGGAGAACCAGAGGAAATGAATAGATTTTTTAATTCGACCGAGAAATAAAGCGTCTGATCTTGTAATGGCAGACCAGCCAGAAGGCTGAAAGGCTTTTTCCCATTTCTAAAACCATATGGTTTAGGAATGGGAAATGGGACTCATCATTTGCTCAGATCTGGTTAAGCTGTGTCTTCAAGAACAGTGTAAACAATTCAGGTTGTTTAATATATCTTCAATAGCTACCATTCCAGATGGCAATATACATTTGAAAGAGAAAATCAAAAGAGCATATTATTTCTGGGTATTCGTATAATTAGAAAAACAGAACACATAATAATAGAAAGAGATTGGTTTTATAAAGCGATATTCTCTGAACACTTTCTAAATTTTATTTCCAAGTATTCTTCCAAAAAAAAATTAATATTATCAAAAGTCTTAAACAGGGAGCATTACCACCTTCTTGAGAAAAATACCACGGAAAAATCTTAATTAAAAGATATACAACTTTACTCCAGCCGCTTTTTTTCAAAATTCAAGGCTTTGTTGTAAAAAACTGGTTATACATTTATGTGTCAAAGTATTGTCCATCGTTGGCCACTACTTGCTCCAATCTTTCAGGGAGCATTCGAATCCCCCGTTGAAAACAACTGGCTATCTTTTGAAAGGATTCACGAATCGATCCAATTTTTGACTTCTTCATAAGACCGGAAGTGCTGGCCAGCCAAGCCGAGTGCCATCGATTGAAACAGGTGATAGTCAAGGGAGCAACGTCTGACGAGTACGGTGGCTGAGGTAGGACTTCCCATTTCAACGTTTTTAAGTTGAACTCACTTTCGCAACATGGGGCTGAACATTGTCACGCAGCAAAACCACTTTATCGTGTCTTTTGCTTTATTGCGGCCATTAGTCTTTTAATGTTCAGCTCAAACGCATTATTTGCGTTCGATAACGATCCCGTGTGATTGTTTCAGCTGATTTTAATAGCTCATAATACACTACACCGAGCTGGTCCCACCAAATGACCATGGAACCATAAATATCATGTTTGACCGTCGGCGTGGAAGCGTGGCCGGGATATCCCCATGATTATTGACATGAATCCACTCACGACACGTTCTTTCACTCATAGCGGCCTCACCATATGTGTCTGAGAGCATTCAGTTAGCCTCAACCGCAGATTTCTTCATATTAAAGAAATATATTAACACCTTCCGCAAATGGCGAGAATTTGGCTCATAAACTGACATTTTTAATCGCGATAACTTTATGATGTAAACACAAATCGACTACTGGTGCTATGGGGTTATGTTTACAAAATGCCCAAAGGTATTGCATGTCGTCTATAAGGTATTTATTTCGACGACTATTTACCGCTAACGCCATATATAGGAATACGGTGGGAGCAAAGTTGTATACCTTTTACATTGAAAACATGGTACTCAAAAATAATATTTCATTATCTTTGTTAAAAGAAAACTTAATAAAACCATAATACCAATACCAAATATAGCAAATTGAATTTCCTCTGATTAGGTTTGAAACTTCTGAAATCTACTATAAAACACCGTATATAACTTCTGCATCTTTATAAACTTCTAAAGATGCAGAACTTTAAATAACTTTAAAGAGCGAAAAAACAATTTTGTTCTAAACTTAAAGCTAATACTGAATTGAAATGTAATATAATATTTATTATTTAATGCTTTAATTGCAAACATGCTATAGTTAGGAGGTATTTCAGACAAAGACTAAAATAGCATAGAAGCGATCAAAGGATTTTTTTTTTAAAGTAAATTCTACGGCTTTGGTAGGACTCAAAATATATACTGGACGTAATTTTGATACCGATAAAGCTACAATTGCCGGTCGCGTTGGTGCGGCGGTAAGAGCAGCGGCCTGCCACTGCTTTGCCGAATACGCGCTGGAGCGGCACATAACCAAGGGTTTATAGCCCGAGGGGGGTGCTGGCCTGGGTTTGTCGGAAGCTGATGACCGTGGTTCGGAACCCACGTTAAGCTGTAGGTCCAGTCGCTAAATAGCCTAGTTACTGATGCGCCTCTAACCCTAACACTTTACTTTTTTTAAAGCTACAATTTTATTTAGCGTCTCAACATAATTACAAAAAGTGATTGAACTTGGAGAAATGATTGAAATAAAAAAAAATTAGAGGAGAAATATATAAAAAAAACAGAAAAAAAAGGAAAGGATTTACGGTTGGCGTCTGGCGTCGCAAATTTTTAACAACGCTTTTCCTTTAACAACGTTTATTCTTCACGGACGGAAACAAATAGAAATTATTTGGCGCCAAATCAGGAATGTAAGGCGGATTACCCCATCAATTCGATGTTTTGACGGGTCAAATATTGAGTTGTTCACTCCGACGTGTGCGAGCTATTGCATGTGCGTTGTCATGTTGAAGAATACTCCTGCGTCACTAGTTGTTTTTGCTTATTTCTTCAAAGACTCCTCCAAACAAATGGTTGTGTTCCATTCAGAATTGACCATTCTACGATTCTCTAGTGGTACCATAGCTACATGCCCATTTATCCTAAAAACACATGCGACCATTTGCTTCGAAGAGCTTCTTGGGTGACTTTGTTGGGTTTGGTTGGAAGTGCTACTTGCGTGAACAACTTTTGTTGCTTTTGACTCATTTTGAAAGACCCATACAATCGACTGCTGTTTATATATAGATCATATTTGTATCCAAGATCTAAGTATCATAGTATCATAGATCCAAGTTTTGTCTTCTATGTAGATGTTATACACGGCTTTTGATGCACCACGATTGTATTTTTGAGCATTTCTTTACATCAATCGACATGAGCCTTTTTTTGAGCGATTGTCAAATTATGAGAAATCCAACGCGCACAAATCTTTTTCACGGTTAAATGTTCATGTAAAATCTTGTGTATGCTTGTCATACTCATAATCCAGATAATCCACGTCGAAACTCGTAGTAAATCATTGCGCGAAAATTCTCACGAGTTAATTCCATATTTTGACTGAGATGAAATTCCCATATCACTAAACAACAGAAATAGCGTCCGTATGACAAAACGTTCATACAGCCAACTGTCATACAGCATACAGTCAACAATGTCAAACTTTACGATGTATATGTCAGATAGCGCCTAGCAATACCATCGCATTTCAATTCCGGATACATAAATGGCAACCATCATAAATTCGTAGCCTGGTTAAAATGTTAAAAACAATGCGGAGAGAAAAATAATGACCTGCCTTCAATCGGTGCGAAAATGAATTTGTGACATTTGGGAAAATGGTTTGATATATAGAAAAATTCCTATAACGTTTATCTTGAATGCTTCTATGGTGCACTACGTCATCAAAATAAATAAATATAAAAGGTTCTGCGCAAAATGAAAAATATTCGGGACACCTGAGAAATTTTACCCACCGAAAACGACGAAATATCGTCAATCAAGTAATAACATAATCGTTTAAGGGCACAATCTTTAGCTATGGATGACAACAACTTCTGGTAGCATAAAAGTGATAGATAACAAAGTAAACAATTGTTTTATTCGGTTTAAAGTGAACTGTCACAAAGTCAATATTCTGGTAGTATTGTTTGTGTTTAAACTATACAAAATGTTATTGGTAAACATTCAGTTAAAAAAACCTTTTATAAGATAAAGCAACAGGATAAAACATCTGCCATGTACCCAAACTTACATCAATTTATCCATCTTACATGTTTCTGTTTTCTTGATGCCCGCCGCGGTAGTCTGGTGGATTAGTCGCCTGCCTGGCAATCCAAATGCAGCTGGTTCGACTCCAGCGCTCGGATGGCTGTTTTTCTTTAATTCTTCTGTCCGTCTTACTTCCTACCCTACACACACACACACTTATATACACTCCCATATACACACACACGCCCACACACATCCACACTTAAATGTCTGTGATTGTTTCTAGGCAAGAGTGTAAAATCCGACAACGAATTACCCCTCAGTCACGCCAGTTAAAGGCTGGGTAAGGCCGGATGCCTTCTGAGAAGTGTTCTGCGTTGGTCACTCGCCAGTCGGTACGCTTCTTGATAGACTTACGGGTAGGCACATAATCAAGGGTTGATAGCCTGAGGGGGGTGCTGGTCTGGGTTTGTCGGTAGCTGATGACCGTTGTTCGGAACCCTCGTTAAGCTGTAGGTCCAGTCGCTAAATAGCCTTAGATGCTGATGCGCCTCTAACCGTAAATCCTTTCCTTTTCCTTTGTTTTCTTGCTCATTTCTTGTTCTTTTTTTTTCATTCACTGTTTTTCAATTTCTTCTTATTTAAACTCTTGCTTTAGATTAAACTATTGTGGCATCCATGATAAAAAAAAGTGTACGCCTTCGTTAATAATCAATTCTTCTATTTGAACCTTTGCTGTAAAACACTAAACTCTAAGAGATTTAGCACTAAGCACCAAATCACTTTTTGAGCTTCCCGACGCACGTTTCGCTAACCATGTTAGCATCATCATGAGATAATTTAATCTTAAAATTAAATCATCTCATAATCATCAATTTCATCAAACGTGCGTTGAGAAGTTCAAAAAAGTGATTTGGTGTTTAGTGGTAAAACTCTTAGAGTTTAGTATTCCTTAGTAATGTCAGGTTATTTATATTGTTAATAATAGTAGATATTGTGGCCATTTCTAGTTTTTCAACTCCAAAAAGTGACATGGAAAATGTTCAATACTTGAAAATAAATGATTTTACATTAGTACACTCTTGCCAATACAACATAAAAATGTCGTTCTATCATGCTATATCTATCATACATCCATTCTCGAACTTTTTTTGATGACTCCAAGAAAATAATCAAGAGGGATACATTAGAACTAGTAAAATTTAAAGATTTCAATATTACTTAATAAATATAAAGGATCGTGTAAATATTACCCTACCATTTTATTTTGGTCCCACTTTATTCTTCATGATATTTATTACAGTTTAGATTTGGCAGTTGTGTAGTGTAGACGTGCAAATATTATTATGGATAAATACACGCTAAAAGAACGCAGTTAAATTTTTCAAAAAGATCAAAAATCGTTTCGTTTATTCAAGCAATTTAAAGAATTCCAAATAATTGGGGGTAGGGCCCGCATAAGAGGTTCAAGGATAATGCGAAGTGCTAAAAATCTTAAAATATTACGCACGTGGATCTAAGTGTGAAGAAGTCTCCAGAAACGTCGATTCAACACCTTTTGACCTACAGAAAATAAGCTATTTGAATTCTGTAATATCATCATACACCACATCTATCAAATTGGAAATGCTCATGTAAAATTGATTAGGCTTCTCCGGAATATTTTTTATAAGGATTTTTAAAGGAATGGGTTTTTTAACTTTTTGGGTTTAAGCTCAACAATTCAGTATCTTAAGGACATCATCCCTGTGAAAATCGCTAGATTAACACCAGATATGTTGACCAAAGTTATGGAAAATGTGTTAATGGCTCACACTTGATTGACATAATTTTAAACATTATTTAACACAAAATCTATAGACAAATTATACATATTGTAGAACAAAAAAACAAAGAATATAACAAAAAACAAGCTATAAATAATTATAATAGTTGTTGAAACTTGCCCCATCCGTTTTTATATGTACATGGTATTTATAAAATTATACAAAATCAAGCACTAAATCGATTCACTATCATATTTTCCAATCAATGTTCATCTAAGCGACATTTTCACTCGCACTACAAGGGCATTCCAATATCGGCAAGACAAAAGAAAGAAGCACGCATGCAGCGATGTCGTGGTTTATTTCTAGTTGAAGCAACGCCGCCTCCGCGCTCATGAATAGTGAGCAGGCTCATTAGCGAGTCCGGGACAGTAATGACCGGACCCTAGAACTACATCGGTGACAGCGAGTAGCAGCGCCATCTTGCTACGTGCTTCATTTACCGGCAATAGCCGACCAATCTGATTTTCTAACACCGACACCCTAGCTGCATTGTTAACAGCAATTTAGGGGATCGTTAGTAGAGGAGTGTTATGGTGTTATGATATTTTTAAAGTGGTTTTGAGAAACGGTCTACGATACTTGTGTTATAATGTTGATGAATTGAACGGGTGCTTAATGTCCAAGTAATTAATTTGCATTATTTTTAGGTTGCATGAAAACAACTAATAAGGGAACAGTTGCAAAATTAAAAAAACCTGTAATGTTTTGAAATGTAAATAATTCAGTATATACTTGTGTAGGGGTCATTCAGATGTATGTAACTTAAAATAATATTAATTATTGTAAAAAAAAGCCTTTGGATTGGTATGAATCAAATTATATTTTTAATCGTTCATCTGACTCTGAAATTACTCTTACTCCCTACCCATAAGAGTGCAGAAAATTTATTTTATAATGCCATTCTTCTCATTTTTTGACATGGGAATTCTTCCATGGCTATAATTTTTAATTATAGTTATGGATTGAATACATTTTTCTATCTTTGATTTTCTAACTCTGGAAATTATTATATTGATCAATAATATCACATCGATCAATAAGTTCCAGGGCTGACAAACAATTAAAACATACTTTTTTGCAATTTTCTACTTTATTCATCAATATATTCTCTTTGAAGAGCAATACAATCATTCCAACGATTTTTTAATAATCCTACGCCTTTTTTATAGAACGATTTCACTTTACCCTCAAGATATCTTTCAGTTTCGGTAGTTACCTCTTCACTGGGGAGAAATTTCTTTCTAGCGAACATTTTTTTGAGGTCGGAGAACAGAAAATAGTCGCTGGGGGCCAGATCTGGAGAATGCGGTGGGTGAGGAAGCAATTCGAAGTGCAATTGATGTAATTTAGCCATCGCTGACAACGATTTTTGACATGGTGCATTGTTTCGGTGAAACAGCACATTTTTTGTTCATTTGAAGACTTTTTTTGCTATCTTGTCCTTTGAACTCACCAATAATGCTGGGTAATATTCGCTATTGAAGGTTTTACCTTTCTCGAGATAATCGATGAACAATATCCCATTCGCATCCCAAAATACAAATCCTTTTATTAAAAAATCCTTTTTATTTCGCTTAAACATCTCCAAACATTGCTCAGAATCATCAATTTTTTTTGGTCCGCAGTGAGCAAATGCTGTAGCCATTTTGATAGCGATGTTCGATAGCGATAGTGTAAACACTTCCTTTCAATATCTTTATGATATCGGCTATCTCCAGGAGCTTTACTTTACGGTTTTTGCGAAATAATTTTGTGAATTTTTCTGATGTTGTCTTGTGTAACCACCTTAGTTGGATATCCAGAGCGTTCAGCATCATCGGTGCCTGTACGGCCATGTTTGAGTTTAG
The DNA here is from genome assembly GCA_031761425.1 of Cosmopolites sordidus. Lineage (NCBI taxonomy): Eukaryota > Metazoa > Arthropoda > Insecta > Coleoptera > Curculionidae > Cosmopolites > Cosmopolites sordidus. Next base: position 730,261 of record JARFXV010001410.1, read on the forward strand.
CATACCCATCAGTTATAGTTGATTTTCCTGGGGGAAAAGTCCGGGTAATGTTTATCAAGCCACTGTTTTGCTTCAACGGTATTTTTCTACTTCAAAAAGCAATGCTTAATTAACACAGGATTTTTTTTTGTTGTTTTGAAAATAACAAAAGTAGCTTCATTTAAAACATAACAATTCAGAACTAGTATACAGATTATCATGAAATTTTGACACATAACATTTGAAGTGACACAATCGATCACTGAGAAGGATTTTTTGTAAGTAACGTCATCTGTCATCCATGTCATACCGGGAACTTATTGACCAATGTGTTAATGTGCAATACATGGATTTGAACATGTGATACTTTAAAGACAAATTATAGCCTTAATTTATACATTTAATTACTAATATAGTACTTAACATTTAATTATAAGTCACTTTTTTTTTAGGTGCCACATTAGCTGTGGTGTCTAAGGCGTCAGCCTTACGTTACGGCAGTTAATGTGGAGCGGGTTCGAATCCCGTACTAGGCAAAAAAGTTTTTCTAAAATTCTTGTAAATGTTTCTAGGTAAGAGTGTAAAATCTGACAAGGAATTACCCCTCAGTCATGCCAGTTCGAGGCTGGGTAAGGCCGGATGCCTTCTGAGAGGTTTTCTACGATTGATAGCCCGAGGGGGGGTGCTGACCGGGGTTTTCGGTAGCTGATGACCGTGGTTCGGAACCCACGTTAAGCTGTAGGTCCAGACACTAAATAGCCTTCTCGGTTGCTGATGCGCCTCTAACCCCAAAACATTAATTTCATATGTCACTTTTTATAGCTACTTTTTTATAATTTTTGAATCTATACAAGTATTTAGTAAATTAAGTCAGCAACGGATTACCGTTATATGAAATTTTTTATTCACAGTGACGCCATCAGTAATTATAACACTGATTACTTATTACCTATGCTGTTTATGTAGATAAGAAAAGTTTTAAGGCTATAAATCGGTATAGCTTATATTGGATTTTAATTGTTTCTTAATAATGTGATGTCATGTTGTTTATATTAAATTTAAAATAATCTAAAACTCTGATAATGTGTCAGTGTGTATATTTTACGCATATATTTTGGACAACGAAGGGTCTTTCAAAGTGAGCAGTCTTTCTAATTCTCGAATAAAACACAACATTTTCGTTAATTTCAAAAAACTTTTTATTGATAATTAAAGTATAGGGTATGACATTTAAACACGAAAGATATTGGTCATTGCCAATGGTTATATGCCAAATGACCACCTCTTGCAACTCCAGAGACGTCTACTCTTTTGTCAAAATGTTACATGACATTTTTGCATAACCGTGACTCTATATCATACTTTAGTTCAGAAATCAATTGTGAATTGTTCTTATAGGCCTGGCTTTTCACGTAACCCCAAAGAGAATAGTCCAATGCTGTCAAATTACATGATCTTGGTGGTCAATTAACATCACTGTTCCTTCCAGCTGGTCCAGGAAATTTTTGTCTCAATGAATCAAATCAAATATTTCATTAGCAGAGTGAGGTGTAGCGCCATCCTGTTGGTACCACGTATCCTCCAAATCAATATTATTCAATTCAGCCCACAAAAATCCAGTTATCTCTCACGATATTACAGTTGCAGCTTTACCAGCATCATTCAGAAAGAAATTCGGTCCAATTACACCTCCTGACCATAATTCACACTAAATAGTGACTCGTTTAGGATGTAAAAGTTTCTTATCACCAGTTTCAAAATGTGTTTCATCTGAAACGATGATTTTTTTAAGAAAAATTATCTGTTTGTTCTTTGATTCAATTGATAAATGCACGGCGTTTTGAATGATCGAGTGGCTTTAGTCGCTGTGTTATTTGAACCTTATATACCTTCAGAGCAAAATCCTTTCGTAAAATAAGCCATGTTGTGGATTCACCGAGTCCAAATTGTTGTGAACGTCGACTAATGGAAATTTCTGAGTCTACAGTAACACTTTTTCGTACCAAATCAATTTGGTTTTGTTCCTGCGAACGACAATGAATTGATAAAATTAGATCTGCAGCACCACAGCCAACAAAAGCGGCGATATTTTCTTCAGAACGCATAGTTTAGTTGTCTTGTTTTTTGTTTTAATGATTGGGCGATTATATGCATCATAAAATTAACGAAGTGCTCTATAAGTTTTCTCAATGAACACTGATTTTGATAATAGATTTCAACAATTTGCAAGAGATGCTGTGATGTTAAATGTTCCATGATGATTTGTCAGACTATACTGAATAATTTTGACTCTGCAGAAGCGCAGGCTCACCGTGCGTTTGACAGTGATCTCAATTGGAAGTTCGGACGTACTAAAAAATCACCCGTTATATATAATTGACTGTATATAAACAGAAGGTTTTGTGATATGGGCCTTATTTATGTTTTTTAGTGACTTGAAAATTTTATCTCAATCAAAAAATTAAATTAACTCGTGAGAATTTTCGTGATGATTTACTACGACTTTCGACTTGGATTATCTCAATAACAGAGCATCGATCAGCTCACTTTGACTTTTGGTACCATCTAAAACCATCTAAAACGACTGTATATTACTGGTTATGTATATTACGGTATATTACTGTATTCAGTGCGCGTCACGGACAAATTTTAAATAAGTCGTCCAAAATCGGTTATTGTGCCAGAAAACATCGATACTGTGTACCAACTGATACAGCAAGAGATCGTCGTGTGACATTTCGTGAGATTGAGGCATACCTGGGCATTAATATGACAAGCATACACAAAATTTTACGTGAACCGTGAAAAAAAATTGTGCGCGTTGTATTCCGCATAATTTGACAAAAAAAGGCTCGAGTAGATTGGTGCAAGGAAATATTCAAAAAACGAATCTTAGGTGTGTGCGTATTAGCCCGAAAGTAAACAACAGTCGACTGTATGGGTCTTTTAAAATGAGTCAAAAGTAACAAAAGTTGTTCACGCAAGTAGCACTTCGAACCACATGGTCGCCTTTTTTTTGGGACAAATGGACATGCGGCTACAGTGCCACTAGAGAATCATCGAATGGTATATTCCGAATAGTACACAACCATTTGATTGCCAGAAGTATTTTTAAAAATAAGAAACAACTACCACCGACGCAGAAGGAAATTCTTTACCATGACAACGCGAGTTCTCCCACATCGGACCTAACAACTCAATATGTGACCGATCAAAATATCGAATTGATGGGTCATCCGCCGCACAGTCCTGATTTGGCACCGAATGATTTCTGTGAACCGCTTCACAAGGAGCGGTTGATGCGTTCAAAAAGCATGTTTGGGAGATAGCTCAATTGGAATGGAAAAAGTGCTATGAAAGTTGATTCAAACGTATGCAAAAGTGAATCGATCATCGCGGAGAATATTTTAAGAAACAATAAAGCCATTTTCAATGGTAAATATTTGTTTTCATTTATTATTCCGGATAGCAACTCTCGTATTGCATAGTACCATCATGATTTATGTAGATATTAATTAACAATATTAATATAATATATTTTTTTCATAGTGTTTTTCATAGCATTTTTCGTTCTCCGATGAGTGCACAAGTAATCTTTAATTACAGTAAGAAAAGTTAATAATTAAAAGCCAAAGTTAAGTTTATTAAATTTTGTAAATATGGGAGAAGCTTCCTTGGTGCTATGATGGCGGCGAATCCATATATATATATATATATATATATATATATATATATATATATATATATATATATATATATATATATATATATATATATATATATTGGATTCATAGAAAATATCTATGAAAATTTATTATTTAATAATGTCATTATATATACAACTTAATTTATCTGTATCATTTCTGAAATTAATGGTATTATTTGTTTTTTTATATAAATCATTTCCTTTATATTTATTTTTTTATATTGTTTTACAAAATCAAAACATTTTATGTCCTTAAAATTAAAGTTGTGTTCATTATCTATAGCATGTTTTGAATGGGCAGTTATATTTGATTCTAGGTTTGTAATTTTTAAGAAATTTTAGATTTTGAAAAGCAATATAAAAAAGAAATATAAAGTAAATGATTTATATAAAAAAATAATACCACTAGAGACGCCTTCATCCTGCAATTGATTGACACGGGCTAATGATGATGATGATACACACACACACACATATATATATTTATATATGTATATATATATATATATATATATATATATATATATATATATATATATATATATATATATATAAATATATATATATATATATATATATATATATATATATATATATATATATATATATATATATATATATATGGAACAACAAGAACAGACGAAAATGCAACTGGCCCATATGGAACTGGTGAGCGAGACAATAAAGGTGACAGATTAGTTGATTTTGCAGAAGGACAAGAACTATATATTATGAATTCATTCTATAAGAAAAATATCAGCAGAAAATGGACATGGAAAAGTCCATCTGGGTTCACAAGCGAAATTGACTACATCATGACCAACGATAAAACAATATTTACCAATTGTACTGTCCCTAACAATTTTAATGTTGGAAGTGACCACCGAATGGTACGAGCAAGCGTTCGGATTGACTGTCGAAAAGAGCGCGAAAGAATGGTAAGACCAAAGAAGGGCAGGGTGGATTCTGGAAAACTGCTGGAGAGAGGAAGCGATTTTGAGATTGCTTTGTCAAACCGGTTTGCTGCGTTACAAGATCCAGAGGATGTGGAAATATCAGTTCAATATGAAGAAATCGCCAACAATGTACTTCAAACGGCTGCTTCAATAGCACCAGAGGAAAAATGTCTCAAACAAACAAAAATCTCCAGTGAGACCATTGATTTAATGAAGAAACTGCGAGCAATGAGAAATGCAGGTAGTCCTTTTGGCAGGGTCGCGTACACTGAGCTCTGCAAAACTATAAGAAAACGTATCAGAGAGGACACGCGCCGATTCAATATGCAGCTAGTGTAAAAAGCCCTGGAAGAAAACAAAGGAATTAACAAAGCTAAACAGAAGCTGAGAAACAAAAGAACGCAAATATATGCTTTAAAGCGTGAGGATGGCACCGTGTGCAGGACGCGTACCCAAATGTTAGAGATTGTCAGAAGGTTTTATTCCCAGTTATATGAAGATCAGAGCCAGTCAGGGACAGCAATACCCACGGAAGAACAATATATAATGCCAGATATCCTAGTGTAGGAAGTAACAAATGCTATAGAATTGATGAAGAACGGCAAGGCTCCAAGAAAGGATAGTGTAACTGTCGAAATGCTAAAAGCTGGTGGTCGGACGTTACATAAAACACTGGCAAAATTATACTCAAAATGCCTCAAAGAACAAAAAGTACCGGACTTATGGAAAAATGCAGAAGTGATCCTTTTACATAAAAAGGAGCACAGGAAGATTTAAAGAACTACCGTCCAATAAGCCTCCTATCAGTGATGTACAAAGTTTTCACTAAGATAATTTCTAAAAGAATATTAAAAAAACTGAATGACGCACAACCAACAGAACAAGCAGGATTCAGAAGTGGATTCAGTACAATGGATCACATCCAGGTTGTACAGCAGGTCATAGAAAGGCACAACGAATACACCATGCCACTGTGCTTGGCTTTTATCGACTACGAAAAAGCATTTGATTCCATCTCAAAGCATGCGATAATGGATGCACTGCTTAGCCAAGGTGTAGAGAGAGCCTATGTAAACCTATTAGAATCGATATATGATGGAGCTACAGCCACAATTCACCTTGATGATCTTGAAGTGGGAATTAATATAGAACGAGGTGTACGGCAGGGTGACGCAATATCGCCTATTATTTTCTCGGCTGGCCTTGAAGAATTATTCAGTAAACTGGATTGGGAACAGGATGGTGTAAAGATCAATGGTGCAAACTTAAACCATCTTAGATTTGCAGATTATATTATTTTCATTTCACAAGACCCAGAGGAGCTGCAAAGACGCATACAAGAACTGCAAGGGGCTGACGAACCATTTGGCTTGAAAATAAACCTGAAAAAGAGTCAGGTTATGTTCAATAACTTCGATCAGGACAGAAGAATTTCAGTTCTAGGAAGGGATTTAGAGATTGTGGACAGCTTTATATATCTTGGGCAGAGGATTTCCATGGAGGGGAATACCGCCCGGGAGGTGGAACGGCGTGTTAAATGTGGCTGGCAGGCATTTGGTAGGCTCAGCATGGTGTTTAAGAGCAGACTCCCACTTTGCCTGAAAAGAAAAGTATTCGATCAGTGCGTTCTACCCGTTATGACACACGGAAGTGAAATCTGGACACTCACATCGCAATCAATTCAAAAACTTCGGGTGGCACAGAGGGGAATGGAAAGATGTATGCTTGGCATTTCAAGACGAGACAGAAAGTCCTGCGCATGGATCAGGGAACAAACAAAAGTCTGTGACATCATTGGAAGAGTAAAACAGTTGAAATGGAGATGGGCAGGCCATATAGCGAGGCGATGGGACGACAGATGGACCAAGGCAATCCTGGAGTGGATACCGCTTGATCGCAAACGTCCGCGAAGAAGACCGAAAGCACGATGGATTGATGACATCGTTAAGTATATTGGACCCGAGTGGCAGAGGAAAGCCCAGGACTGTGAAGGTTGGAAGCATGCTGAAGAGGCTTTCATCCTGTAGTGGATCGATGCGGGCTGATGATGATGATATATATATATATATATATATATATATATATATATATATATATATATATATATATATATATATATATATATATATATTATTTATATATATATATATATATATATATATATATATATATATATATATATATATATATATATATATATATATAAATATATATATATATATATATATATATATATATATATATATATATATATATATATATATATATATATATATACATATATATATATATATATATATATATATATATATATATATATATATATATATATATATATATATATATATATATATATCATTATCTTTACCATGATTTCAATGGGCAGTTACGTTCGGTTCTAGGTTTCTAATTTTTTAAAAAATTTAGATTTTGAAACTTAACATACATTGACTTAACCAAGTTAGGTTATTTAATATATCAAGTATTTTGCATTCGTATATTGACAAGATGAAACAGAATTTTATGACACTAGGCAATAATTTAATGAGAACTGTTTAAAAACCCATTCAAGCGTTTAACGATGTAAATAAAATATAACGCTCTCACGTTTCTATAAGAGAAATAATCTTAACAGTTCTTTAGACTATGTTTTGTGTATGGAGCTTGAGCTATATGTTTTATGATGTACCATTTCTTAACCTTTTTAATTTGGAAATTTCATTTCTTCCATTGGTGGGCGTTTAGAAATTATAAAATATAGGACAACTGGTTTCCAACATCAAGGCCCGGGCGGCTTTAAAAGTCGATGTTTTTAATTAATGGAGTAATAAAATATTAATAGATTGGGGCCATTATGGTTTTGCTCTATGAAATATTTAACTAGGAAGGCATGACTGAAGGCATACTGGGACTTGTTCACATTCGTTTGCATGAGTTTCATTAATTTACAAAAAGTAAAAGTTCGTTAAGTTACGGTTAATTAAAAAAAGTACCCAATGTATCGACATTGGGTACTTTTTTTAATTAACAGATGTAGATGCAACAAAACATCACGCATTTGTCGGATAATTTTATGTTGATTTCGTACAGCAATCTCAGGTACTTCTAGGACGACCAGAACCCCGCATCTTTCTGATCTTTCAGCAATAAAATTAAATCACGTCCCTATTTCACGAAAACTTTAACCTGCTTCTTTAATACCAGTTGTTCGCCTATTTTCAAATTCGGGTAATTACCTGAAACGGTGTGGTACATGAACTCATGGGATTTTATCACTTTTAATGGAACCACAAGAATACTACTTTGCTTAGTAGCATACGAAAAATATCCCACAACATAATAAAAAAATGTTTATCATGCAATATTTTTAGCAATTACGCAGAGAATAAAGGTTAAAAAACAGCCAGAGAAAAAAAATTAAATAAAGGTGAACCAGCAAAAGTGTCTGTTTAAGATAGAATGGATCCCAATAATATTCGGACACCATATTTAGAAAATCATTCTAGCAGTTCCAATTTACACAAAAAAAATCTTTCATATATTTTACCGTCCTTGTCTGCTTATAACATGCTGTACTGTGCTGTGTATAACAAAGCTCCGAAATCATTGGTTTAATTCTAAAATTTTAAGAAAAGGAAATAAATATTGTTTTATATACCTTTAAAATATTCGGACGCGCAACTAAAAAACTAAATCTAGTTCATTCATATTATTCCTACTATACCGATTCCTACCGAAAAATTGGGCCAATGCTTCACTTAAGTAAAAGAACGGTTGGAGATATCGTGCAACGGTGCAAAAATGAGGACAGAATTCTTCCAATTCTTCCAAGAGACCAATGCTTTATTTTAAAAGAAGTACATAACAACCCTAAAATTAGTGTAGCAAAGCTCAAAACATTGGGGGAAAACCATTCTCAATAAGTCGGGAGCACCGAAACAATACGCCGTTATATAAGAAAACATCGATAAAAGCCTTGATTAAGCAAGAAACGTATTAAAACTCGACTGGATTTTGATAGAGTACGTTTCGAAGCCTGAAAACTATTGGAACGACGATATTTTCTATGATAAGTCAAAATTCAACATTTTTTTTTCTTTTTAGAATTTTAGAAATTTTAGAATTAAGCCGATGATTTCGGAACTTTATTATACAAGACTTTAAAAAGAGGTACGAGCGGTAAAATATCATCATTCTCGGATTATCTACGGCTGTCGCCGCCTCTCCGTCCCCAGTTTCCAGTTCGTTCTGTCATGACACATGTCCTCTTGCAAATCTCTTGCTTCCATGGCTTCGTCAACGCCGTCTCTCCAACTTCTTCTTGGTCGTCCTCTCTTTCTTCTTTCTGGAGGTATCCATTCCAACACTTTTCGTGGCCATCTTGTCTCATTCATTCTTTTTGCATGTCCGAACCAAGTCAATTGTTTTCTCTCTATGTCGTCCACAATATCTCTCTCGATGTTCATGTCCCTTTTAATGTTTATATTTCTTATTCTCTCAAGTCTCGATCTCCGACAGCTCCTTCTCAAAAAATCCATCTCCGTGGCCAGTAGTTTTCTTCTATTAGTATTATTTAAATCCCACACTTCTGAACCATAAGTCAAAACACTCTTTACGATTGAGCTATATATGCGAAGTTTTGTTTCTCGCCTAATTTTTCTTTCCCACAGGACAGAGTTGAGTGCTCCAATGATTTGTCTACCTCATATTATTCTTGTTTGAATGTCATCATTGCTATTACCTTGCCTGTTGAAGATCACCCCTAAGTATTTAGCCTTGTCAACGTTTTTTATTGTTCCGTTTTCCAAGGGTAAATCGTCGTTGTCATTACTACTCACCGCTAAGTATTCACATTTATTTAAGTTAATTGTGAGACCAGCTAGTGTGTACTCTTCATTTAGTTTCCTCACCATATAGCTCAAATCCTGTTGGTCTTCTGCAACCACTATCTGATCGTCGGCGAAATAAAGAGTATATAGGGTGTCATCCCCCACCCGAAGGCCCATGTTCCAACACTTCCGTGCCCAGCCTTTCATGGATTGGTCTACGTATAGTTTGAATAAGGTGGGAGATAGACAACATCCTTGTCTTAGCCCCTTTGTTGTATTGAATGATTCAGATAGTGATGTTCCAATTTTAATAACCGCAGAATTCTGTTCATAGTAAAGTTGGACGGCCCGAATCAATGTTGGTCTAATCTTGAGAGTTTCCATTGCTTCCCATAATTTCGATACTGGTACACTGTCATAAGCTTTTTCTAGGTCTATGAAAGCTATATGCGTCTCCCTGTTTCGCTGGGTTCGTTTTTCTAGGGCTATTTTTAGAGTGAAAAGGTTGTCTGTGGTGGATCTCCCTGCCCGGAAACCGGCTTGTTCTTCCGCTTGTTTATCCTTGATGTCTTCTTCTATTTCATTTCTAAGGATTCGGGAATATATTCTTCCTATTGTTGGGATTACCGCTATACCTCGGTAATTCTTAGGATCATTTTTTGAGCCTTTTTTGTGAATGGTTGATATATATGATGTTCTCCATTCGATCGGCGTTTCTTCCCCATTCAGGCATCGTTGAAACATATTCTTCGACATTCTTAAAAGTTTTTCGGGTCCATACCTTATGAATTCCGGGTGGATCCCTCCAGGTCCAGGGGATTTTTTTATTGTTGCTTGTTGCACTTCTTTTAGTTAGAGATCTATAGGAGTTAGATTATTTATTTGGTGTTGTTTTCCTAGAAAATTTTCACGTCTCTCTTCCAAAAGGTCTTTAAAATGGTGTACCCAGTCTTCATTTGTTATGCCCCCTAAGTTAGGTATTTGTTTTTTTGATGTTTTTACCGACTTTATGGTCTTCCAGGCTTCTGAGCTTCGGGTTCCTCCTAATTGTTGTTCTATGTACTCACATTTTTTCTCCCAAGACTGATTCTTTCTCTTTAGGACTTCGTTTTTAACCTCCCTATTTGCTCTTTTGTATTTTTGTCTCGTCGCATTATCGTTCTTTTGAAGGAGTTTCTGGTAGAGTTGTTTCTTTTCTTTAATTTGTTGTTTTATTTTATCATCCCACCAGTCAGGTTTGTTATTCATCCGTATTTTTCCGACAGATTCGTCCGCAGCCTCAAGAATACAAGCTTTTATATGTTCGTACTCTTCTTCTATTGTTCGTTGAGTTTCGATTAGTTAGTTTGAGTTTCGATTAGTAGAGTTGAGTTTCGATTAGTAGAGTTTCGATTAGTTTTTGATTCAGTCTTCTAAGATATAAATATTTAGTACTTTCATGTTCAAAACTTTGTAAGTTATATTTTGTCGTTGTCAATCTATTCTCAGTGAGACTGCTGGTGGTCGATTGAAAAGATGTTAAAAAGGGAATGTGTATCTTTGCCACCAGTAAGCGGTGATCAGATCCACACTCGGCACCTCTCTTTACCCTAACGTCTTGTATCTTAATTTGGGAGTTTTGTCGGGCAATGAGATAGTCAATAATCGATTGTAGTCCTCTTGTCTGTTGGTACCAAGTGTATTTATGTATATCTTTGTGAGCGTAAAAGGTGTTAGTTATTCTCAAATCGAACTGCTCACAAAGATTCACTAATCTTTCACCATTGTCATTTATGGTTTCTTCCCCGTGTCTGCCTACTACTCTACTATGTCTCTGTTTTCCGACCCGACCATTTAGGTCTCCTCCTATGATGACTTCATGACTGCGTGGAATTTGATCGATTATATCTCTGAGGGTATCTTCAAACATATCTTTAACGTGAGCTGTAGCATCGTTATTAGGAGCATACACACCGAGAATTGTCATAGTTCTTCCCCTTATTTGGATCGTCAGTTTAATTATGCGTTCGTTCATCGGTTCCCAAGATTTAATGTATTTTTTCAATTTTTTGTGGATTAGAATAGATACTCCAGCACGTGCTCTTTCGTGTTTTTCCACTCCAGTGTATAAATGTATAAAATCGTTGATATTTTCGATTCCGCTTCCCTTCTTCTTTCTTTCCGAGAGGATTGCTATATCAATGTGACGTTGGATGAATTCCATGATAACTTCCTTCTGTTTATTTCTTATACCTTGTACATTCCATATACCTAAATTCACTGTCCATTTCCGTTGCTGTTTTCGTTTACTGTTATATCCGTCCGACATCCGAGGCGTATTTCTACTGGGTGTTTTAGCGTTTTTTTTGTGTTTTCCGAATGTAAGGTTGCTGGCCTTACGACTCAACCCCCATGCTTGGAGGGCCGTCCAGTTTTTGTTTCACGGTGGGTATTTTATTTCCCCACTACCCTCCGATACAGCTGGTTAGCAGAACCGGCGAGCTTCCCCCAATTCCCATGGGGACGCACCCGATGGAGGTAACTGGCAAATCCCCACACGGGGCGGTAAAATATACGAGATGAAAAAAAAATATTTTTTTTAACGTAAATAGGAACTACTAGGTGATTTTCAATATGGTGTCCGAATATTTCTGGTATCCACCGAATACAATGCAGTGAGAAGGTTTCGGTTATATATATATATATATATATATATATATATATATATATATATATATATATATATATATATATATATATATTCACAGTGAGTTGCATTATCTGTCTTCCCTAGTATATTTAAAACACAGCATTTTAGTGAAGAAACATATATGATTTCATTTTTATTCTGATATAAACTTTTCAGTTAGAAATTTGTTTTGGGAAACAGCAGCATTTTAATTTAACTTATTTTCTTTGCATTGGTTTTAATAAAGCATAAAAATGTTTAAGGCAGTATAGAAATCAGGATTGTTTAGAGTTTGGTTGTTGATGATTTTAGACACAAAAAGTTGTTTTAAACCAATGAAGCATCATATCTAAGCTTTCAATAGTAACTCGACATATTTCTCAACAAACAACAAACTCATCAACAACAGAACTTTTTTACAGTTTCCTGTTCACACAATATTGTATTTGTCTGTATTATTCCACTATATATGTATTCCAATATACATCACATGAGGATCGTTCTGTATCATCTTTCTTACAACAGATGATGATGAACATCCCACACGGAATTCTATATTTCTTCTGGATGGAGCTTCATCATCAAAAGTCGAATGAAAATATTCCACGAATTATTGTTCAGTTAAAACATATTTTTTGAATTTTATTTTTATTCATTTCTATCTCTATCTATTTTATGGTAGGGCTTTTTATTCATACCGATCGATTGTGATGCCATAGATATATATATATATATATATATATATATATATATATATATATATATAT